>MU225447.1:2291912-2349291 GCA_018584345.1 Thuja plicata
AAAGTTGAAATTTGGGCCCTATTTTTGCATGCACGACCCTTGGCACATTTTATGAGGCAAAAATCTTCCTCGGTTTTGACACTGCCTCAATTTTTGCGTTGCCTCAATTTTGATGCCACCTTTAAATCCATGCCTGACATTGCATGGAGGAGAGAGAAAATGTTTTTTTCCTATTTTTTACATTTTTTTATATGTTAAAAAAAGATTTGGTTTTAACGTCGCCTCAGTTTCTGTATTGCTGATGTCAGTAGTCACAGATCTAAGATCCAAGTTAAATTTGATGGCCACCAACCCGTCATACAACTTGCCCTTTTTTCATAATGAGCAGCTTGTGGTTTTTTGTTTATATCTTGAGCAAACAGAGGTGGTTTTGGCAAAATGAAATATCAACAGAAAGCTGGTTCCAAGACTAATCTGATTTTTCAAAGTCTGGTTATCTGATTTTTTTGTCTTGAAGTTTTTTTTTCCCGTCACATTCAGTGTTCCATTTATCACTTCGATCAATATATCTTTCTCATCCAGACTTTGTTTTTTGACTTCTGCATGGCATCAAAAAGCTGGTTATATTCTCCTTTCTTTTTCTATGGGTCTCCCACCTAGAATTTTCTCCATGTATCTTTTATTCATTTTTTTACTTTAAAATATTCTGGTGGATAGCTTGAATGTTTCAGGTCCTGGGATCATTTTCTTTTTTGAATATTGTATACATCTTTTTATGTAGCATTTCTTGCAAACGCACTAAGATAAAGTGTCATTTGATGCATGTTTGGGATCCTACACATTTTGTGCTTAATTGTACTCATACTATATTATAAAGTGTCATGGGGGGTTTTATGTTTTCCTTGTTTTCCATCTACATTTTTCAAGTGAGTTTTCCTTCCATGAAAGTAGCCTCATTATATGTATAAATTTAGTTTTCCTTCCATGACACCATCCTTTATATGTGTTTGTACGTTCTTTATCATGCAATGTTTCTTGGCAGTCTATTTTAGTGTACCTATCATAACTCTCCCTACTTGGCATTACGGGAGGTATCTCCCATTGGTTCTAATGCTTCCTTGGTTTGATTGATCAACTCTTTAGGCTTTGTTTATAGTCTTCTCTACGTGATCATGTTCTATTATAGTGGAGGCTCCAGAAGTTATTTTTTTATAGTGTTTGCAGCTTCATGCTTTAGAGGTGTTCTACATGTTTTTTCTTTGTTCCTATTTTTATGGGACATTCTCTAGTTTGGAGGCTTCTTCAGTCCTTCACTAGGCTTCATCTCTTTTTGGAGAGGGGTTTTTCCTATTGGGTTTTCTCCTTTTTCTCCTCTTTATAGATTTTTTTTGTACTTGGGTACCTGATCAGGCTTGTCAAGACCCATTTTCCTCCTTTTAGTAGTTTTTTCTAGGTTTTTAGCTTCTCCTTAATTTTATCTTAAGGGGGGGTGTTAGAGTAATAAAGTGATTCCACTTATTAATTAAATCATATTGATTTAATTATTAAGTCACTTATTATCTCTATTTTACTTAACCTAAATTTTAGGCATATAATAATTAATTCTCTTATTAATTATTATTATGCAACCTATATTTTTTCCCTTTAGGGTTTCAATCACCATCATAAGGTTTCATCTCTTTGTATTTTGCATTCCCTCTCTGAATGAATATTTGGTCTTTCAGAACTTTTTTGTCTCCAAGCTTTGCTTTTGTAACAGGTTATTTTGCATGCAAATGATCTTGGCTTATGAATTCTTTGAATTCTAACACGGATCACTACCCACAGTTTATACCCTCTATTTAAAATGACAACAATTGAATTTTAGGATGATGAGGATTTTCAGAGGGTTAAATCCTTCTCTGGAAATAGCTAAAGAATTCTATGAGATATACACTTCCTCTCCTGCATCCATAAAGAACTTGTTATGTGAGTTTTATTTGCATAAATTTGTTGTTCCTCATAATGCTAGTTGGAATCCACTTGCATATATTGGATATATCCATATACAAGCATTAATGTCTTAGATTCAAAATGAAATCAGTAGGGAAATGTAGGTTGGGCCACATAGACAAGAAGAATTATATGTTCCCTTACTATTAAGGATTGAAAGCAAGGAGGCTAGGTTATTGTATTATTATTGTTTGTGGCTATTTACAAAATCAGCTCATAGGGAAAGAGTTCAATCCTTAAGATAATAATAATTCAAGGAGTATGAATAGATGGCTAGGCATAAAGAGCACTTAGTCATTAGACCTCTTATTTAGCAATGGAATGACCTTCCTGAAGGTCTCTAGCATGTTGAGTCTTATTCACCACAGAAATACCTTTTAGAAACCCAAAGAGCGCCTAGGTATATACATCTATTAGGCACAAAAGAAGAACATTGGATTTCACTTATATTTCAGCCTCCAATATTGCTTTGGCCACTTCTCAACATAGCAAATGATTGGAATGCATATGATATGGATTCTGAAAGGTCTAGATAGGAAAAGCTGGAGAAAAAGAAAGGATATTACTAGGATTTTTCCAATGGTGGAGAAGGACATGGATCAACCAGTGACTATAGGATTAATGCAAGGATCGAGAATTGATCCATTGATGGAGGAACGGCAAGAAGTTAGGTTGGGGGAATGATGGGCTAAAATAACAGCCTATTTTATCTTATTTTCTCTTGTTCTCTTGAACTATTATAAGGTATATGGGTGTATAAAGACTTTTGTTTGAATATTTTTATTTCCTTTAAGCAGTGTCTGATGAATATATAGCATGTGGACTTAAATACTTCTGGGATGAAATAATTGATGTTTTAGACCATGGTTATCTTTATATTATTCCTTTTTGAATAATTGAAATATAATAGGTTTCCTACAGCCAAGTAGTTTCTCTTTCTTGCAGCCATGTGACATATATATATATATATCAAATCCAAAGTTTAATAAATGTATGTAATGTGGAATGGATGTATCTCCATATTTTTGTGCAATTAAACTTTCACTGTAGGAATAGATAAATAGGTAAGAATGGTCAAGCTAACATTTAAATTTTTTCATCAATTCCTATACCAATTCATACAGTTGGGAGAAAAAAAGAGGAGAGTGTTGAAGAATCATTTATAGCTTAACTGATTGGCCCACTTTCCAGCTAGAACAATTCAGTAATATTCAAATGAAGAGAAAATATAGGGAGTAGTTTTCCTATATTCTCTCTCATGGATAAGAAGAAGACGGTTTCTTCTTGTTGAGATAATTTCTCCTTACTACTTTTGATTTAATAATTGTACCCATCTATTTTGTTGGAAGTGGTCAATTAGTTAGATAGTCAGTTAGTTGTGAAGTTTTCAGTTTAAATAAGTTGTTGAAGCCTCTTCAGAGGTTATCTAGGAGATCATATAGTAGTATATTAATAGTGGTGTAACTATTTTCAGCAATTTATTTTCATTTTTGTTAGTATCAAGTGTAATTTGTTTCTATTATATGAATAAAGAAATGGTTGTTCTAAGTTCATAGTGTGTTTAAGAACTTGGATATACTCACCCAAGTGGGACCACTTGGTGAGTCATCCTTTGTATTTTTCTATTTATTTCTTGTTATAATTTATTGTTTAATCGCTTGTCTCTTCCTACAGCCACTAGGAAACAGTTCATGTGTTTGTTCCTACAGCCAAAGAAGGCAGAGTAGTTTCCTTCCTGATAGATCTAAACTTAGTTTTTGTAGTTTATTTTCATAGTTGTTCATGCTAAAGTAGTTGGTAACCAAGTACTTTTACTTTCAAGCATCTATTTTCCTATATTACATCTATTTCCAATAGTAGTTAGCATAGCCCCAATGGAGGCTTAGTGCATATATTTTGCAGAACCATTTCAAGTTCATGACCATGGGTTGACATATTAAATGAACCTTTCCATTGGAAAGATAGTTGTTCAGTTAGGATCACCAATCTGTGAGTAGAGGAGTTGAACCGAGTTATTAATCCAATTGGGAAGACCTACACTACTAATATTACTTTTTCCTTACTTATATCATTTATAATTATGTTAGGATATTTATTTTTATGGACCTACTTTATTTGTTAATTTCATAATAGTATGCTTGGCCTGGCATGATAAGAGCTCAATGAGTCAAGGAGGTCCCCTTTTAGTTTTTCTTGATCTTATTTACTGGTATGAATGTCAGATGCTTGGGTTTTATTATGAGATCATTATCTTAGTCTTGGTTGTCTAAGTGTTGATGTTTTTATGGCCATTTTTTTATATGTTGATTCATCAGGTTTCATTGTATATGTTGGTATGGTGCATTAAATATTATTTGTGTTTTTATGTAGTTTGTATGGCAATATTGATCTCCTTTGTTATTTGGTGGGGCTTTATTGTTATATTCTTGTTTGGTTTATTTATGGCTTAGTCATGCAATTGTTGTTTCATGAAGATCTTATGGTTTCTAATTATCATAATGGGTCTAGATGATGTTATATGTTTTGAACTATGGATTTTTTACTAATTTGAAATTTGGATTATGCTTTGAGCCTATAAGAGTTCATATTTAAGTTATGGGATCATATTCATTATGATCTGAATATTGTGTTCCAAATTATGTTATTGAGGCCCTATTAGATATGTTGATTTATGAAGATACTATCTTTGCTTATTTGAGTTGTTATTCTCTTTTATTTTTATTTTTTAGCATATGGGTAGGTTTCTATGAGCATGGTTAGGACAATACCTCATAATGGGGGTCATGGCCCTAAGAGGTTGCTAGGGTAACCCATTGTAGAGTTGATAATCAAGTGATAACCTAATAAATGAACTGAAAAGAATAACACATTAATCAAGATCAATATTTTTCCTCACCCATGGTCTTGACTTCTCATACAAACTAATGATAGATTTTACAAGGCATGGTCATTCATGGGGCGTTGATCTTGTAAATTTAATTCCTTGTAATCATGAAAGGATTTTTGGTTCCGTGTGAGTTCTCACCTGGGGTTTGTGGTCTACTGAGACTTCTAGGATAACCTAGTATAGTGGGGAGCTCTGTGATGAAATTATCCTACATGTGTCTTTGAATCCCTTCCATTTAGTCTTGTGGTTCACTTGTAGTATCCCTTGTGTTATTCCTTATGTTATATCTTTTTGTATCTCTTGTGGTATTCCTATGCTATTGCATTTTTTTCTTGTTTATGTTCATTTGTGTGGTGTGGGGCCTTGTGCCTATCTCCTACCATTGTGGGGTGGGCCTCAGGGTTCCACATGGTCGAGTATTATTTATTTTTCTCTATTGAGGTTTGGTGGATTTTCTGTGAGCGCATTGGATGGATCTTGCATCTTCATTGAAACTTCATTTTTTATGTAGATAGATGATTCTCATTATAATCTTGTATCATGTTATGTATCATTGATGTTGTAACTAAATAATCCTCTATAAGGTGGATGTAAATGTAATTCGTGATCATTGAATTGGATAATATAGAATTAGATAGATCAATGTTGGTATTAAATATTCTTATGAGTTTATATGTTATATTGTTGATGATAAGCTAGGATCATTTGTAATTGGTATTTAAAATGAATCTAGCTTAATGATAGTGATAATCTTATGCATTATTTTAGTATTATTTTAAATGGTTTAGCTATGTGATTAAATGTTTCTTAGTAGAAATGTTGGAGAACCTAAGAGGAGGTAGCTTAGTATTTAGATATCTATTCTTTGTAATAAATATAATGTAATATTAATTCAGTTATCATGGTGTGTAAATGAAGTCATAATGTTTAAGTTGATGTTGATATTCTTTTTTTTTTTTTAAATATGCTATGTTCTTAGTAGTTTAATGAGTGTCCTCTTGGGCTCTATGGAAAGGTGTTACAAGATTACTCTCCTTGATGGCTCCATTTGATTATTGTTGAATGATTGATTGATTGAATGGATTCCTTTGATTTGATGGTTTGAGGCATTGGTGAGTTATTATTAAGTATATATTGATTAGATGATTAAAAAGTGACAATATAATAAATGTTGGTTTGATATATTGGTGGATGGAAATTGGATTAATGTTGACATGATAAAATATTCTTGATTGTTAAATTGCATGTTTTCTTGATCCCATGATTGTTTGTTTTATCTTTGATAATTGATTGTTTGCATGATTTCTTGAGGGATTAATGATTGATGAATGGGTGATGATTGATAAGTCCTACTTTAATGCTTGGAATTAAATATCCTTTATACTTTATTGGTGAAAGGGTTACCACCTTTCATAAGAATTGCGTCACCATTTCTCACTGTTACTGTTGAGCCTTATTTTTACACGATGTAATAGTAGGGAGATGTGATGCAAATCCCTCTCTTGAAAGAATGACGAAGTCAATCGCAAGGTAATTTGTAGTTGGGTCACAACCGTTCTAATACTCAGTTGAAGATGATGTGATTTTACAAGGAGGTCTTTGCTTGTTTGAAACTTTTGAAGCTGGAAAACAATGATTTTTTATCTCTTTTTTTATTTTGTGATTTCATGAAAGATAAAAATTAGCATGCAATTAAATATTCTATCCAACTTAATCCCTGTGATGGAAACTAAATTTTAACCTTAATTTTCCAAAATGCGCAAAACATGAGAGTTACAAGAATTCAAAGAAAATTACTTGAAAGAAAATTCTAACGCACATCAAAAACAATAAATTTAACTATAATATTGAATAATGGATCAGATTACATAAACCCATAATAATATGAAATATATAACTCACAAGTCATATAATGTAGATGCAATCATCCAAGGAACTTTGAAAATCAGAGATATCTCAAAATTCATAAGAATTATGACGCCATATCAAATATACGCATACATAAGAAAAATTATTCCTCAATAAAAACAATTATATCATCGTCATTAATTCACCACCAGAAGTAAAAATTATTACAGCTAACACTAACAATTTGAATCACAAGAAAATTCACAACAGAATACACATTCGGCTCTTGAACATGGAAATAGATCCCCAAATTCACAAAGATAACAGATAAACACATTATGAATGCAACATCCAATGTATAATATATTCTCTTAAAAATATTCTAACCCTTATTACATCCTCTCAATGAATTTATATAGTTTTTACAATACAAAAATTTGAAACTCATAACTATGGTTTTTGGGCATCTAACTTGGGTATAAGAAGATTAAAACTAAACTTTAAATCAATTAAACTAATCCAACTTGTAATATAACATGATAAATTACATTTACAACTATTACAATATAGAAAATATTTATTTTCGAAGCCAGAACATGCCTTTGAAATATGGAATTAACTGAAGTTTAACCACCATTTTAACAAAAAATGCCTCCAATCATCTTTCCAGATGATTTTGATGCATAAAAATGTATTAGTGAACTGATATTGATGTATTAAAACTATTCCAAACATTTAAATACCAAAAATGAGCTTTCCAATGCAGATCGACCCCCAAAAATTCTGATTTTCATGAAAAACCATGATTTTCAAAAAATTTTAACTTTCCCTTTCTTTCTCCTTTCGGGTTGCAGTTGAAACTTGGGTATGAATAAATAAATAATATGAAAAAATAAAAGAATATTAATGTTGAGGAAGAATGTTTGGGCGAGCTTGGAAAAAAATTTCTATAGTGTTATCCACTTCTTCAAACTTGGGAACCTTTATGAACTCCAAATGAGTTTTCTAATTCTTCCAGAAGATCCTTAATTGTGTACTAGCCTTATGAATCTCTTTTATGTCCTCCATGATTTCACTCATGTTTTGTCTCACATTATACATCCATTAAACATCTTTCTTTTTATTTATGCTTTCCAAAATTCTATAGAATTTTTGGATGATGTTCTTGATGGAGTGTAATTTCTCTTTATCCTCATCTTGATAGAGGTCACAATCAAGAGAATCAAAGAACTCTTCCACTTGTCACACCAAAGGCATTATTTATTCTCTTTTGGCCTCTATCATCTCATGCCTTATCTTATACTCTTTCACTATGATCTTGATGGCTAGAATACAACTATCCATTTATCAATTTCTCCAAGCTCAAATACTTCCACTTCTATCAACACATCAGCCCCTTATTTCCTCATTTTCTTCAAATATGTCATAATATTTTTTTTATCTCTATATTTCCTTCACCTTTTGAAACCAAGATACGAGACAAGTAACATTATTGTCGATAGTGTAGAAATGAGTTACAACCAAGTGAATTGTCTCTTTACCAAACTCTTCTAATTCTTGTCTCCAATCAACACATGCCTTCAAAAATGGGTTAGTTTTTTCAAATTCTCCTCATTTCTTCAGCACTACCTACAACTTTGCCTTTGGGAAACTTGGGTAAATGGGACTCACCAAGTGAGTAATGTAGTCTTTTAAGACTTTATTTTGTTCCTGGAGACTTTTTATCTTAATCTCATCTTGGATCATATGTTGAAACAATGCAGATACTCCTAATGCCACCAGAGTATTACTACCTTCCCTCATGGGCACCCCAGGATCTACTTCTACCATTAAAAAATCATTTGTGGTTACCTTTTTAGCACTGTTATCTTGAGGTGGAATTTAAACTTGAGTTTTCCAATTCCCTCTCACATTCTTGGTGATGTATGAAATTCTATAGGATTTCCTACTTGATTCCCCTTGGTGAAATGCTTGACCAATTTTGGATAGGTCAAAATCATCCATCGCATTGTATTTCTTTTTTTGAGACTGAATTGTCCTTGCAATTCAAAGAGGTTGGTACTTGCATATAGAGATTCATAGGGTTTCATTTGTAAAAATGATGTTCCCTCTTCTCTTCCTCTTTCTTATTTTTCTTCTTCCATCTACTCCTATTCTTGAGTAGCCTCTATACGCTTGGAGGATGAAGAAGAATGAGGTTCAACTGTCGATTTCTTTCCAAATTTTTCTTGCATTTGTTCATCAATATGTTCTAATTCATTTCCTTTAGGCTCCTCAATTTTTTCCTTATTTGTCAATATCTCTTATTCTGCACCTGTTAATGTTTGTGTATCAGCACTTTCTATTTTCACATTTTCTTGGTCTCCTCTTTCTTTATTTGTTTCCATATTCAAAGGAACCTCCTCTTCAACCTCAAGTGGAACCTAGACCTTGACCTCAGGGATCTCAGTATCAAACATAGGTGGAAATTGGACCTTGAAATCTGATGAAACATCATTTTTTCTATCTCCACTTCTTCCTACATCCAAATGTAACTCTTGGGAGGACTCTTTAAAAAATATATTCTCCAAATCATATACATAAAACTCATCATCTCCCAAGTGGTCATCCTTCTTCCCCTCATTCTTTGTCACTAAATCAGACTCTATGTTCACTATCTATGGAACATCCTTACTTTCTCCCTTTTGAGGGGGCTCATAAATATCGTCCAAAGAGGGACCCATATCCAAATTTCTTCCTCTTTTTGTTTTGACCTTGTCCTATTGATTATTTGACCATGATCCTCTTCAAGTTCCTCATCTTCTAATGTTTCCAATCTAGGTACCACAAAACATTTCTTCTTGAGTTTCTTATACACTTTTTTGGATGGTCCTGGGACCTTGGTTTTGGTGACCTTTATTTTAAAGGTCTTGACCCTTTTCTATTCGAAAGAGGATGGAATGTTTGTAGATAAATTTGTGCTTGGTAATGGACTTGGTTCTTTTGTTGAAGGAGAGGGTATAGGAGGTGGAACCGTAGCCTTAACTTTTTTCTTATCCCTGGCCTTTTTTTGCCTCAAAATCTATGAGGGATACTATGTAGCCACCACCTTGGCATGACTTGCAATCTCTCTGGGAGAAGGGGATGGTACCTTCTTAAAAACTTTAACATTTACCTTCACACATTTCCTTTTCTTTTTCTTTCTTGGGGGATCTACTTTTTTATTCATTGGCACAGGTTCCATGGTAAATGTTTGATGTACCCAATCAAACATACACTAAACTACATGCCTTGTCCTATGCTCAATATCCTCAAAATCGGGAGCAGAAACCTCCACATTCAAAATTTGTTTACTATATACTTTAACATTATTCTACAATGGTAGGAAAACATCATCTGAGTCCTTTTTCCAAGCTTGATTATGGATATGAGCATTAAGAACATACTATGCAAGGTCCAAAGATAACCTGCAATAGTCCTGGATTCTGACTTCATAGTCATCTATACAATTATCCCAATGATCCTCCAAATGTGGATCATGCTTGAATTGGGCTCCCATCACCTTAATAAAGGTTCCAATGGATCAAACTTTAGCCTCTTTATCTTTAATTCATCCCATTATAAGCATATTGTCCTTGCCTTGGTTCCTTGCACTGAGTGGGCATTGATAGAAATGAGAAATGTGAAACATGGCTTGTGTTTACTCATAATGAGACTGTGAGCATAAAATAATTGTCATCATAAATCCATGAAGATCAACCTATCTAATGGGTAGCTCAAAAGTTTGTTTTTCAATAGGGTACATTTCTCCACTCTAAAGTAGGTGAAAATCCTAAACTGAATGAAATAGTTTCCCACATTCTTGATCCTTGTAGCAGATTCCTCAAACATCCTCTTTGCAAAATCTCCCTCAATGGAGTTAATAATGGAAAACACAAAAGTATCATTGACTATTTTGTATTATGAACTTCCCTCCTTCAACTTATACTTTCTAACTAATTGAGGGTATACCTTGTAAGGATAGGAGTTGGGTCGAGATGGGATATGTTCTTGTACAAGTCCAGATAATGTGCATGGGCTACAAGGAGATATACAACATATGAGGTCATGTATAATTTAGGGTATCTCTTTACTCTCTGCAAATTCTCATATAGGTTGTCACTAATTATCCTTCCACATTCAATATTCATTTTCCTATTTCTGATGGTCTTGAATAAATCTCACGTTGTTCAATAGAGATGGTGAGGTATGAATCAGCCTTTGGGATGTGGAAGACATCCTCAATCACATCTGGTTTGATGTCCAAAACCACATCGCATTCCTTTTTCTTCACTCTTTTCTCATTGGGATCATAATGATCTACAGTTATAATGATCAGGTCCGGGGAAAATTTGACACTAGGTTTCCTATAGTATGAACCAAACTGGAGAATACCATTGTATTATCATCGTGAGTTTTTCCATTAGAATCACCAATGCTTTTACAAAACTAGTTGAAGTCCATATGATCGATGTTTGTATTGGTAATCTCACTATTGAGATTACTCAATTTTGAAGGTGGGGCATATGCTTTGAACTTTTATGTCATTGGAAATGGTATAGACGTAGCTCAATTTCCTATAATCATAGAAACCTCTATCAGCATACTTTGTTCAAACCAAAAAACTAACTACGTAAGCAAACTACCTAATAGAAAAAAATAGTAAAATATACTTATACAACTGAAGAAATAAGAAAATAAACCCTAACAATAATCTACAAGCATAAAATCTTCCAGTTTAAGACTCTTTGGGCATTTAAGGTTTTCATGCCACAATGACTCCTTTCAGATTTGCGAGGTCTGAAAACCTTGAAAAATTAACCTATCAAAATAAGTAAATGTTGGCATTTTGACTTTGAAACCATCAGGGTTTCAAGGGTGCGGACCACTGAAACCCTTTTTTTGTTTCGAGGATCTGGACCCCCAAAATCTTGATGGGATTTTGGGCTCATTTTTAATCTCAAGGAAGAGGGTGGGGGACATCAGGGTTTCAGGCCCCAACCCCCTTTTGGGGTTTTGGGTTCTAAAACCCTACAAGTCTAAAAAGGACTTTTGTTATTTTGCAATTTTTAAAAGATGAAACCCTTACTCACTTTCCTCGATGAAATATTGATTTTTGATTGGTCACACTTGTTCAATTAGGGTATAAAAATTCTAAAACTAATAAATCTCTCTACTAAAACCCCTAAAAACTAAGAAGACTAAAAAATAAATGAAAACTAGGGCACAAAAAAAAAAAGCAAACCCTACCATGAAAACATGGAGAAATGATCAAAACATGCACTAAAGACCATGGAAAACTTGAAAATAGGTCAAATTGAGGAGTCTAATAGTTGTTAAGGGTCAACCAGGAAGTGCAATTAACGTTGGTGCTCAAAGATAATTTTGAAACTCAATGTGTTCAAGTGTGCAAATGAATAGTGAAATCGCCTCTTATAGCCAATTGGGAAGGTGTTGGTGTGACATCACCCTAATCCTTGACTAGGGGTCAAGGATTGTGGTTCTATGGTTTTAAGGTGCTAGGACCTCTGAACAACCCCGACTCCACATAAGTCTGACACTTAGCTTTTATAGCTTGCGGTCTCACCCTGAAAATTGGGGATGGGGATCTTGTACCTTTTCTAATGGGATTCCTTGAAAAAACCTAAAGTAAGACAAACCTAAACCAAAAAAGGATAAAAAATCCAAGATAAAAATAAACCTAGCTTCTAACTCAAACTAGTGCTTGACTATTAGGAACTATTATGCCCACAATCTGACTCTTCGAGCACTCGACTAACTATAACCTAAGGACAAAACAAATGAAAAAGAAGAAAGAAGGGGGGTCCCCATTAGGATAAAGACCAAAATGGGGCTTGATTTTTTGAAGCATGATAAATAGCCATGACAAAAGGAGAAATGACCAAGGCATTTCTTCATCCTTAAACAACCTTCAAATTAGTGTTGCACTGAAAAGAAACACCTAGCCACTGGAGAAAGGGAACATTGTTTCACAAGTTTCAAGATAAAAATATTTGCATAGGATTTCTTGTCTTTGCTCAAGTGTATTGAATACAACTAGACATTTCTATGAGGATCTCCTAGAAGGTCATAAACCAAAGACGAAATTTTATAACATTGACCAAGATTTCCTAGGGATTTCTCTCCTGCCAGTCAGGCATCCATAGCCCTAAAAAATTTCTCCGTATATCCCAGTCTATCCTTTCTATACTTCTAGTTAGGTTTCCATAGATCCAATAGAGGTTGCTAGAACCACCCTTTTATTCTGGCTAAGCACTTTTAAATAGATTTCTTAAATCTTTAGGATCATCTAGTAACTACTTCACCTTTATGTCTTTTCTTTCCTCTTTGATAATTTAGGACCACTTAGAAAACCCTTTTGTATTTTATTTATATTTTTATTCAGGTTCACTCAGTAACATTTTTTTGTCCTTTCTTTTGTGGCTCCTCTTAATATTTTAGGATTACTTAGTTTCTTTTCTTCTTCTTTTTTAGCACAGTCGGAATGTAGGGCTCCAAAATCATGCAGTCATCCTAGTCAACATTGGCTTATAATGAATCTTACCTACACCCAACTAAGATACCACTCATTTCAAGCCTTGTTTTAAATGAGTTTATATTGTGATTTTGGATTGCTAGTATTGAATATCATCTTGACATACTAGTGAAAAAAATCCAATTCTAATTCCTAGATATAACCCTTTATGATAGTACATTATCTTGAATTTTTGACTAAGAAATACCCCTACCTTTTATCGAGAACCAATTTTGGTATACCACTAGTCGGGAACAGCCCCGACAAAACACTAACCTCGAACACAAAGAAAAGGAAACAAAACTAAAACAAAACAAAGAAAAGAAAACCAAAAATAAATACTACTAATCAAACCACTATAATACATAGGTGAATTTCCCCCTATTCTTAGGTTCCAAAATAATGTTTAAGGAGCTGAGCCTTGAAAAGAATCAAAACTAAATCTCTACCCAAGGCACTGATCTTAAAAGTATTCTCCCCCAAAATATTTGCAATATAGTATGGCCAGTCCACAATATTTTAAATTTAGTGTGGTTGCCTTTCTTTTCTTTAGTATTGTCCCCCATAAGGATAAGATCGGTGATTCTAAAGACTTTCACAATCGCTCTCTTTTTAAACCAGTGCTTGATAATATCTTGATGTTTTGACACATGCTCTAAGTCTATAGTTCATTTTTTATCTAGATCAAGGAGATTCATGAGTCTAGTTTGAACCCTATCCTCACCCTTAACATATCTGGCCATGATAATAAGCATCGAGATCTTGAGGTTCATGGGTAGCATAGTGTAATTTTTGAAGGCTTGAGCTTTGGTCCAATATGTACAGTAATTTTTTGTTGTCAAAATGTACCTGTGACATGAAAAATATAGTTGGTTAATCATACCAACAAAATCTAAGCCTCACTAGGCAAAATGAAATTCCTTGTAAACTGGTTGCAGAGGCATAGCAAGATGTCTCTCATGAGTCGCACTAGTTTTTCATGTGGCTGCATGATCGGACATGTTTGTTGGTGTCCTTGAATAGTGTTGGCCAGTACTAACTAGATATCGTAATATGATGAGTAGTGGCCTCTGTGTACCCATGGCCTATACCATAATTGTCATGGAAATGATAAAAAATCTTCTTTGCTTCATCCTTGTTCAAAAACCTAAAGTACAACCCTTCATAGTCGCATTTGTATAATTACCCTTTTTTAGCATATAGGAACTACTTGAAATCTTCAGGATCTCCTCTGGGATTTTTCCATCCCTTTAGGGAAGTGGTTTTTCAAAATATAATACACCTCCTCTTCATCCCATATGTTGTAAACTACCCCTTCACTAGTCTATTTCTGACACACCAATCCTTCTTTACTTCCTGCAATCATTTTATTTAAACCCTCACCTCGAACCAACTTCATTGGTTGGATTTCTAGATAAAGTTTCTATAATATTTCCATCCACTTTCCTCTATGTTCTCCTAATTCATTTTGCATTAACAAGGATTTCACCACAAGATCCAGAACGATACCAATCACTTTTCTCCTCAAGATGTAATGCCTAAATTTCTTGACCACCTTCACTAATGCAAATGACTATTTATCCAAGTTAGAATATTTGATTTCAACATTCTTTAGGGGAAAAATCATAAATGTAATGAGTCTCTCATTTTTTTCATCTTTATTTTGAGTAATTTTCATGTGCATGAGTGTTCTCAGGTGAAATTATATACCTTGGAAGTCATAGTGTAGTTTGGAATGACTAGCACTAGAGAAGTGGCGATGGAAACTTTGATTTCCTTGAATGAATTCTTGACAAGAGTGGTCCATTCAATTTTACCATCCTTTTTAAGCATATCATTCAAAGGACTTATGATCTCCATGAAGCTACTAATGAACTTTCGAATGAAATTTATCTTCTTAAGAAAGATTTCAGCTCCTTCCTACTATTTGGTGGGTTTAATTGAGAATAGAATCAACTCATCTATGGTCTATTATTTTCCCTTCTTCTGATATTACATGGCCTAGTAGCTTCCCCTTGGTAACTTTGAACACACTTCTTAGGGTTGATAAATATTCCATATATCCTATATCTTTTGAGTACCTTGTGTAAATCATCAATATGATCAGCCCGGACCTTAGAAAAGACATTCTAGATCATCCATGTATAACATGATCCATTTCTCATTGGAAGGTAGCTCTAGCATTGATTAAACCAAATGGCATATGATGGTAGGAAAATGTTCCCCACTTAGTGGTGAATGTTTTTATTAATTGTCTTCCTCTTGTACCATAACCTAGTTGTATCTTGAATACCCATCTAAAAAGGACATCATGTGTGATTTGTTCACTACTTGTAACACTTTGTCAAGAGATGGAAGTGGATAGTTATCCTTCAGTGAGACCCTATTTAAGTTCTAAAAATTGACACAGTTTGATTTCTCCATTTTTATTATTGACCAGAACTAAATTAGAAACCCAATGTGAAATTTCTTATTGGGAAAATTGTATTTTTGTCCTATATTTTTTGGACTTCCTTTTGAATCAATGGCTCGATCACGGGATTAATGGGTCTCTGTTGCTGGAAGAATGGATTAGTATCTAGCTTTAGCAGGATATTGTGCACAATTACAAAAGTTTCATAGGTATTAATTTCTTCATAAATCCATGCTATGACATCTCTATATTATTTAATGAATTTCACCATATGCCCTTTCTCCTCATTTGTATCGACCTTAACAATGTGAGCTTCTCTCGAGTTATCCTTGGTACCAATGTTGTACACTTCACATTCATCACCTCTTGATGTAGGCTCTGGTTTTCTCTTAATATTTGATTCATCTCTATTGAAAATTCCCTCAAGAGCTACCATACCTTTGGGGATGACATTGGTCTTGAGGTTTAGGATACCTTGGTCATTTGGTTCTTCTCATTCGTCTTGTTCTTCATCAATGATTTTCTTCTCAAAGATGCCACTCTACATAATAAACTCCAAGATATGTTGTTCATTTTTTAAAACTTGAAATTTCATGATGCTATCTTGTATTGAGAATATTTTCAATCTTGATCTCTCCATGGGACATAGTGAACTTGCAGATATTGTGAGAGAGTCTCCCACACTATTCTTCCTTCTTGGAATTGATATGATATTGAATGCTTCAAAGTCTTCTATTAGATCCCATCCTCAATTCTGATATGCAATCAGTCTCTTATCATTGCATGAATACTGACTACAAAATTTCTTGATAACCAATTGTGAGTCACCTTCTACCACTAAAGTCTCAATCTTTTTTTCATGTGTCGTGAGAAGTCCATGAACCAGTGCTTCATATGCAACATTATTAGTGCACAAAATTGTAACCTATATATTGCATAGAATGGAATACCCCTCAGATTGATCAATTTTATTCTATATCCAACTCCTTTCTAGCACTTAGAGCCATCAAACCATAATTTCCTTATGTAGCAATATCCTAGGGTGGTTGGCAATCTTGCATCAACCAAAAATATTTCCTTCTTTTTTGTTTGTTATTCTATTCTAGTTGGACATTTTTGGTGTTTTCGGTGGTGGTCACTCTTGTTGTCTCATTACTCTATGCGGTCATATGGGTTTTTTTATAGACATTTTGTTGAACATTTGTCTATGATCGCATCGTGTTTTGATCTATATTGGTGAAGTTATCTTAGTTTTGGTCTGGTGCTATTTTTTTCTTATTCCTATTTAAGAGGTCAAGGTGGGTTCCTAATTTCTAGTTGGAATCTTCATGCAAAATCATGCCTTGATGATTAGCACCTATCTGGGAGCAATTTCCTATGATCACATCTCTTTTTGTTCGGGGTTGTTTGAGTTTGGATTCATTTGGTGGCTATGGGTAACATGTTCATTTCTTATTTGGAATGATCTATGAATTTCATCGTGTGGCTGGTGATTGGTGGATCTTAGTGTGTGCATTCATGGATTTTTGATGTTGGGATTTGTGTGGATATATATTTATGATCATGTGTCCTTGTATTAATATTTGATGATTAGTATTTCACATTTTGGGGCCTATCCTAAATGTGGTTACATGTTTTCTTATATTTCTTTGGTAGGCCAACCTATTGGTGGATGTCTATAATTGTAATGTGTTGTGATGAGTTGAGGTATCACAGAAGTGAGAGTAGCATCCTAAGGGATGGTAGAGTTGAGTGGTAATAGATCATAATTATGATTTAAGAGTGATTTTGTATTTGGCTATAACTGAGAAGGCATTACAGCCCAACATGTATGAAGAAATTCTAATAAATAAAACTATTATTTTGGTTCAAATCTTGTTTTTGTTTGTTATTTCCATTGTCTGTACTCTTGTTGCAAGCTTGGACATCTCTGTTGGGGATTTATTTGTCCTTGACTTCATCAAGTGGTATCAGAGAAAGGTTTTCAATCATTGGATTGCAAATCGGGTTCCACAGTGGGGACATCATGATTTGGTTTGTTGTGGGTGGAAGAGTGTGGATCCAACCTGTAATTGTAGAGGATTTTGTTTGGAATTTTTTAGATTGAAGAAGCCTTTGAGAAAAGTTAGAGGAGTCAACAATGAAGGTTTTAGGGTATTGTAAAGAAAAGTGCAATCTTTACAAGATGAGTTGCGAAGGAAAACTACATCAACAGTTGATCAAGATAGTGAGGAATAATCTGAGGAAGAACACTTTGAAGAAGTCGTAGAAGAAGCTAGATATCTAGATAAGGCCAGATTTATGAAAGCTATGTCTAATATTGGGAAGAGACCTAAATTTGAAGTTTCCACATTTGTTGGTAGGCTTACACCAGAGGAATTGATTTATTGCATTAACGAGATGGAGGAATACTTTGAGTATGAAGAGGTGGAAGATCCTAATCGGGTTTGATTTGCAAAAAAAAGCTAAAATGTCATGCTAGTATATGGTGGAGATAATCTCAATTGGAGAGGAATAGAAAGGGAAAAGAAAATATTTGTAAATGGGATCGGATGGTTTAAAAGTTGAAGAGACAATTTGTTCCAATGGATTATGAATTCAACATGTTCAAGAAGATGCTAGGCACGTAGAAGACTAACAAATTGGTAAAGGAGTATACTGAAGAATTCTATATAATCATGATTTGGACTAGTCACTCTAAGGTTGATAAGGAAAAGGTTTCTAGGTATATCTATAGCCTAATACCTAGTATTATGATGACATGTAACTAATTGAATGTTTGAAGATGTTAAGTTGATCACCAAAATGCAGAAGGATAATGCAAGACATTAATTCAGTTAATGGATTGTATTTTCATTTATTTCAACTTGATATAATCTAATCGGTTATAATCAAAGTGTCAAAGACTTCAGAGAATCAAAGAGAAAAATATTATTCTTTCAATAATGCATAAAAGACAAGCATTCACAATGTGACTTCAAACACCGACGGTCAGTGGAAGCTGACAGATAGAGATCACCAAAAGTCAAAGTCATAGTGATGCCCGAGCAAGAACATTGAGGAACATTACCGATAAGCATAATCACAAGCATAACCGACGGCCAGAAACATAGTGTAAATTGATGGAGAAGCCTGAGGAGAATTTGAGTGTTGACCAAAGCTATCAAAGAGTTAAACATCAAAATTAACTTGAGTTCAGAAATAACAAAATATCTACCTCGCAGAGCTAAATATGGACTTAACTGGTAGATATCCTTGTTTTCATCAAAAAGATAAAGCCATAGATAAGTAAATGATTTACAGCTATTTTTCCAGTTGGAAAGAAGATCTCTGTGAGATAAAATAGGAGTTTTGCTTTAAAACTAATTGGCAAGAATTATGGATCACACCAAGATCAAGAAAATCAAGAACCTAACAATGGTGATATCATGTCTATAAAAGAGACAAATTAATTCATTACAAATTGAGGTAGGTGAATGAATGAAAAGAGGGTGTTGAAGAGAAACTGATGAAGATCAACTTCATATAGTACCGATCAATCAAGCAAAGGAAAGAGCTAAATTTTTTTTTGGACACCGAGTAACAGAGCACAGCATCACCAAGCAAAAGTAAAGTGGAGAAAAGGTATTAAAATATATATTGATCAGATTAGTTTTATAAGATTACAATAGATCTGAAAATCTACAATTATAAGTTGTATATGTGAATAGATTATACTGTTTTAGTTAAACCATTGATTTAGAAAGTCTCTTAAACAAGTAGTATTTAAAGATCCTTTCTATATTGAGATACATCCCAAAGAGTATCAAAAAGTTTGATCATGAAGATAGCATGAGATGCCATATACCTATTGATAGGCCAAGTGAGTGTTTGATCAAGGAATGTATCATAGAGATTCTTGATATTAAGTAACAGAATAAAATTTTAAATCCTCTAACAAGGTCACACCTAACAGTGTGTTTGTAACCTTTAACAGGGTTATCTCTTCACTGAGATCACTTAAGAAGAGTGAAAATTTTAGGTTATTGATCCCAAGTGGTTTTTTCCTTAATATTGTTTCCACATTAAAAATCCATGTGGTAATGTGTTTATGAGTCATTACTTTAGTGTTTTGCATTACACATAGCTTAACTGGATTGATCGGTATACTCTAGATAATTTACTGTCTTTTAGTAAATTAACAGATCGCTATTTGATAAACACACAGTAGAAGGTTTAACAAAGCATTTCGAGCAATAGTAATTTGATAATAGTATTTGAAAGCATTCATCTTATAGGACTGAAGATAACTAGAGGCTTAATATTGTAGTACTAAGTTTTTGGGTTGATTATTGGAATATTTTTTAGGCCACTGATTCACCCCCCCTCTCATTTATTACTAACAATTGGTATCAGAGCTTGTGTGCTTAGAAAGGGAGTTTAACAGCTCAATCAAAAGATCCCAAGATGAACAGATGAGATGTGCCCAAGTTGAATAAAGACAACTTTGCATCATGGAAAAGTAGAATAAGACTCCACCTATCTGGTATTGGAAATTATATTGTTCAATACTAAGATACTAAATATGTGTTTCCTATAGGACCTCACACTCTTGAGAAACTGAGAGTAAAGCATGAGCATAAGTGCATGATGATAGAACTTGCATCATCACTCTCTGATGTTGAGTTTGAAGATGTCAAAATGTGCACCTCTACAAAGAAAATGTGGGATAAGTTAAAGCTGTTACATGGAGGAGATGCTAATGTACTAAGAGAAAAGGTAGAAAACCTAAGAGGGAGGTTTGATGACCTAAGGATGAAAGAAGGAGAAAATATCACTCAATATAGCTACAGAATCAAAAAGGTAGTCAATGCTATCTGAGGAGTTGGAGGTGTACTTGAAGAGGAGACAGTGGTAAGTAAAATCTTAAGAACCTTACTGCATGTATATGCTATTAGAGTTTCTGTTATTCAATAAATGAGAGTAGTTGCAAACAATACAGTTACTCTATAGAGTCTGATTGGTAGACTAGTTTCATTTGAGATGAATAACTTTGACAATAGCGTCTTACCATCTATAGAATCTACATTCAAATATTCTTTAAAGATAAGTAACTCAAGTCATAGACATGCTATTAGAAATGATAGTGACAGTGATAATGAGGATCAAGTACTTGATGAGATTGAATCACTAATGGAAAGAAGATTGTAGAGAGGCAAAGATAGATACAAAGGTAAATTACCACTTGTATGTTTCAATTGTAAAGAGGTTGGACACTTTGCTGCAAGATGTCCAAATAAAAGAAAAGGTGACAGAGGAAATTATAGATCATATGAGAAGAGGTATGATAGAGGTGATAATAGAGATTACCAAAGAAACCAATAATCTAATAAAAGAGATCCCGAGACTACAAGGACAAAGGGAAGGAAGCTTGTTACCTAGCTAAGAACAGAGTTGATGACACTAACACCAAATCAGAAGAAGACATCGAGATGGTGTTTGTAGCCATGAAGGATGATTCAGATGAAGATGAAGAAAGTTATGTGGAAACTGCACTCATATCTAAAGTTAGTAAAAATGATGTCTGGATCATAAATAGTGGCTACACTCACCATATGATCGGTGATAAATAAAATTTTGAGACTTTTGAATACTATAATGGTGGTTCAGTGAGAATGGGAAATGATACACCTTGTCAAGTCAAAGGTAAAGGAACTATAATGTTGAATAACCTGATAAAATATGAAAAATTTTACTGGGTTAAAGGATTGAATTATAATTTTTTAAGTGTTTCATTGGTGAACAATCCAGGTCATAGAGTAGCATTTGAAAATAAGAAGGCAGATATCTTCAATGAATCAGGAAGATTGATTGGTACTAGTGAGAAGACAAAAGGTAACCTTTTCTGTCTTGATGACACTAACACCACTTGTTTAATTGCTAGAAATGAAGACATATGGTTGTGGAAAAAAATATTGTGTCATGTGAATATTGAACACATGATAAAGATAATAAACAAAAGGAATGTCAGAGGCTTACTAAGAATGACTAAGCCTGATGAAAAAGTCTAGTTTCAAGAGTAGAACCCATACATCTAATGCTAATGTCAAAAAGGTAAGATGACAAAGTCTGGTTTCAAGAGTAAAACCCATACATCTAATGCAATTCTAGAATTAGTCCATACAGATTTATGTGGACCCATGAGGACAAAGAGCTACTATGGAGATAGGTAGTTTATTATCTTTGTTGATGATTATTCTAGAATGATGATAGTCATGTTCTTAAAAGATAAATTAGAAGCATTTAAGATGTTTAAATGGTACAAGGCTATAGTAAAAAAACAAAGTGAAAAGAAATTGAAATTCTTAAGGTCAAATAGAGGAGGGGAATTTACTTTAGAAGAATTTACTAACTATTGCAATGAGCATGGAATTAAAAGATAGATTTCTACATCGAGAACACCACAGCAAAATGGAATTTCTGAAAGGAGAAATAGATCAATTGTTGACTGTGAAAGAACATTGATGATTGAGAAGAGAATCACTCAAACTTAATGGAGGGAAGATATAAGTAATGTTTTCTACACATTAAAGAGAGTACAATTAAAGAAGGACATAAAGAAGACATCATATGAGCTTTGGTATGGTCATACACCCAATGTAAGTTACTTCTAAATATTTGGTAGTCAATGTTATATTTTGAAGGATGATAGAAATGGAAAAATTGACTCCAAAAGTGATGAAGGTATCTTTCTAGGGTACTCAACCAAAAGCAAGGCTTATAAATTTCTTAACAAGTCATCTAACAAAATCATTGAAAGTACAAATGTAAAAATAGATGAATTTGCAGAAAAGAATGATAAGGAAAGAAAAAAGGAACCAGAGGGCTACAATAGATTTTTTTATAAAGAACCTGACACTCTACCCGAGAAATAGTGTATCGCTCTCAAGAAACAGATCATTGCACCCAAGCATCAGGCTGCAATTACCAAAAATCAAGAAAATCCTCAAGATAATGTTCCAAACAATGGAGAAGAGAATGAAGGTCAAGAAGATGATCAGAATGATGAACACAGGGCTGAATCAAAACTTGTCAATTATGTCATAAGACATCATCCACATAATCAAATCATAGGAGACAAGAAGGATGGAATAACAAAAAATAATTAATTCACTAAACACCAGATGTTTACTTTGTGATTTTGAGCCTAAATTTGTTAACAATACACTTGAGAATGAAGAATGGGTTAGTGCTATGAATGAAGAAATAGAACAGATTGAGAAGAATAATACATGGACACTAGTACCGAGACCATATGAAAAGAATTTCATTGGTACCAAATGAATATTCATAAACAAGCTTAATGAGAATGGAGAAGTCACTAGAAACAAAGCAAGGTTAGTATGCAAGGGATATGCATAAGAAGAAGGTATTGACTATGGAGAAACCTTTGCACCCATTTCTAGACTAGAAGGAGTTAGAATCTTACTTTCTTGTGCTACATTTAAAGGATTCAAGTTATACTAGATGGATGTCAAATCTGCATTCCTAAATGGAATATTGGAAGAAGAGGTATACATTGAACAACCAGAGAGGTTTGTTGATCCAAACAAGAGAAACATGGTATGTAGACTACATAAATCCTTGTATGGATTGAAACAATCACCTAGAGCCTGGTATGAAAGACTTCACTCATATCTCATTAGCATAGAATTTGTTAGAACAAGTGAAAATAGCAATCTGTACTTAAAAGAAGATACCGATGGTAATATTCTTATTGCTGAAATTTTTGTTGATGATATCATTTTGGGGGAAATGAATTGTTATGCAAATCCTTTGCTAATGAAATGAGAAAATAATTTAAAATGTCTATGTTTGGGTAGATCAAATTCTTTCTTGGTCTATATATTCTTCAACAAGATGCAGGCATATATATCACTCAGTCCAAATACATCAAGGAAGTACTAAAGATATTCAAGATGGAAGATTCCAAACTAGTCAGAACACTTGTGGCTACCAGATATGAGCTGACAAAAGAAGACAAATCCAATGAGGTAAATCAAACCTTATATAGATCAATGATTGGAAAACTGATGTATATTGTTCATACCAGACTAGATATAGCACATGCAGTTGGAATAGATGCAAGATTCTCTGCTAATCCCAAAGAATCACATATGACTGTTGTTAAGAGAATTATGAGATATTTGAAGAACACTGAGGACTATGGATTATGGTATAAAAGAGAAGGAAAATTTCAGCTACAAGTCTATACAGATTTTGATTGGGCTGGAAACATTGATGACCGAAAGAGTACAACTAGAGGAGCATTCTTCATGGGTGAAAGACTTGTCACATGGATCAGCAAGAAGAAAGGATGCATCTCTGATTCTACTGCAGAAGTAGAGTATGTGGCTACTACTGCAAATTGCTCCAATATTGCATGGATCAAACAATTGTTGGAAGGTATGAATATGAAGATTCTTGAACCAGTAATTATCTACTATGCTAACACTAGTGCAATTAACATTTCTAAGAATTCAGTCATGCATGCTAAGACTAAGCATATTGCTATAAAGTCTCACTATCTAAGAGAACAAGTGAAAGAAAAGGAAGTGACACTGGAATATGTTTAATCAAAGGAACAGTTAGCTGATATATTCACCAAGCCATTACCGAAGGATACATTTGAGTACCTGAGACAAAGACTAGGGGTCTAACCCTTGTCTATCGGTTAGTAAGCTAACTAGGAGGTTGCATCAGCCTATACCAATTCTGAAGGTTAGTCATGTTGATGCAAAAACTGAGATAAATAGAAACATATACATCTGTACATAGTAAGGTATAATTATGCACCAAAAACTAGAGACATTGTATTGTTGATGGATAGGGAAAGTCAAGAAATATATTATGTAAAGAATGGAAGATGATAAAAACAAGGAGAAGTGTTTTTGTTTGGCATTGTTGTCAAAGGGAGAGCTGATCTCATTATCATAAAGGTTATCATAAAGGGAGAGATATCATAAAGGGAGAGATTATCAAATCATCATAAGGGAGATATTATCAGGAAGATTATCTCATTGATTAGAAAATATTATATCATTATCCATGACATGAAGTTCCTGAGAATCAAAAGGAAGATTTAATCAATGTTCTAAGGGAGAGAAATTGATTACATATATAATATCCATCTATTGGAAATACAATATGGGAAAGAAAGATGCTGAGAGGGGGGATGAATCAGATCTTCAACTTTTATCTCTTAAAACAAACTGATCCACAATCATACATAAATGTAATTGATCTATTTTCTAGTAGAATTCATGACAGTAAATAAATAACACAAGATACAGAATTTTGGTAACCCAGAAACCCAATAAGGTAAAACTAGGGTGGGGATGACACCCACAAAATCTTCACTATTGTAGAAATAAAGTGTGCCTATTAGGGCTACAAGATTTGATCACAATATGTAATCTACCTGGTTAAAGGTCTGCCTGGTTAAGAGCTATAGATCATTACAATCTACCTTGTAAAAGGATTTAAACTTACAACAAAGTAAGCACTCGGCTAAGAGATTTAGAAAGGTCTATTAGAACCACTCTATTAAGATATTTAACCTGATACACTTGTTAGAATTTTTCAAGATCTAATCCTTTGATATGCACTCTGATGTTGATGATGGATCTCCTCTTTTCAATACCTTCTCTGATCTAATAATCTGATATATCTTTACTCTACTGCTCACTGCACTTTCACTCTACTAGATCTATGCTTCCTCTATCAAAACAACCTTCGCACATCTCTCATGTATGCATATACCTTCTTTGTCTGTGTACTCTCTTAATTAGGGTAAGAACCAATCTTCATATACTTTATAGATCTGGCAATTAGATCTAGATCAATGATCAAGATCAAATGCTTATGCCACTTAGGCAATACAATTTTTTGATTGACTACATGCCACATAGTGGGATAAAATAATTAAATGCGTAATTATCCCATTGAAAATATTACATACTTAGATAAGTCAGCCCAAAATAGTTTACCTCCAAATTAGTGTCAATCCTGACATACATAACAAAACTGTCTTTCTCGGCACAAAAGACTTTGGCACTCGACATGGACTGAACTTGGTAACTGTGTGACTCAAAAACTATTATCTTCTCAGAAATGACTATGTCGGATAGCTCATCCTATACTGGATAGCTTGGCTACAGTGATGACCGGCTAAAACTACCTAGATAAATGACTAAGTGCGGGACACTAATGATCAACAAAACTTAGAGATCAACAATATCCCCCTTTGATATTAGTGGAAAAAACATTTATCATTTACATTCACAAATTTTTCCTAAGTACATAATGTACTTCCCCTTATATTATACTTCATACTTCATACATTATCTACATAATATGCATGCCTTTAGCAAAGATATTTATACCTGGTTTTGTACATCTTTTTCTGTTCCCTGTCCTTTGCCTATTTCCTATCATGTTTTGCCCTTGTTTTTGTCACTGATAGCTGTGGGGGTTAAGTTGTATTTGTCCAAAAATGGTTTATGAGGTTCTAAAATCAATGCAAAAGATGTATCCCAACTATCCTTAACAAACTTCATAACCTCCAACTTAACTTCTAGCTCGGCAGCTAGACTTACCAAACTATCTACAGTGGAGAGATGAGAATCTCTCTTGACCAATTCTCTTGCAGTTGTGAGTTCCTTGTGAATAACCTCCAGATGAGGTATCAAATTAGCCTGGATTGTTATTAGTTTGGCCCTAATTCAACCACCTTCAGCCATAAGCCTGACTAATCTCCTTTGTCCATGAGTCAATCTATCAAAGTGGATGGAGCTAGAACTAGCATCCATGCTTAATGAACTTGTTGTTGACTTCATATATAAATGCAACTTCTCAATAAGCTATCGATTCTTCTTTGTAAATAATGTATCATCACATAATCTTTTGTATAATGAAAAGACATTATTTGCAACTTCCTCAAGAATCTCAACAAGAGAAGAAATCTCAACCTGTTTGGTGGAAATCTCTCCAGATATCTTCTCCAAGACTTTTTTCTCAAATCTTTTCTTGGACCATTGCATAAATTTGTCATTGGCCTCAATATTTTCATCAGTCACTTTTTGCACAATGTGACCTAACTATTCTAGTATTGGTACTTGCTAATTTTCATCTTCCATATCAAAAGCTTTAACAAAAATATCCTTTATGTCATGCAGAACTTGCTTCTGCTTTTGTTCCCTCTTTATTTCCTCTTGTTTATTCTTCCTCTTCAATAGGTCTTGAAGGGTCTGAATTTTCTCATATGTCAAACTCTCAAGATCCCATTTAGGAATCACAATGAATTCATCAAATGTCACATTTAAGCTTGGTGAATTTTTCTTTTTAACTTCCTCTTTTTGAGCTCTAGTGAGCTGGAACTCAGCTTAGGTTATGTGATCTCTTTCCCTTTGTTAGTATAAATTTCAATTGCTGCCTTCATCTGAGTCAATATTTCCTATGGATCACGTATACTTTCTATTTTGGGTCCAGTGGGAGTAGATGTTATATAGTGTGGTAGATCCGCCAACACTTGTATAGCCTCTTGTTGTATAGGTTTATTTGCAATTTCTTCCATCTTATCTCCACTCTCTAAAACTATTTTTACAACCTCTAAAATAGGTGGATTAGTATTCATTACCTCCTTTTCTCCTTCTATCTCTGTCTCGGCCTCATTGTATGAATGGGTGATTGTACACCTGTGTCTGTTGGATCATTCTGATCCTCAGCATCCACATTGTTGTTCTCTCCAAGTGTAGTGTCAATGGGACTGTCCATTGTCAAATCTATAGTTTTCCCATCTCATGTTTTCTCTCGTGTTTCTATCTCAGTTTCTTCTTGATCATTAGCAGTATCTTCTTCCATTTCCTTTGGTTCTCAGGTACCTTCACCTTTCTCATCGGCCTTCTTATGATTAACCCAATGGTTTCCTTCCATATTATGGTGCTCTGTTGAACTACTCCTTCAACATCATTCTTCAATATTTCATAGGATCTTTTTTTAGGATTAAACTTCCTTTGATATTGTTCAATGAATTTTGCTATTTTTTTCTTGGTTAGATCAGGAATAACCTTAGCTAGTGTTCCTTCCCTTATCTATCTTTCAGTCATTAAAGCATACTGCCAATTTTGTGATAAAATATCATAAAGGTCTATAGGAATAATATTTCCTATTTCTACAGGTGTCATCTTGTATGTACACATCATATCTAGCAATGCTTCCTGAATCTTGTGTTTGTTAGCTATTCTTTTCTTCCCATACTTGATAAATTTAAATCCTGCTAAACCAGCTATACTCCTAATATTCTTGCATACCTCATCAATATTGGTCATTGGTTTATGTGATTCTATATGTATGTTGCTAGGTTCATCAGTATATGTCTTCTCCTCATCTTCTTCATCACTCAGGATTAGTTTTCTCCTTAGTCTTTTCTCAAGTATGCTTGGCAATGCCTTAGTTTGAACTTGTTTTCTCTTTCCTAAACTGATCTCACCAACATTCTTCTTTGTATACAACTTTGTTGACTTGGCTTGTGCTGAAATAGTTGATGCCCTTGTCCTAGGCCAGTTAGCAATAGGATGGGTAGCCTTAGGTTTTTCTTGACTTGGTTTAGTTTCCTTGGCAACTACTGGTTGCTTCCCTTTTCCTTTCACAGTGATATCCTCTTCAAGTTCACTCTCTTCTCTTCACTAGATATATCTTCTCCATGTCCTATTGATAAAACCAAAGGTGCAACCTCTACTTCTTCATCACTCTCAATTCCAACCATTTTCTTCATATTTTTGATAATCTTCTTCCTTTTCCTCTCCATAGTGCCAACCTTCAAATCCATAGAGATTTTGGACTTTTCTTCTTCATAGTTTCCAAAACATTTTGTTGCACTATCAATTTCCTCTTCCAATAGAGTTGTTATAGTTGTAGATGTTTCATCAACATTTACTTCATAAGGTAATGGCCTTAGCCATGATACCCTCGGCACTACTACCTGCACATAGGTGAAATCTGTGTCTACTAGGAAACATACATCCTCATAATGTTTCTCAACAAGTGATCTGGGAATTCTACTCCTTAATCTCATCTTTTTCTTGAAATCAATGAAATATGTTCCCATTGCATTGTCAAAATTATCACCTAACTTCTGAATAAATACATTGAATTCTTGTATGATAGATCTATCTGTTTTCCACACTATGTTCCCAAAGGTAGGAAATGTATTCTGTATGTAGAAAAATATACAAGTGAGTAGAGATTCAAACTTACATACTGAATTCTTTTCCTTTCTGATTGAAGCAAGGTTCTCGGCCAATTGCATCAGTTGAAGCTCAAAAAGGTCATAAGTATGATCCTTCTTCACAATCTTCCAAGCCTGGTTGACTGCAATACATGGGACACTGTCTAGTCAGCTCGACTAATAAAAATTATGAGCAATAACACTAACCGCTAAATCAAGCTCCAAATCTATGATAGTAGAGATCGTCATCCCTCTTTTGTTCCAAATGGCTCCAATGAATTCTTCTATGTTTTCCTTACTCTGACATCTCATTTTCCTCTTTCCGTTAAGATTTGGATAACCAGTTACACGATGGATGATTTCCTTTGTAATCTTAACTGATCCATTTTCAAGCCATATGTTCATGTCATGTATTCAACTAAGAAAAATTTTGATCCATTCCATTCTGAATTCCCTCAGAAAGTCTAGGGCACGAGTTAACCCTCTCTCAGCTAAATATTTATGTTCATCTTTTAGGGCTCCATCTTTGCACAATTTTTTGAAAGATTATCTTATCTCATAATTTCCAACTTCACTTGTCTTGCACATATAACACAACCTAATATCATGAATCATGAGTACCTTAGGTGGAATAAATGATAGGGCTCTAGTTAGATCACCCTAGATGGCACTCTCAGGAACTTCTTGGAAATTAGGAGGTGCACAGGTGTCGCTCCTTACCAATTGAACATTTAGAAACTCCTTCTCCATACTCTTCATTGCTATGGAAGAACTAGCAGCCATGATTCTAAAAAAAATAGGGTTTTAGAAGATGATGAACAGAATACCTCGGCAGTCAAAATTTGCACTTTTACTCAGGGTAGCCAATAGCACACTGTAGAAGTCTTCAAAATATCTTTGTATAAATCAAGTTCGCCAATTGCTCCAACACTCTATGAAATTTTTAATTGCAAGGTGAAAAATAAGTAATGAACGAATCATTCCTTTATAGGATCCAACAGTTTAAAACTCAGGTTTGCAATAAATTTTCTGTCTATTGAGAGAGTGCCAAATAGATGTCCTCGGCTGACTCACAAAACTTGTCTATCTCTCGCTCGCAACCCATACCATCTCAGCATACACTAGAGAACTTGGTCTCAGTGTATAGTAACACTATTGCTTGGCACCTGTAGTGCATATTGACTTTGCTAGGTACATGTTTCAAAATTTTGTCCTAATGCATCTCAACATATATAGATATAGACTTTTGCACTACATATGTTAGGAACTGATAAAAGATATGAGATATAAACATAGTTCCTTGCATACCTTTCTTTCTTAATTAGTGATGGTGTGATCACCTGATCCATTGGATTGGGTGACCTCAGCTTTAGTAGATTCACTGCTACTCAGCTCTATTTTCTTACCCATGTTTGATTCATTTGTGCTCTAATTTCCTCAACAGTAGGACCAGGTACTCTTGTATTGCAATCCTTCCTAGTGTGACCAATTTTTAGACAATTATAGAAAACTAGGCTTTCGTTCATTTAAATCTTAGATTTTCCTCTGAAATGTGTCTTTATGCAGTTTTCTGGAACATGCCCATACTCACCACAATAATGACATCTATGCCATGTGTTGTAATCCCAATTGTAAGTGTTACCTTTCCTTGGTACTTTTGCTTGTGTCTTTAATGTCCATTTTTGTTTAGCATTAGATCTGCAATCTTATGCTCTGTGTCCAAATTTTTGACAATTGTAACAATACACATTGAATCTAGGTGTGGGAGGTGCATTATTTTCCTTTTCCCAACATTCATGTGCTTGATGTCCAAACTTTTTACATTTAAAGCAATAACTATTGAACTTAGGTTTAGGATTGGACTTACCATTCTTGCTTTGGCAGATGTTTGTTGTCAGTCCTATTTTTCCATAGTGATGGCATACAAGCTTATTGTTCTTTGACTTTGCATTCCTCTTTTCACCAATCTTAGATGATTATCCTTTCTCAGTAGATGTTTGTTGTTCGATGTGACCTAATCTAGAAGAATCTCTAGATCTCCTTGACTCTTCCATCAGATTTTCAAAATGAGTCAAAGCTTCATTGGGTCTATTTAATCTTTCATTCAGTTCTTTCTCAAATCTCAATTCATCTTTCAATTGACTGTTCTTAGATCTCAAATTTACCATTTCCATGTCTTTCCTACTGATCTCCTGATTTGCAAGTAGCAGTTGATTCACCATGTCAACCTGATTATTTATCATTATTTGTACTTAATGTTAGTAATAAATGAGGGGGGGGTGAATCAGTGGCTTCAAATAATTATCCAATTTAAACTTTAATCCACCAATCAATACTTCTCTAATTATTAAGTCCCAACAAGATGCATGCCTTTGAATTACTTTAAACAAATAACTGTCTATTGGTTTACCTTGTCTGTCCTTATTCTCCTTGATAACCGATAAGCAGTAAACTGTATTTACTGATACTCAGTAAATGTGTAGAGTATACCAGTCAATCCATAAATGCATATGCAGAATGTAAAATAGTAAAGTAATAAACCATACACATGTAACACAAGGATTTTAATGTGGAAACCCTGTTAAGGGAAAAACCACTGGGACTGGTACCCCAAATTTTCACTCTTCTGAAGTGAGCCATGTTAGGAGCCAACCCTGTTAAAGGTTACAAACACATTGTTAAGTGCGACCTTGTTAGAGTATTTTCAATACATAGGTTGTCACTAATTATCTGGCATCTACGCTACCATCCTTGAATCAGTCTCATGACTGTCAATAGGCTTTATGCAAATCTTACTACCATCCTTGAATCAGCCTCCTTCTTAGACTGTCAATAGGCTTTAGGTAAGACCGGTGCTACTATCATGAGTCAACCTTTTGGTAATCTATTAGGATATACCTCAATTAAAAAAGACTATTAAGTCCTGCTTTGTTAAGATACTTATTGCTTCAATGGTTAAACTAAAACAAAATGACATGTTCCTAATGCAACTGAATTACAGATTTTCATATCTATTTACTTATAATATCTTTCTGATCAATGTAACACTACAATTCCTTTATACTTAACTCTTTCTGATTTGTGATGCTATGCTTCTCTATTCATCAGTGTCTACAAAATTCTTTAGCTCTCCCTTAGCTTGATTGATCAAGACTGCATGAAGTTAATCCTTCATCATTTTCTCTTCAGCATCTTCTATCAGTTCACTCCCCTGTGTATCTGATTTCTTATCGACCACACTGAGAATGAATTATGCTTGTCTCTTAAATAGACATGATTTTCCTTAATTATGGGTTCTTGATTCTTGGCATGAAAAGCAATCCAGCCAAATTGATTTATGGTTTTAACTCCTGATTTATCTCGTAGTTATCTTCTTGCCGACTGTACAAATCACTTACTTAACTATGGTTGAATAAAACAACCAGTAAATTCTATCCTTTAGCTTTTCCAGCTAGATATTTTGTCATTTTCTAATCTCTGTGTTCTGTCGGTCAATTCTATAGTTTGTCGCCGATGACAACTGCCAGTTCTGTCGGTGTCGCTTCAATTAGCTTCAGGATCTCCGTCTGTCGGGCAACATTGGATCTTTCTCATCAGGCATCATGTGATTCTGCTCTGTCGGGAAACACTATCTTCTACTTGTCGGGCATCACTATGACTTTATCTCTGTCTTTACTGATGGTGTGCACTCCGCCGGTGTAGTCTGTCACTTAGTGAATACTAGACTTTTATGCATTGCTAAAAGCATAACCTTTATTCCAAGGATTTTCAGAAGTCTTTGGCATGACCATACAGATGATATCAAGTTGACATCAATGTCAATACAAACCATTAACTGATTTAATGTCTTGCATCATCTTCAACTTAATATAGTCAATCATTTAATCAGTTACATTTCATCACTTCATGTTTCCTTTCATCAAGTCTGATATTCATCATTCTTTTGTCTTCTTCAGCCATAGCTTTGTCATCTTTATCTTTCTTCTTTTGTTCCACTACTTCACATATTCTTACTATTTGCATTTCTTGTTCTCTTTTCAGGTTTCTGACTTCTTCACACAATGTGTTATTCCTTTCCAATAGATCTAAAATTGTTGCATCACTCTTAGTAGAGTTTCCATTCTGAAATAGGCTTGTAGTGTCTTCTTCCTAATAATGAGTTTCATTCATTTTTTTGGCCAAATCTTTCCTAGATATCAAGGATTTTCTCAATTCCTGTCTTGCTATCTCAAGATAATGTAATGCTAGCTGAATTTCTATCTTTTGATTCTCAATGACTTTACCTAATTTGTAAATCTCCATCTTCAAGATCTGTATTTCTCAATATGATTAAAACCTTTTGTAGGAGAACTAAGCTCTGATACCAATTGTTGGAAATACAATATGGGAAATCAAGATGCTGATAGGGGGGTGAATCAGATCTTCAACTTTTATCTCTTAAAACAAATTGATCCACAATCATACATAAATTTAATTGATCTATCATCTAGTAGCATTCATGACAGTAAATAAATAACACAAGACATAGAATTTTGGTAACCCAAAAACCCAATAAGGTAAAAATAGGGTCGAGATGACACCCACAAAATCTTCACTATTGTAGCAGTAAAGTGTTCCTGTTAGGGCTACAAGATTTGATCACAATATGTAATCTACCTGGTTAAAGGTCTGCCCGGTTAAGAGCTATAGATCATTACAATCTACCTTGTAAAAGGATTTAAACTTACAAAAAATTAAGCACTCGGCTAAGAGATTTAGAAAGGTCTGTTAGAACCACTCTATTAAGATATTTCACCTAATACACTTGTTAGAATGTTTCAAGATCTGATCCTTTGATATGCACTCTGATTCTAATAACATATCTTCTCTTTTCAATACCTTCTCTGATCTAATAATCTGATATATCTTTACTATGTTTCTCACTGCACTTTCACTTTGCTAGATCTATGCTTCCTCTATCAAAAAAACCTTTGCACATCTCTCATGTATGCATACACCTTCTTTGTCTGTGTACTCTCTTAATCAGGGTAAGAAGCAATCTTCATATACTTTACAGATCTATAAATTATATCTAGATCAACGATCAGGATCAAATGCTTATGACACTTAGGCAATCCAATTTTCTGATTGGCTACATGCCACATAGTGGGATAAAATAATTAAATGCGTAATTATCCCATTGAAAATATGAAATGCTTAGATAAGTCAGCCCAAAATAGTTTACCTCAAAATTAGTTTCAATCCTGACATACATAAAAAAACTCTCTTGCTCGACACAAAAAGACTCTGGCACTCAGCATGGACTAAACTTGGTAACCTTCTGACTCGGCAACTATTATCTACTTGGCAACAACTGTGCTGGATAACTCGGCCTATACTAGATAGCTCAGCCACAGTGATGACCGGCTAAAACTGCCTGGATAAATGACTAAGTGTGGGACACTAATGATCAATAAAACTTAGAGATCAACACCATCTAAGGGAGAGAAGTAACAAAGGGAGAGAGTTCAGACAAAGAGAAAGATTGTTGTCAAAGGAAAAATAAATTATCAAGAAGAGGAACAGTCAAGGTAGAGCACATATCAGAACAAAGATATCAGATGATACATTTATCCAATAAAGGGATTGAAGATTGAAGACAACCATTCTGCAAGAAACAAATCTAAGCTATTTTGAGCTTACCAAGAGCCAGACATTTATAATATTTACATTAGGAAAGCTTGATGAAACTATTATATTTCATATTTTATTAGTAATAGTATAGTATGATAATGTAGTATGTTTCCATCAATGCCAAAGGGAGAGATTGATGACATGTAACTAATTGAATGTTTGAAGATGTTAATTTGATTACTGAAATGCAGAAGGATAATGTAAGACATTAATTCAGTTAATGGATTATATTTTCATTGATGTCAACTTGATATAATCTAATCGGTTATCATCAAAGTGTAAAAGACTTCAAAGAATCAAAGAGAAAAATATTGTGCTTTCAGTAATGCATAAAAGACAAGCATTCACAATGTGACTTCAAACACCAATGGATAGAGATCACGGAAAGTCAAAGTCACAATGATGCCCAAGAAAGAACACCGATAATCATTATCAACGAGAATAATCAAAAGCATAACCGATGGCCAGAAACATAGTGTAAACCAATGGAGAAGCCCGAGGAGAACTAGAGTGTTGAACGGAGCCATCAAAGAGTTAAACATTGAAATTAACTTGAGTTTAGAAATGACAAAATATCTAGTCGGTAGAGCTAAATATGGACTTAACTGGTAGATATCCTTATTTTCATTGACAAGATAAAGCTAGAGATAAGTAAAGGATTTAAAGTTGTTTTGTCCAGTTGGCAAGAAGATCTCTGTGAGATAAAATGGGAGTTTTGATTTAAATCTAATTGGAAAGAATTATGGATCATGCCAAGATAAAGAAAATCAAGAACCTAACCATGGTGATATCATGTCTATAAGAGAGACAACTTAATTCATTATGAATTGAGGTGGGTGAATGAATGAAAAGAGAATGCTGAAGAGAAACTTCATACAGTCCTAATCAATCAAGCTAAGGAAAGAGCTAAAGTTTTCTATGAACACTGAGAAATAGATAATGGCATCACCAAGCAGAAGTAATGTGGAACAAAGGTATTAAAAGAGATATATTGATTAGATTAGTTTTATGATATTGCAATAGATCTAAAAATCTGCAAGTATAAGTTGTATATGTGAATAGATCATATTGTTTCAGTTTAACCATTGATTCAGAAAGTCTCTTAACCGAGCAGTATTTAAAGATTCTTTCTATATTGAGATACATCCCAAGGAGTATCAAAAATTTTGATCATGAAGATAGCATGAGATGCCAGATACCTATTGATAGGCCAAGTGAGTGTTTGATCAAGGAAGGTAGCATAGAGATGCCTGATATCAAGAATAAACTTTTAAATCCTCTAACAAGGTCACACCTAACAATGTGTTTGTAACCTTTAACAGGGTTGCATCTTTACCGAGCTCACTTCAGAAGAGTTAAAATTTTGGGTTACCGGTCCTGAGTGGTTTTTCCCTTAATAGGGTTTCCACATTAAAAATCCATGTGTCAATGTGTTTATGAGTCATTACTTTAGTGTTTTGCATTACACATAACTTAATTGGATTGATCAGTATACTCTATATAATTTATTGTCTTTCAGTAAATTAACAAACTGCTATTCGGTAAACACACAGTAGAAGTTTTAACAAAGTATTCTGAGAAGTAGTAATTTGATAATAGTAAATGAAGGCATTCATCTTATAGGACTGAAGATAACTAGAAGCTTAATATTGTGGTACTAATTTTTTGGGTTGATTATTGGAATATTTTTGAGGTCACTAATTCACGCTCCCTCCCCCCTCTTAGTTATTACTAATAGTATTCTAGAGATAACAATAGGATATGCTTATTAGATGGCCTTGAGGATTGAAGAGAAGCTGAACAAGAGGTTCAAAGGTAGAAAAAATAACAAGAGCTGGGGTGGTAAGACTGGTGAATCAACTATTGGGGTTAATGTGGTAGAGAATCCTAAGTAGAATGATGAAGGATCTAGATGTAATCAACCCATTGAGGATTACAATGGTGGACAAAGAGGAAGAGGAAGAGGTGAATTTATAGGTACTTGTTTTTAGTGTAGTGATAAAGTTCATAGGTATTTTTAGTGTCCTAAAAAGAGGGTTTAACATTTGGATAGAGGGGCTATATTTCCTTCAGAGGAAAGTACAATGAATTTTGTTGTAGAAGGTGAAGTTCTTATCACTAGAAGATTTGTTGCACTTATTAATAAACCAGTGCAAAGAAGGAATTTATTTAGAACTAGATATAAGTGTAAGGATAAGGTATGTAATGTTATAATTGATGGTGTTAGTTATAATAACTTTGTTTTAGAAGAAATGGTTAGTAAATTAAATTTGGAGAGGGGGAAACACCCCACTCCTTATCAGCTTAGTTGGTTACAAGATGTATATAAGACTAGGATTGAAGAGCAGTTATTGGTTAGTTTAAGATTGGGGTTTATTATGATGAGATATTATGTGATGTATTTCCTCTGGATGCCTATCATCTATTTCTTGGGATACCTTGGTAGTTTGATAGGCATGTTGTGTTTTATGGTCATGCTAATACCTATGTGGTAAGGAAGGGAGGAGTTTAGCATAAACTAATACCTTTGCAGGAAAAAAGAGTTGGAATATGTGGAGTTTTCAAATGTTTTTTGAATAACATTGGTAGACATGAGGAACTAAGAGTTGATGAAACTATTCCTATGGGTGGAATGAAGGGAGAACTAAAAGAGAGAGTTAAGAAGAGTGGTATCTCTAAGGAAATTACAGAAATTAAAAGCCAGATGACACTTTTAGCTACAGTGATGCAGCAGATGCAGACACTTGTAAGTGTTGGACAACAAGATATAGATGGTGTTGAATTGAAGCAAAATCTCATCGATCGGTCTGATGATGATGTGATTCATAGAAGTACCAATGGTAAGCAAAGGGAGATGAAGGATAAAGAGGATAGTAAAGGTCAACTCATATCGATTGCAGACAAGAAATTTGAGAAGAGTGCAGGACAAGAGGATGTGTGGATCAAGAATAAGTATGGGATATATGTTCTGAATCCCATCAGATGTTCATGATTCCCTCCCTTGGAAATTTTTTTCACATAGGGTGTCTGATTTAGGAGCATCTTAGGGAGGTTGGAAATATTGCATCAGCCAAAAATATTTCCTTCTTGTTTGTTTGTTGTTGTGTTTGAGTTGTACAGTTTTGGTGTTTTAGGTGGTAGTCACTCTTGTTGGCATGTTACTCTATCATCAGATGGGTTTATTCTATACATTGTGGTTAATACTTTTCTATGATCACATCATGTTTTGATTTTTCTTAATGAAGTTATCTTAGTTTTGGTCTAATCCTATATTGTTCTTATTCCTATTGGAGAGCTTGAGGCAGGTTCCTAATTTCTGGTTGGAATCTTCATGCATAATCATGCCTTGATGATTAGAACCTATCTGGAAGCAATTTCCTATGATCGCATTTCTTTTTTTTGAGGTTGTTCAAGTTTGGATTCATCTGGTGGTTGTGGGTAACTTTTCCATTTCTTTTTTGAATGGATCTATAGATTTCATCGTGTGATTGGTGATTGGTGGATCTTAGTGTGTACGGTCATGGATCTTGGTTGTTGGGATTTGTGTGGACCTATATTTATGATCACACATACTTGTGTTAATATTTGATGATTGTTGTTTCACATTTTGGGGAAGGTCCTAAATGTGAATACATATTTACTTATGTTTCTTTGTTAGGCTGAACTACTAGTGGTTGTGTATAAATGTAATAGGTTGTGATGAGTCACTACTAAAATTATATTCATTTTTGGTGCCCATTGTTTGATACGTCTATGTTCATTGGTCTATTATTTGACCAAAGGTCTTTTCCCAATATTTTGGTCAATTTATCCATGATTAAATTGGGCATCTAAATTTTGACCCTTTTTGGCATCAAAACAAGGTCAAATGCTTGTAAAATGTGGCATCGAAAGATCTGATTTTGATGGTGGCTCACGTCATAGCTCAACAAGGTTGCTATGTCATCAAAAAGGTTTTGGTCAAAATATTCATCGATGGTTAGAGTCATCCAAACTCATTTTTTACGAGAACAACGTTGAATGCATCCACTTGGAGTCAAAATTTTGACCCATTTTTATATCAAAAAATATCTCAAATGCTTCAAAATTTGGTGTTGAATGGTTTGATTTTTGATGAGGATGCTATGTCATCAACGAGGTCCTTGTCAAAAGTTTTGTCAAATTTGGAGTCAGACAAACTCATTTTCGATGACTACATCATTAAAATTGTCTAGTGAGAGTCAAAATTTTGACCACAATAGCTTATGTTAAAAAAAAATGGTATTCCATTTCAAATAGCTATCATATAATATAGTTAAATATAGATGTTATTCAACAAATTTAAAAAAAATAAATTAATTACCTCATGTTTTGGGAAAAATTATTTCATTTTTAATGAATAATTTCATCACTTCATCTATTGCTAATAATGCTTGCCAATGAATATATAAACTTACAAACAATTAAAAAAACAATAAGGATATGTAAAAAGAGTAGCATTACATGTTACTGGCATGTAAAATAAATATTCTAATATTTTTTCTTAGGCTATTAGGATTCTTTATCAATACAAATGTTAGATTTTTATGGGACTAGGTGTTATTGTGTATCAACTATCAATTTATGTAACTCAAATTATAATTTATTTACAAATTAGTACTACTTTACAGATGTTGATTTATGATTTTATCCCAAGCATCCTTTCCAAGAAGAACCTCAAAATAAACACAAGGTAGAAAAGTGTTCCATCATCAACACATCTACTAGTTTCATTTCTCTTACTGAAGTTCATACCTATCTAAGAACTTTTTTATCACATCAGATTCAAGAGCTTAAAAACCTCACTCAACTTCAAAATTCATCAAAAATCTCCACCCAATTTCCTCAATTCCTTTGCTTCTAAGAATAATTCCTGGCCAATTATGACATTATTTTGCAAAATATATTTAATAAATTATCACAAATGAATGTATTTTGATATGGATGCTCATACAAGGGAAATAATTCCTTTATATTAGTCTTTAGTTTAATTTTGAAATATTTTGAAGTGAGGCTAAAGGAGCCACTTAAAGTTTTCAATACCATCTTCTAAATTTACAATTTGTCATGTTGTTAATTTAAATGCCGGAATCAATTCATCTAGTTTTGCTTTATCATTTATATCTATCAAAACTATGTAGACAATAGCCTTCCAGAGGTAAAAGTCAAATTAGAATTCAATATTCATAACCACTATTAAGCAACAATTACATAAAACCACATAGAACCTAGAGGGTAAGATCAACAACCTTTAACTTTTGTGAACCTCACTTCCCCCTTCTTGTTTCTTCCATATTAGTTTCTTCCCCTTCGTTATCTTTTTCCTCAACTTCCTAAAAAATAAATAAATAAATAACATTCAATATCCAAGCACTTGCATGGTAAGATTAAAACAAATTGTAACATGTTTGGGAAATCTATCCACATACATTAGCTCAAGCTTCTAATTTGCATTGTCTTTCCCTAATATTTTTTCTTTCAGAAGAGGGAAGACTCGTAAATCCAACTTATTCTTCAACAACTACCTTTGGAGGTGAAACATAAAATTCCAGCTGGCATCCAAAAATGTACAAATTCAAAAACAAACCCATAAGAACCTCAAAATCAAATGTAAAGAAACATTTATTTATATTAGTGTGAAATATCTAGTTGTACAATAAAATTGGTCTTCACTTCAACCATTTTAGATCAATTTTATATCAACAATGGTGCCATATTAAACCATTAAATAATATTGGGATATTGGATACCCCTATTCTATTGTTATACTCTTATTATCAATTATGGTATCATATTAAATCAAAAAATATAAATATGAGAGATAGCCATCCATTCCACCACGGAATAGTAAATGAAAATTTGAGGCATTGAAGTTACACTAACACCAGCCTTTGTAGTGAGCATCATTTTTGTAGACTCAGACTTGAAGAGTACCAGGGAAACCGGACAACTTTATAAACTACTAAAAATTACAAGTTCTTTTAGAAACATATTGTTTTGCAAAATTCAAATACAAAATATATTAAATTAAAAATTGACATCTTAAAAGAGAAAATATATGTTTTAATAAAAATGTATGGTTTTATAGCAAAAAAATATGTGAAATATGCATATTAACCAGCATCTTACCCAAGTTGGCATTTTCACCCAAATTTTTCCTATGTCTATAAAAACTTGCTAGTTAAGCTTGAAAAAACTCAGAGAGCAAAAAAAAATGGATTGTTCTCGGCAACTTGGAGAAGCACTTGCAGAATTCACAAACTATTGTGAGCATTGTGGCTTACTTCAAAAAGCCAATTCAAATAGAAAAGGATTATCCTATGCACTGGAATAACTAAAAATGTAACCCAAAATAAAATGCAAGTGTTTCTCAAAGTACTTTGTATGCACATTAATTTAAGTCATAATTTTGAATATGAAGATCACTTGGTTTATGTCAATCCAGTCACTCAAACTTGTACTAATTTCAAACAATTATTCACCCCACTTATGATTATTTGGCATCCAATGTACATTATCTATCAATCGACCTTAGTTTCAGTTCTAATGCAACTTTATCACTGTGAATGGTGAGTAGGTTCTACTACTCTTTCCACTCTCTTCTCTTCACAGTATTTGAGTCAGAATCAAGATCATTGGGGTGTGTTTACTATTTCAAACAAACTCAAAATTTTGAAATCCTCAAAGTAACAAACAAATTTGGGTATTGTTGTAATGACACAAAATAGATTAGTGTGGAACATCAGAAACTACAAGAATCATCACATATTTTCATTGCATGGCAAATCAACTTGAAGACATCCAAATAGACAACTTCCCCCACAGTAATTAAATATGATGAAAGATGTCACCCAAGGGAACATTATCTGAAATAACTCTCACCAAAAGCTAGTTCATATTTTCTCCAAATTCAATTTGTACAAATCAATTAATACTCAATTAGAGATTACACTAATACTCATGCTTTTCCACATGAAATATATTTACTCAAATTTTATAACTATAAATGTACCACATGCATTGAAAGAAAGAGCACAAATTTAACTCCCTAGTCACTACCAATTGACCTCATTTTTTCCTCTGAAATATGCTTCTTGAGAGATAGGAATAATTTCATGGTTGGCTGATGCATTCAATTCTTTAACAAGTGCAACACAAAAGGTTGATGTCATTCACAATGGACAATATGAATACTATATAGAAATGTAGAAATGAGAATAGTCAACTTTATCAAGAATGAATACATTTTCAAGTATATCAAGGATGAATACATTTTATTTTTACTTGCCTTTGTTTCTTCACGGCTATGATCTCCAACCTCATTTTCAACATCATCAACAATAAGATAATATGAGCATTCCTAGAGAGACACATTAGAAAAGTTTATGTTTCCTAGCTATTTTTATTACAAGTCTTCAAGGCTTTGTGCATAATCTCCAAAATTATGACAAAATGAACAGCTCCAACTTTCAAAACTAAATGGGCATGTGGTGATTGGTTTATTTTGAGATTCACTTGGTTTTGAGAATACTTTAATATACTCTACATAACAAGGAAAACCAGGTGAAGCTATAAGCTCATTCCCCCCCCCCCCCCCCCCCCTATAATCACTCTAAACTCCCCATTAACATCTAATTACATATTTCATTCATTCATTCATCCGTTTACGAACTATAACATTTAATCGTTATAATCACACAAACATTCATTAACATGACATAAAATTCATTAATAGGCAACATTAATCAATAATTCATTAACACATAAATAATTATAATTGCATAACTTTCATTAAAATGACATAAAATTCATTAATATACAACATTCATCAACACATTCATTAAGCTAACGTTCTTGCATTATCAAACAAGGTTTATAACAATCATTTATTTTTTAGTTTTTCCTTCAATTATTAACATAAATTATAATGGGGACATCAATATCTTTGGAATTCTCCTCCGCTTTTGGTTCTGATCTTATGATATGTTGGCTTCTTTTCTTTTTTGCAGCACGGGGCTGCTACACCAAAGGGGGGTCCACTGCTATAACAAATAAATGGGTTAAATTCACAATATTTTTTATTAATACATTAAAAGTATTGTATTAATCAAAAGAACATAACAGGGATTTTTCTTTACTTGATAGTGCCACATCATCTACAATCACATTTTTTCAGCCCCAACCTCAACATGTTGAATACTATGATCATGCTCCACTCTGTCACTATGACGTTCTGCATTCACAAAAAGGTTACAACAATTGTAATTTAAGATGTTAGATTGTATTAATAATTGCATAATTAATTTTCAATAGAAAATTAATACCTCCATCATTTTCATGCACATCAGGGTCTTTGTCATGTGCAGGTTATGTGCCAGGATTAGAAGGTTGCACTGAAATGTCATGCACATTGTTATCATTGTTTTCTTTATAAAACAAAAATAGTCAATTTATGTTCAAAATTAACATCAAATAGATTATTTCTCAAGTATTCAATTTGAATTATTTTTAATTAGGCCTATTTACCTGTGTGTGAACTGGTGCACCAAAATCTTTGCTTTGGCCACAAGATTCTATGCGGTGGCGTGCAACCACAACTTTATAGCCTTGCTTGGCATATTTGTTTGTCTTCTTCCATGGGTGCTACATTAAATTCAAAACCCTTCTTTTTGGCTTAATATCGTCAATAATGCATGTATTTCTTGATTAAACAAGATTTTTGTAATTATATATAAAAAATTTGATACAAAATTTCATTTACTGATACTTACAAGTCATGTGTGAAGTTTCATATATCCACCAGAGCCAAGATGGTGTTGGCCAACCTTATCTTTTCTAGCATGTGTAGTCTTTGATGTGTCCTGCAGTCTATATATGAAAATTTTTAGCTATGTTAGATTATATAAATATAAAGATCACTACTTAGTGCATAATTACATTAATATTATCACATGCCTATTTTTTCCTTTTGTTGGTCGAATTCCTTCATCTTCAAGCCTTTTCTCTTTTAGATCTTCAATGATTTCATTCCACTCCATCTCTGGAACCGTAGGAGGATGCTCATACTTTGGGTTGAGCTTTAGAGCCCTTCTATATTGGTCTCTCACATACTTTAGATGTTTGCAAGCTTTCTGAAGAATTGTGGCTTTGTCAAAAATATTTTGACCTGATATTTTATGAGCTGATTTTTTAATTCGGGAGCCCTGTCATTCCACATTTTAAGGAAAAATAAAATTGTTAGATAAAAAAATTAGTTGAAGCTACATAACTTGAATATAGTACAATAAATGGATGAAAGGAAAAATATTATACCAATGATATGAAGCTACATACCGCTTATGTATGGTGGGCCCGAATAGCTTCAATGTTATTTCATAAAGAATTTCATAAAAAACATCATGGGATCATCAGTCCAAAATGAGTTATGAATAAGTAAACTACAATTACATTATAAATAATAAAAATTTTAAATTAAGTACCTAGAAGCTTAGGCACTTTTAAGGGAATCATATATTTCTCATCCAATAACAATGATGCCTGCAATGATCACGTACTATCAACACAAGCTAATCTAGGAAATGATGGTAAATTATCATGGTCTCTATTCTATCCTATGGAGGTGTATCTATTAATGCAATAAGTTAATTAATGACTATGATCAAATGTACCCAAGAAAGTACAAGCCAAATCATAAATTACACAAAACAAAATATAGCAAAATAAAGATTTACCAGCTCTAATCAGAGAAGACGTGGATGTGTGCATGATCCTTGTTGTTGACCCTACAGTTGGAAATCTGGGAATGGTGTTCATCCTCGAAGGAGGCATTTCAACTTCATCATTACTTGAAAAACAATCATATATACAATTATTTTCTTTTTTAAATATAGAGCTAATCAATATACATAATGGATTATTAAATTTAATCCAAAATGTTATAGTCAAACACAAAAATAATCATCCATAGAATGTTATCGGCTAGAGCTACTTAACTTTCCATCTAGACCCACAACCCATTTAGCATATTACACAAAATAATTATTTTTTTATTGCCACATAGATTTAGTCAATCTATGTGCTAGTACCCTCCTCATGTCGAGCAACTTGTTGAGATCTCAAAAATTCCTGTAAGAAGAACACATACATATTTTAGTTCATTATCATAAAATAGTAATAAATATAAACCTTTATTGAACTTTTGTTATAGTTAAAGATTCATATCTTCTTTGTTCCAGACAACGTGCTCTCCGTATCAATTTATTTTTTATCACCTCTATTTCCTCATTTGGATTTGAATCCACCACAATGGAAAGAATTTGTGAATTTATTGTTTTAGGATCTTTGTGATCATGCTTATGGGGTCATTGATAAATGTGATGTCAGCATCGCATAATACTTTCACATCCATTTCAACAACTAATTTCTCATTTGTTACTAGTGTTTTTACCTTTCCCTAAGCATCAATTTGTGACAGAAATATCAATAAAACAATCAAAATAACTCCAAAACCCTATTAAAAATAATATAATAACACAAAATTTTGTACAATTACAATTACAATAATTTTTACCTTCACCAAAGAAATGGTGGGAGGAACGCCTGCACCTCTGTCATGTTTCGATGGATCCATGTCACCCTGTGGCAAAGATTAACTATAAAAACATCAGCATAATGAAATCAATAGACGACTTAGCAAAAAAAATTATTAATATAAGGGTATATTGTATATTGGAGTTATTAATTGGAGGTAATTAATTTAAATGTTATATATATATATAGTACTTACCAGTCTCATGATACTAACTTTCTTGTATCTATGCGATTCAAATTGTAATCTATTAGCAGCTCTTCCTCTGCAATTATTGATTTTAACGCACATACAAAATACAATTTCTCTCATGTGCCTCAAAAATGTAATTGGGTCGCTTATTAGTTGACCCAGGACGCGTACTATTTATAAAACCTGCAATGTTCCATGTTGCTTTTGGCCTTCTTTCAATGTACATAGAAAGTATTTTACTTTGATCATTTTCTTTCCATTGTAGATAATTTTTTGATAGTGCATACCTACACATACTTTTTTTATATTGAACTATCCACATCCAATTATTGTAATTGTACAAGGTCCTACATACTCCATCAATTCAATAAATTTTTTTTAACTGACCTTTATGTCATCCATGGAAAATAGGCCCAAACCATGTAATGATGATGGAGCTATACGATATATCCTCTCATTAACACAAAAATTAGTGTTAATTGGAGGTAATTCCTTGGGTACCCATTATTTCTGAAGATGTGTGTACCTCAAGGGAACCTTGATGTCTCCTTTTGTCTCATCATCATAAGAACATGACCCCCCTTTAGTAAGGAAAAATTGCATGCATTTATTAAATTTTCTTCTAATATTTTGACCTCTAGTTAATCTCCCTATTTTAGACCAACTACATGTCTCACTTTTTGCATTTCCCCCACTTGAGGAAGACATATCTGACAAATACCTATTTGGTGGTACCTGCAGCCCATCAAATGAGAGATATAGTTGAAGGAGCAAGATTTTTTTCTAAATGAGGGTAATGTTGATGAAGTCGGCCTAAAGTTGATGTTGAGGGTAAAGAGAAAGCAATAAAATAATAAACTATTTCTATAGGGTGTAATGATGTATACCTTTCCACCCATGTCACAGTGTAGGATCCTCGTTAAAGGGGTTAATTTCTTGCACTTGTAAATCATTTATATTAGGTTAGTTAAAAACTACATGATACCTAACCTAAAAATTACATATATCATAACATGAACAACATGCATACATCATAATCATTGTATATTTTTTAATTTGTTACCTCTACTTTATGTGTTCTAGCTATGCAAGATCCTCAACAAAAGGGGTGACAATGTCTGCAGTCCTTTGCCTATTTCCACAAAGGGTGAGAATCATGCACAAAAAATATATTATAAGTAATCAACACCAACAATTGAGCATCATAAAATATATTTAAAACATGTGTATCATAAATTACCTATGTTGTCATCATTAGAATTGAACACAATGAATTAATTATATCATGTCATTAGACTTCAAAACAAAATAAATTAATCATGAAAACATATAAGTCAAACAAATTTTTGTGAATAAATCAATACCTCATATATTTCATTGATCATACCTCATACATTTCATTGATCATCTTCTTCATCCATCTCATCATCATGACCATCATCATCATCGCTATTATCATCGTCGTCGTCACCATGACCATCATCATCATTGTCGTCATCATTGTCACCATGACCATCATCATCATCATCCTAATCACCATCATCATCATCATCATCATCATCATCATCATCATCATCATCATTATCATCATCATCACCAACATCATCATCATCACCATAACCACTAGCATCATCATCGCCATCACCATCATCATCATCATCATCACCATCATCACCATCACCATCATCATTATCATCGTCAGCATCATCATCATCATCTACTCCATCTTCTACTTCTTTGTTATCTTCTTCTTCCATCACATTATACTTTATTGGTCTTCCTCTTGGATCGTTTCTAACAACAAATGACCAACCTGGTTTATGTGGAGTGCCAAAGTAAAATGCCTACTCACATTAGCTTGGAAGAACATAGGGTTGATCCTCAATGGGCTCAAAAAACATTGTATTAATCATTGAAAATTCATTGTCATGTTCAATAACAATTCTCTTAGGATCATTTTGATATAGTCGTAGCCTGTACCATTTGATGATGAATAGAACTAATTTGAAGAAATTAAAGTTGCACTCAAATATATCATCCAAGATTTCATAGTATCAATTTTCAAAACCTCAAGGATGTAATTCATTTCTAGAAGAAATATTAGTTACTTGGAAGACTACACTTATCCCAGAATCACATGTTTTCTTCATGTCATCCAACTTTTTGATGTGAAATTTACAACCATGGTAGTACATAGCTTTGTGGTGCTTGACCTGCAATTTTTCAAACATGTCAAAATTACTTCACTAGTAAATTTTACCCTATTTTTCAATGAGGAATAGTCAAATGTTTGACACCCATTGGTCACACAGATGACTATAACTGTTGTCAAACTTTTTTTGTCTCTTATTCGATAGGAAAACCAATCATCGACATATCAAACTAATTAGTGGTTGAATTATCGACCGAATCTTTGCCAAAAAAATTGCCTGAAGTTGGAAGAATTGTAGATCAAACCTTTTATCTAAGCAGCCAATGCTCACCAAAATTTTGACCACCTTTGGTTGCAATTAACGTCAAACATATAGTAGTCTTGTCAAAAAATCAAACACAGTGTGTCACTTTGTTGACCATAGTTGGCCGGAATCAATGTCGAACACATAGCAGTCACATCGAAACATCATAAACAATGTCTCATTTTCTTGACCAATGTTCATCGCCATTGACGTCGAACACATGGAATTCTCATCAAAACTACTGAAATTAGAGTGTCAAAAAAGTGACCAATACAAATTTTTGTTTAAAAATATATATATTTATATTATTGATGGGTTTAGTATAGTCAAAGATATGATTAGTTTAGTATAAGTATAGGATTAGATAACTAAAAGAGATAAGATAAGGAATCTCTTGTTCCTTCTATAGTAAGAGTTTTCTTTTATGAACTTTTCACTAATCTATATAGGGCAAAGTATCTGCAATTTATTTTATTAAAGTTCAAAAAATTCTCTAACGCTTAGGTAGTTGTGTTAATTTATGCATGCATAAGTTGTTCTTCCTTCTATAGTTATATAGGAATAGAGATAGAGTGATAGAGTAATAGATTTTTGTGTGTTGTTAAGCTTAGCATAAGTATATCTTATTCATGCCAAGTACTATCTTGATTAGAGACCTGGTTCCAAGTAAGGAGTAAGCTAATCATGATATAGTATGATAGTACATATCCTCTCATTAGGAAACTCGTAACAAATAGGAATCTTATACTAGACTTAGACTTTGTACTCTCTATATTATTTTTATCACTAATCAACCCAAGGAACCCATTCAAACCCTGAACCTCTTTTAGAAGACACTCATTCTCCTAACTAAGCGTACTCACTAGATTCACAAACAACCCAATGAACTTACTAGAACTAACACTAACTAATTTGACTAACACTAACTAATGAATATTACTCACGAATAGACAAACTTATAGCGTTGTCTATTATTTCTTGACCTAACTGTAGGGGGAAGGCCACCTTCTTCTCTCTCTTCATTAAGCTTGTTACTTATTCATTAACCTCATTACTTCAATATTTATTGCTAGCATACTTGGTTCATAATCATATAGCAATTATTTCATTAGAATGCATGGAATCACATACATAATTTATAGGAGTGTGCATCACCATTATTATGCAAAGAGTGCATCATACTTTTGTCTCCATCAAACAAAGAGGAATTCTATACATGTTCACTTCACACTTATCTCACAATAGAACCATGTTCACTTCACACTGATAAATCACTCAATTCTATACATCCTATATTCAACGTTACATACATCAAATAGACCATTTCATCCAGCATCAAATACACCATTTCACCAAGAAGCATGCATCACTGAAATCATTCTTCATAGAAAGAGTAGGAATCAGACATCACAGAAACAAAAAGGGTCCCACCATTACATAAATTACATTATCCAAGCAACGGTCCCACCATGAACATAAAAACCACTCTCCAACCAAGGGTTCTTCCACCATAACAAGAAAGGTTCCCACCCTGTTTGATCATAGGTTCCTGTTGTTATGCCCTGCATCCCCGTCCCTACATTTTGTGCGCAAAATGTTGGGTCCCCCTTTTTTCTTCTTTTGTTTGTTTTTTCTTGTGGCTCCTTCCTTGTCTTTCCCCCTTTGTTTTCTTTCTCTGGGGTTTTCTTCCCCATTGTTTTGTTTTGTTTGTTTGGTTTTCCGTCTCCGGGACTCCGGTCCTGAAGGTTGTTCTTCATCGGGATTCAGAGTCCAGACTCTGGGATTCTTCGCCACGATGTTCTTAAGGTTATCGTCGTAGGGAATCCCCAGGCCTGGGGTCCAGAGGTTTTCTTGTCTAGAGATTGCCGGGAGGAGGATTGCCTTTTTACCATGGGTATAAATAGAAGTTATCTGTCACTTTCACATTTACCACGATTAAAATACTCGAGCACTCAGAGTGATTACAGAGCGATTTGCAGAGAGTTAGCGATAATCAGTGCTTAACACTTCCATCCTTTACAAGGCGATTGTGAGTGCTTCGTGGTGGCGGACTATGACCGTTTGACAATTGTAGCTGTTGCAGAGCTCCCATGGTAACGTCCTCCTTTCCTCCACCTTTCAGCATTCTCAGGTTGGTGTCTCTGTTCCCGCCTATTTTATTTTCGTTTGTTTGGTGTTTCTTCTCTATTTTGTTTTTGTTTGTTGTCTTTCTATTTTGTTTGTTTCTTGTTTCTGGTTTTTCTTCCCGTTGGTGGGTCGGCTCTGCCAGAGGTTTGTCCACCCTCTGTGTAGAAGTGGTCGGTTTCTAGAATATGTATAAAGCTGTAGATACTCTGTGTCTTGCCTGGTTTCCTACAGACATTGTTTCGCGGTGTATATGTGTGTACATTTGTGTATATTTGGTGTATATCCCTCCATTCCCATGTATATATCCCTCAGCTTTCATGTATATCCTTCCAGGTGGCTTGACAAGGTGGTCGAGTCACCTGTGTTGCTAGTCTTCCGCCCATGAATTCATTTCAAGGCAAAAAACCACCTGTTTGAAACTCGGCTCTCAGCCAGTTTCAAACAGGAATTTTTCTCTCTCTTCCATAAAACCAATCAGACCCCCATTTATATCCCATGCGCACAATCAATTCCAGCCAAGTGGCCTTCACTTTTCATGTGTTTAGATAGTTGGCTCTGCCATCATCACCATAACTCCTATTTAATACCTATGCATGTGGCGCCCACGTGGTCTTGATGACTTGAATTTTTACACGTCCTCACCAACAGTTACTTATCTGGGCTCCGGGTATCCTACCATCTTCCATCCTGTGTCTTTACCAAGTGTGATAAAATTCCCAGACCTAGATATTTAGTAAAATATTAAAGTTCATGTGATGTGTATACTTTTCGGTTCTTTTTTGAATAAAACTAACTTTTCAAGAAAAAAAGACATCATGGTGGTAAGATCTCCGGACCCCAGAATATTTATTTGATAATACACTCTGACAGTCACTTTACCTTGCAGGTTTCTAGAGTTCATTTCCCAAGCATGTCTGAAGCATCTGCATCCTCTCCACCCGGAAGTCCAGAGCTACCTTCCGCGATGGCTACCAGGGTGGCAGTAAAGTCCAAGATGGAGAAGGCCCTGGAGAAAATGCCCCTGACCATGAAGTTTGTGCAGGACAATGTCATTATGGGCTCAAAGATTGATTCCAAAGTCAAACTTATTACTGACACCAACGTCGGGACATGGCCAGAAATGAAGGCCCTGGTAAAGATCATGTACATCCAGTGATAGGCTGGAGATCTGCTGGCAATCAATGTCGGGGACTCCAAAATCCTCAAGGTGGCTTGTTTCCCATGCTTTGTACAATCTCTGGAGCTTATCTTGATGCTGGCCACCAATTACAACTCTTCTATTTGAGTTGTTATGCTCGCAACCACAGAACCAATCGGATACCCTACTCCTCTGGTATCCCTCGACCCAGACACATTTCGGGTGGGTCTGGGAATCCCACAATTCGTCAAGGCTTCAGTGGTTACAAGGAAGGATGCCTTGGCCCAATTCACACAGCTAGAGGATGCCACCTAGGTATACATGAATACCCATTGGCTCAAGGTTCCAAAGAGGGACCCTAAACGGATGAATATAGAAATTCCCTGCTCTGAGTTCAAAGAGAGCATTCAGATGGGAATGATAGAATTGGCCCAGGTCTTTGGGCAGCCCTCCGCCCAAGAATTTGCTAAATGGATGTATTACTTCCTCCTCAGCATCTCCACCAAGGGAGGATACTTTGACTGGGCGGCCATAATTTCCAACCATGTCGACTCCCAGTTCCTTCAACTGGATAGGAAGAATAAATTCTACATGATTTCTTATGTTTTATGGGCCCTAGCGCAGCAGAGGCCCCACGCCCATGGCCTAATTATAGACGGCATGCTTAGGATTGGCCCGGGATAAAAAGGCACCATGGGACTATTTCCCACAAGTTCAATGGGAGGCCAACTTCCCTAGTTTTTGCTAAGTAAATGATGCATTTGTTTATTATCACCTGCTCACACCCACCCGGGACGCAGGATACCACCTATCCTCAGAGGCGATGAATTTGGTCCAGAATTACTAACATTACTACATTCAATTCCAAAAAAACACCTATATTAGGGTCGCCGGCTTCTCCGGGAAACCCTACTTGTTGCCCAAACACTATGGGGGCAAGATCGTGCTCTTGGAATACTGTAGGCAAATAATGGAGGTGCATGCCCTCTTTGCCTTGAAAAAGATACCCAATATTTCATTCCCAATCATTTGTGGGAACTACACATGCAGCCTGGTGCCACAAAAGAGGTAGATAATGAATTAAAGAGCTACAACTTGGAGGAATTTTACTTGGCGCAGAAAAATTTTGATCCGCATGGAAAGATTGCAATGGCACTGTCCCGGGCTTCAGAGCCCCATCACATTCATATGGAGGATTTCTGGGCAGATTTCCAAGATGATGTGGAGGTGTAGAGCCGACACTACATTAGGATGATGGCTGGCATGATGCATAAGTTGAAGCTTCGGAGGTTCTCAGAGGACTTCTCAAATGTCACCCCCACTATCGACCCCCAGTACAAGGCAAAAGGGATTGATAAAATGACTCTTCCACCGGTAAATTGGGATGCCCAGGAAGGGCCTACAATTGAGGACTTCACTCGGGAGGTGGTTGAGTGAATTCATGCGTACTTCAAAAGGGTGTGCCCCGGAAGTACCCGCCGAGCGGCCCAGCAGGCACCAAGATTAACTCTGGGGGCCAGAACTTCTTCATAGGGAGTGGATAAAGGAAAAGGAATAGACACGACCCCTCCTACGCAAGAAGTCCCCATAAAGGAACAAATAAAGCAGTCAATGGCAGCCTCCCAACAAATGAGGGAGTAATTAATAACACAGCTGGCTACTCCAACGCTCATGGCCGGGCCAATTCGCCCCTCTTCCTCCCCGTTACTGGTAGCCTTAATGGTGAAGGAAACGGGGGTGGATCCCATGGAGGTGGCAGCAATAAGCGATGCGGGGCCACCTTTGGTTACCCGAAGAAAGAAGAGGCTTAACAAAAAGCCTAAGGCAGAGCCAGGGTTAGAAACCTCCCAGGCCCAACAAGTAGAGATCCTCTCTTCCAATTCCCTGGAGCTGAAGAAGGAAACAGAGCCTACCAAAGTCCCAGCTAGTCCCCCTCCACAAGAGGAATTTGATGATATTTTTGCAACCGATGAGTTTGAAAACTTGCAGGGGGATACCAGACAAGCAGGGACAGAATTCCCAGGGGCAGAACAAGAAGCTGTAGAGCAAGAAGCTCCTAAACAAGAGCCTACGTAGGAGCAGGAAAAGTAGGGAGAAGAAAGAGAGCCAGAGCTGAAGATTGCCTCCAAAAATTTGGAAATGCGGGGTCCGGGGGTGGACCAACAAAGGCAAGATGAACAAATGGCATCTGCTAGGGGAACCAGACCTTTGAGAATAATCATAACCCTAGCTGCCATGTTCCAGGCACCACTCCCGGGAGTAACCTTTGGGCAGGTGATTACCATGGCCCAAACTTTAAATCTCGGCCCAACACCTCCCCTACTGCCATAGGATGTGCCCATAAAAGAAGAAGCCCCAGCGATAGAGGAAGAGAAACAAGAAGAGTAGTATGAAGAAGAAATCCCCGAGGAAGCCTACCAAAGTCCAGATAGAGAAATTGATACAGAGGACAAGGCTGAGGAGATGGAGGCTGCTGAGGAAGATGTTGATAAAGAAGAAGGCGTAGGGAAAGGGACAGATGAGGTCTACGCCACTGAGGAGAAACAGCCGCAAGACACCGGGGAGGAACCAAGGGAACAGGTTCTGGTAGAAAAGCCACCCCTAGCGCCTTAGTGGTTAGTAGAAAGCAGAAAAAGAAAAGCTCCAACCACTCCTAGAATTCCTCTCTCCCTGGCTGAAATGATGGCTAAGGTCCAGGCCCCGCCAAAGGCCAAGAAATCCTAGACAGTTCATACCCTTTGAACTTGGTCAGGCGGAGAAACAGTTGCCATTATGGGGACACCTCCCCCAGGCGCCAATGAAGCAACCGTAGAACCTGGAGATTATAACATTGCAGAGGTATCACTGAGTAAAAGGGGAAAATAGGGCGAGGTGGACTTGCTAAAGGAGGCAGCTAGGGAAGTAGAGGCCCGTTATGAGAAGGAAGCCCAAAGGCTCAAGGCAGAAAAGGAAAAAAATGCAAACCTTGTGGGGTTACTTACCGAGCTGGCTCGACCTATCAACGCTGCTCCTCTGGAGGCTTCCACCTCTAAAGACTTACCGTAGAGTGACATAGACTCCCTGCAAATTATGAATAAGAAGGCCCAGGAAGTGGATGAGTGGGTCACCCTGCAGATAGGAAACACCTGGCATTTCCTGGTATCCACCCTCCCAGACTTATATACGGCCCGACATGTTATACACCAGGCAAAGACTCTTATTGACCTATGGGAGGGTGATATCAAGAATTATCAAGCATGGAAGGTGGAGCTTGAAGAACTCCTTAGCCTAGGGGAGGAAATAATTTCAGAGTCCAAAATTCTAGGAGATGATTCATTTGATTTTGTGAGGACCCAACACTCCATACTTGACATCACATTGGAGGTAACCAAGCAACTGGTCGGGACTCTGTAGGATAAAGTCAATTCGGTAAAATATTCTTTCAATTTATATAAGTATTTTGTAATAAAGACTTCCGGGGCTGACCCCCTCAGCATGGATACATGTACACCAGAGGATTCATTTTTGGGGAGTTTTGATGAAATATTGAAGTCCTGGTATCAATCCTCGGAAGGGATGGATGGTGCCCAAATGACAAAGTTAACTCGTATGGTGCTTAGTGGTCACGACGTGGAAAAAATGGCTGACAAGTTTAAGGAGAATGTTCCAGACCTGGGAGAACAAATTGAAGTGGCTAAGTACTGAAGGGCCAGCCTAAGAGATGTAGACAAAGATGGCATCTCCCACCTCCTCCAGGATTTCAATGATAATAAACAACCTTGAGCTTTCTCCGGAGGCCGGGGAAAACTCAAATATTGGGTATTCTTTATTCGTTTGGGGACGTAAGTTCCCGGATCCAAAAGTTTCAGATCCAAAATTTTGTATTCTTTCAAGTGATCTATGTCCTGGTCCCTGAGGCCAATCAGTCACTTTCAAAAGTGGTTAATAAAGGCTATCGGAAGGTGGTTGGCTACATCAAGGGGATGTCGACTCAACAGTTGGTTTTCTGACAGGATGGTCTTCTTGAGGCACCGCTCAGAGTTACACCTGGCGCATTGGAGACAGAGCACCACATTTCTCATTTATGAGGCATGTAGCCTCAATCCCCAAGGGACCTACTTTCTTCCTTTTCCTTCTTGGCTCTCTTTTCGAGGCCAATTCTTCCTCTGTATATTCTTGTCTCATTCTTCTGACATAGCAGGCCTATTCCATCTCAAGGTCTTTTGTAGGGTGGCACAGGTAGTACCGGCCCCCAGATATTGTATTTTATTGAAACATGATGTAAAATAGGGTTAGGGTTAGAAGAGAATTGTATAAATAGCCAGACCGGCCCATTTTCAAGGGTCGGAAAAATTGATGATTTTGTTGTCCACAGTAATAGAGAGGCGATTTCTCATTTTTAGTTGCGGAGCTCAATGCTCCATTGTTCTATTTTCAATAATTAGACGCTCCCCTGGAGCCACCACTATATCACGCACCAGTGCTATTGGAAGAGACATTAATGAAGAAGGAATAATTCTTGGCAATGATTTTGTTAGCATTCCTGCTTCTGAGTTAATGATATTTCATGTTTTATGTTATTTATGTCTTCTACTCTGATATGTTAAAATAGATCAACGACCTCTTTACCCTCGCTACTGATAAAATACTAGCTAATGGTTGTGTATTACTTTGGTATTTAGTGTAGTATGTCAGAGTATTATTGATGTTTTAGACATTTAAACATGACTATAGTTAGATGAAGTGTTTCTAACCCTACAGGATCATTTTTTCATTTTATTTGCTAAGTGTAGAATTCTACGGGAAACCTTACCTTATTGAATCTCTGGAGGGAATGAGTTGAAGAAACCAGCTATCCCACTCAAAAATAGTCACTTCCCCCCAACTGATCCCTGCACCATCGTGACCCGACACCCAGGTGCTTGAAGACCTGGGAAATCCAATTTTCCTAGATGACCTTTGCAGGCGGAGTTGGTCGGTACCTCTGGTACCCGGTGACAACTTATGACTGTTGGCGGACCCAATCAGAAAAACCCTGTCAACACCTGCCTTTGGAAATCAGGATCCCACCTATAGATTCTTAAGTAGACAGTTTGGACAAATCCCCAAGCCCCTCCTTCAACCTTCTTGCTAAAAACCCTACTGTATTTAGAATAGTAGGCCCTTAGAATAGTAGGGGCTGCTTCAATTTCAATAGGAAGAAGCCATCGGAGGGACCTCATTTTCACAGGTTTACTTACTGGTGTAGAATATTTGGAAAAGTGGGGGCCTTTATAATAGTAGGTGTTGGCAAGTTGACTTCCTAAAGAAGCATGACTTATTTTATGTTGTCAATCATGGCAACAAAGTCATACTTAAGTTCTGTCATGAAAGATAAAATGACTAAGTGTGAAAATAGGGCAGACAAACACATACAGAGATTAGTACATCAGTGCACATGTTAGAGATCACACCAGAGCATACATGCTTAGATATATACTCTATGGTGTATATACATTCTAGATCTAGATGCATAGAGTACAGAACATCAATACGAAAAAGTTACAGGCAGATTAGTAGACCTGCAGTCCAGGAAATAGAGCATGGAAGCCGACTACAGTTTTGATCAGCGTGAATTATTTTGTAATGTAATGGCTAATCACCTTTAGTTATAAGTTTATATTAATTTAATTAATGTTGTAGTAAACACACTTAGGCTGACTTATTTGGAAGCATTGTATATTTTATTTTAGGGCCGACTAGTGCTTTGTTTTGGGTTGTGCCTATTCGGATTTGAAGATATAAGTATGTAATGTAAAGATATGTTACAAGTGTCAATTATGAAGCAAGAAGAAGTTACAGAGGGACAGTACAATGAAGTCAGTATATGATATAGATCTTTAAGAGAGTAAGAGCATCCGTGCATACACGGAACTGATCAGACAATAGTGTCATCACAACAGTTCATTTTGATATAGTGCATATCATCTTTCAGAAGGTTGTAGCCTTCATCTTATTGGGAAGTGAGCCTAGGTAGTGAGCCATATACCTTTAACGGGGTTTTGTAAAAGACTCCTAACAGGGTCAGACCTTTAACTAGATCATTATACTCAAATTGTAAAGACTACTTCTAACAGGGAAAAGAAACTTTAACAGGTTCATTATATCTAGTACAATATTTGTGGGTACTAATCCCCACCCAATTTTTCCTCTGATCAAGGTTCTCCATAATCATATCATGTGTTATGTTTCTTTGGATGCACATTTGATATATGTTTAATTGGCTAAAATATAATTAATAGATAAACACTGATTCACCCCCCCCCCCC
>MU225447.1:2364991-2391307 GCA_018584345.1 Thuja plicata
TCTCATTAATGTCATTTGGTCATCTTGGAGATGACTAAAATCCACATGGGTTAAATCTTACCAAAAAAAGCTAATTAAAAACTGCTTGTGAAATCCTCTACCTACTTAACATAAATACATGAATGAGTTGTTATTGGTTAATACCACATTGGTGTGTGAGGCAAGGTTGAATCATAAGGCATTCAATGATCCAAAATATGTGTCAACGGGGAAAGAGGCTACTGGTAAAAAACCCAAAATGCAATATTGATAGGAAATTTAGTCATTTGATGGTGTTCTAAGTTGTTGCTCATTCTATGCAAAGATTATATTATCTGTGCAGTTTCTCAGTCCTTTTGTTGACTGTTCCTAGTATTTTTGTGTACAAACAAAAATTTGGTTTGAAGTTCCAATGGTTAATTTATTTTCTATTCCTCCTCCCTACTAACAATGGTCAAATGGTCAATGGGTAATGCAGTGAAATGTTTGAGTAAAAATCCAAATCAACGTCTCTAAAAATGCTAAGTTTGTCACGATTCATTTGCTAGGTTTGTCACACAAAATCCATATGCAATTTATTCATCTAATATGAAACAAAGAAACCCTAATTGGGTTACTCAAATTAAAAACTAACAGCACTTCATAACCCATATTGTTGCAAATTGACAAATAGTTTAATGTCGGATAAACACAATACAAATAGAATGAGAACACATGTAAGTCTATAAACTGTTCATCGATACCAACCTAATTTTGTGTAAGTCTGAAACAAATTTGCCTTCTGTTTGATCATGCACAGATGGTGTTGTTTCATTCACTTCAATGCATGTGTACTCTGTGCCTTCTATTCGTGCCCTCCTTTAACTCTTCTTCGCTGCATAATCACAATGAATTGAAATGAAACCTTTTTTATAAGTTATATTGATCGTGTTTGTCGCAATTATGACAAAATGTCCTGGTTGTCATAATTCTGACCAACACGGGAATGGATTAAAAAAAAATCAAAGTTTTCCTTCCATTTTCTAACCAAGAAAAACAAATGTAATGCATGGTGGGAAATTAAGGGTCAAATGTACTAGTGTTTGCATCAATCTGTGAGTTGACATTAAACATATGGGTCATGATCAATAAACTTATACATACCTTTCTACCTCTTACACCATATGCTACATCAATTACCATTGGTGCAACATTTGACTCTCCATTACGATGAGCTTCTTTAACTATTGAAGCAACACCTTCACATGTTAATGAGCGACCAATTTTATGAGATCGTTCAATCCATGCCTTCATCCAATCAAGATTGTTTGAAATATACAAATGTAGTGCATCTCACTCATGAGAAACTGTATAAAATAAATAGACCACTTAGAAACAAATTATATTGAAGATTTATAAGAATTAGTTAACTACAATAATATCTTATAATTTTCTCTCACTTTCCTCAATCTACCTTTCCCCATCAAGTACTCCCCTTCGAATTTTTTAATGGAGTTGGGATCCCAAATGCAATCTACATGGATATTTGTTGAAAACTTAGGAAGATATTCACTACTGTACACTATGGTTTGGTATACCATATATACCTCCACCATAGAACCCTCAGGACATGCTCTTTATCAAACCAAGCCCTTCAAAAATTTCAAGTGTCTCTCAACCATCCACATTGACCTAGTTGGTACATATCCACACAATTTAATCTCCTCAACTTGATGTATGAATTAATGTTCTTATGCATTGAAAATTTTGAAGGTAGACAATTTTTCATTTCACATATAAGGTGAGGAATTTTTCTCTTCCAATGTTTATATCTTTTTTATCAATTTATTTAGATGAAAACCACCTAGAAGAGATTCAACACGTAAAAACATATAAACGAGACTTTACAAAAAATTATACAATAAACTACAGAAAAAGTAAAGCAAGACGCAAATATAATATCTATACAATAAATCTAAGAAATAAAACTTCTAACCTCGTGTATTTCCCATATCATATATAAATTGTTTTAAATTGTTGTCAAAGTGGTGTGGGAGAGATAGAGGTAGAACTTACTACAATAATTATAAAATGATCTGTTCAATATATTATAAAATAATACAATGAAAATTACATGAAGTTTTACAAATATATTGTAAATAGAGAAGAATGTGACTTACCTTGACAAAGGTATGCCAATCATGCATTTTCAACCCTAACCCAAAATCACCTTTCTTTGATATGAGACTGCTTATGTTTGCAACAAATCCTGTGGGAAATTTAGTATTTTGTATAGCTTCTTTTATGGAATCACTTTGTTGTTACGTTATTAACCAAGGAAGGGAACTCGTATTAATCTGGTCTCCATTTCTATTTGATTCAATGAAATACTTCAATTCATGATTCAATTCATGAATTTTATTATAAATTTTGACAATTTTTTATTTGTCACATTTTCCATCCAATATTTTTCATAGTGTCTCTCTTACATTCTTTCCAATATGCATAGCATCAAACAAATGCATGATTGGGAGGTTCTCGTAGTAAGGAAACCTACTAAATTGTCTAGGATATATTTTTAGTCCTTTTGTAAGTTGGTCATCAATGCCTTGAAAACCTTCGTGAACATCAATTACATCATTAGTAAATAAAAGACAATATCCAAATATAAATTTCAAACAAAAACCATCAGATGGAATGACATTACCTCGACGATTTATTCTATTGTATTCCAACTTCCACAGGTGAGGTGTCATTCTTCATAGCTTTGATGTTTTCTCTTCTTTCCCATTGAAAATATGTTTTTCGATAATTCGAGACTTATGATTTATGTGGAGAAAGTGCCTATGCTCATCAAACACCTATTTTCCTAAACTTTTTGAATGACGATATTTCATCTTTGGACCACAAACTGAACATGCAAATTTTCCCTTTGTCTGAAGACCTACAAGATCATATATAATTGGATGAAATATCTTGATTTTGATATTTACAATTATCATGTGCAACTTAAACATACAACAAAAAATGTGTTGGTGCTATAACATACCAAAAATATGTGTTAACAGTTTTACATACCACAAAAAATGTGTTAGCCCAGGGGCATCATGTATTGTCCATACAATCATTGCATGACATTGAAATTTTATTTGTCCTATTGATCTAGAGATGTCATACATAGTGACCACATTCCATAACTCCAACAACTCATCAATAAGGGGCTCAATATATACATTCATATATTTCACTTGGTACTTACCAATTCAAATGGACAGAAACATTACATAATTATTATGACCATTTTGATGCGGTGTTTATAAATTAATTTACATGACTATTAAATGAAAAAATATCTAGTACAATTATTTCCAAAATTATGTGCTCCCTATTTATGGACATCCAAGGAGTAATTTGAATGTTAATATAAAAAATAGGCCAAACCGAGTAAACTAATCTCATCTCTACAAATGGATTGGCACCATCCACTGCCAATGAAAGCTTGAGATTAAGAGGTTATTATTTAAAGAGTGGTTAAGTATCTTCTATTTCCTTAAATGCATAACCATTCATGGTCATTTTCATAATATTATCTTGACTTCTATGGCATGCATGATAATTCATAAATTGTGTCAAGCTAGTGCACCTGAATAATCATTGCAGACGTGGAATAATGGGAATGTACCAAAGAACCTTGTGAGACACATTTTTTGTTGTTTGATCTGATTGATATCTACTAATGTGAAAATTGGGGCATTTTTTTTCAAATTAATGTTGTTTATGATATATAATATGATCATTGGGACATGCATGTATTGTTTGATACTCCATTCCAATATCTTTCATAATGGAGGATAATTCTCCGTATGAGCGAGGTAGAATGTTTGATGGTGGTAACAAACACTGACCTATTAACTTATGGAGAAAAAAAATTGTTAACATAAAGAATATTAATCGTACGCTAACATAGAAGATGACAAAAATGGCATACCTTAGCATACATGAGATTTCTACATTGGATAAACCATTCGTAACCTTAAAGTTCACCAACAATAATATAGCAGAGAGAAGAGTTATTTGGGAGCCTTGGTATAGGGGCTCGTATGCCTTTTCAAGTATAGGTATATCAAGGTTATCTTCATCATCATGCTCAGATGTGCTATTATCATCATCTTCATCATCTTGATCAGTTGCGCCAATACCATCTTCTTCAATGGTGTTCTCTAGCACATGATCAGTTGTGCTAATACCAACATCTTCAATTTTGTTCTCTATCACAGGATCATCTTCTTCCATGGTACCATTACCTTTTTCTTCAATATTCACTCCTCCATGTTCCCCCAGTTGGAAATCCACATTTGCCAATAGATAAAAATTATTTCCCCCTTCAATGTGACCGTGTTTCCTACAATTTCTCTCATTTGTTGTGATTAGAAGTCTTCGATTGTTTAAGGCCTTAGAATTTTTTGCAGGGACAATAACATTTTCCATTACCTTTTCTTTTGAACTGAGACCACAATCTAGAAATTGTCTCCTTATTTTTTTCTGGGTTCATATTGTTAGGCGTGTTCTATCTTGGCACTAGAAGAGTAAGAGTAAGAGTCAAAGTTGTCTTGGCACTAGAAGTGCTAGCACTAAAACAAGAAAAGGAGCTCAACAAGTCCTAAAAAATGCATTAAGTATTTGAAAGAGCTTATTATCCAACATGTATGCTGAAAGAAGCCTCTAATAAAACATGTATGCTAAATGAATCCTCTAATTACAAAACCAGTGAATAAATAGAGGAATCTAAGGAAAAAATAAAAATTTAATAAAATTTGAAATGCCAATAATATTCGCAGAATATCAAAAAAATTGCAAATGACTAAAGATCAGATCAAAAAAAATAAAATTTGATGGACAATGCCAGATTGAGCAGAGTATCTACAAGACAAAATAAAGACACAGATTGATGCTACAATTTCTTTAACAATTCGAATGTCTCAAGTAGACAAGATTCTCAATGGAACTACTTTGATAACATATAGATACAAATAGGAGATTGGAGTTGATCACCCTTCACTTGTGCATATACAACCTTCACATATGCATATACGAGTTGATCAAAGAAGGTATATGAACATGTGAAAAACAAGAAGATTTGACCAAGCACTACTGGGAGCTTGATCCTACAAAAAATTACACTTGTGATGATTTTCACAATAGTACATTTGTTGCAGGGTAAGCTCCAAGTAGTGCTTAGGAAAATCTAAATTTTCATCACATGTGCATATACCTTCTCTAATGAACTCTTATATATAGGTGAATATATATATATATATATATATATAGTGTGTGTGTGTGTGTGTGTGTGTGTGTGATAGTGCAAGAAAAATCACCTAAGGACAAAATAGATATTAGATTGAAAAAAGAGGTATATACAATCTTAGAACAAGGAAAGAGATGTAAAAATGAATCTAGTTAGAGATAACAACTAAGGATATTCTAAAAACTCACTATCTCACTAAAAACTCACTCAGCTAAAAACAAGTTTTGCCAATCTTTTTTATACATCCCAATTTTTCAATAAAATATCTATATAATATGCTTTTCAAAAGTTACCGAGGTTGTACTGAGTTTTTTTCAAGTCCAATTTAGAACCAAGAATTAACATGCCAAATCTATGCCACATCTAAGTTGGGAGACATTGGCTCAAGTTGTATAGAAAGTACTTCCTCCAATGAAACTTACAATGTTCACTTACAAATTACAATGTTCAGCCTCTGTGAATGTAATTTCTCAATAATGGATGACCTGTGTAATTTCTAGTGACTTGTGAATCAATAGCAGTATATAATCAGATCAAAAACATCAGTAAGTAACCAAGTTGTATATATGGACCAGTCGCCAATAGAGAAGAGGTGGACCAAAATAATAATAAAATTAATAAATATTACCAATAAATGAGAATCATCAATGTAAGTACTTATGATGACAAAGTGAAAAACTACAAAGTTGGTAAACAATTGAAAGTATAGGTCCTTAAATAGTTTAATGTGTCATTCTAGGCTCTAAGAGTGCTACATATTTAACACCAGTAGTTATTTTAGGTTTCATGGTAGTTGGTTCATTTTTTCTATTTAATTACACAATTGTTGACATTGGCTAATTGTTTAATCATACATCCATTGTCACAAGAAACATTGGTTGTTGTTTAGGCTGATGAGACAATTTATTATCTTTGTTTTATGTTATCTTTATACTCTATTTAAGACATTACCAAGACATTTTTTAACCTATAACTATATGAAATTGTGATAAGTACAGTTAGAATCACCAAGCCCATGGGTAGTTAGCTATGACATGTTTTTCCAAAAGAGATATATACAATCTTAGAACAAGGAAAGAGATGTAAAAATGAATCTAGTTAGAGATAACAACTAAGGATATTCTAAAAACTCACTATCTCACTAAAAACTCACTCAACTAAAAACAAGTTTTGCCAATCTTTTTTATACATCCCAATTTTTCAATAAAATATCTATATAATATGCTTTTCAAAAGTTACCAAGGTTGTACTAAGTTTTTTTCAAGTCCAAGTTAGAACCAAGAATTAACATGCCAAATCTATGCCACATCCAAGTTGGGAGACATTGGCTCAAGTTGTATACAAAGTACTTCCTCTAATGCAACTTGCAATGTTCACTTACAAATTACAATTTTCATCCTCTGTGAATGTAATTTCTCAATAATGGATAACCTGTGTAATTTCCAATGACTTGTGAATCAATAGCAATATATAATCAGATAAAAAACATCAGTAAGTAACCAAGTTGTATATATATATTGTAGTACTTTATATAGATATCAGAATGTGTGTTCTAATATTTGGATTGATTTGACTAAGTTTACTTGTATACATTTCTACATATTACTAACCTGCCAGGAAAAAGGAGCAGCTTGAGAGTGGTTGACAGCATTAAAGAAGAAATTTTAAAGTCCAGATGTGATGGGTAAAATCATCATGGCACTGATAGACACGTCTGTTACATTGAAGGACCCACCATCCCAGAGAATATAGGAGTATAGCTCTGCTATATTTCCTCAGTGCTCATTACCATGTTGAATCGGTCATCTAGACTTTATTACATATGTCGTTGAATGTTACATTTCCTTTTTCTTATATGGTGAGATTTAAGTCAAAACTTATCTTTATGCTTTTAATAAGTGTCAATCCTCTATATATAGGGATTTGATTGTTATTTTGTAAGTTTGGAATTTTTTGGAAATGTTGCATCTTGCACAAAAAGTTACTTTTCTAGTTTTGTGCATTGTTCTTATGTAATTTATTTCTGAAATGTAATGAAGTTAATTTGGTTTACCTTTTGCATTATTAGTTATCAGAATCCAACCAAGGGGGACCACTTGGGAGGTGGATTAGATTAGAGTAGAGTAGATTTACTTTCAACATTTATAGCATTTTGAATAGGAGTTTATTGTTTCATTCCTGCAGCATTAGATTCATGTATGCTCTTGCAGAACTTGCAAGGATAATTGTGGTGAATGCTATGGGTTGATAGAATAGGTTTAAACTAAGTTTTTAGTTTCCAAAATTAATTCCATTAAGTAGTCAAGTTTTTTTACCTTTCCTGCAGCAATAGCATAGGTTTCTTTTATGCATTTTTACTTACTGCAGCATAGGTAGTATGACTCTTTGAGAAACTTAGTGCATATATCATGTTGTTCCATTTCAAGTATATGTCCCTGGGATGAAAATTAAAATGCACCTCATAGTAGGAAAATTAATCCTTATTTCAAATATACTATTCCTATGAGAAGCTTTGGCATGATTACTAGCACCTATTGTGAGGTTGTTCATTTTTGGCATCATTGTCGGGGATGGTGTCAAGATGAGAACCTTATTGAGTCATTTTCCATTTTTAGATAGTTTCCTTCTTTTTAGGTAGTATTTTGCATTCCTGAACTTGCTTCACAAGTGTGAAGTATTTACTTGCATGCATCAAAGAGGAAGAAGATGAGATGAATATGGCATATTTCTTACAAGAGAGTCTACAAATCTGAACAAAGAATTTGAAGAATTTAAATTACCTTTTGTTGACGCAAGTCCTAAATTTCCTATAGCATCTTCCTCTAAAGCAGTGCATTTTGATCCAGTTGGCCAACGACCTTTTGCTGAAATTTTGGCCATTTTCCTTTATAATTTTGTTCCAAGTGCACTTGTTGTCCATAATCCTATAGCTAATATTCCTTTCCAGTAGCCATTCCATTTTATAATACCTCCTATAATGGCACAACCTGCATTTCCATTTCCTCTACCTAGCCTAATCAGCAATGCAAATCTCAGAAACATACCCACTGATGCACTCCCAAAGTTTTATGGCCTAATAACTAAAGATCCTGACACCTTTCTATTTGAGTTTGACATTCTCTGTCAAAGCTTTGGCTAAAACACTGATGGCCACAAGCTCAATTTTTTTCCAGCAACATTGAAGGAGTCCACCCTATGATGGTTTATGGGCTTAGGAGCTAATGCAACAACTAGCTGGGATGAAATGCAGACTCTATTTCTGTAGAAGTACAAAGAGTATTGCAAGGGGGGTGACCCAAGAGGAGATGAAATTTTTTGAATGTCGCAGAAGGAGGATAAAACTATGGAATATTATGTTCCATGCTTCTTTTACAACCTGTAGAAGAATCCTGAACATGTGCTGGAGGAAGATTCATAGAAACTCATTTTCTTGAGGGGAATAAAAGATAGCTATCTAGAAGCACTAGACCTTATGGCTGAAGGAGATATATCTCAATATTCTTGGGATGACCTCAAGAAAATCTTCCTCAATTATTCAAGATCAACTGTCAAAATGATAGAGGATTTTGGTCTATAGTTACTAAGGGGAACAACTCGAGAATTTCTAAGTTGGAGATCTCAAACTTGCTATCAGAATTCAAGAAAGATATCATTAATGATGTTGTTACACACCTAAAAACCATGAATACCAAGAAGAAGCATGCAGATGCTAAAGCACAGCTAGCCAAGTATCATCCTCACTGTCACAAACAAAATAAAGACTATGGATGCAAGCTGATGGTGAACTTGGAGAACCAACACCTTCCTACCGAGTACATGAAAATTGAAGGAGATGACGATAAAGTACTCTATTGCTCAATGTCAGCCATGGGCTTCAAGACAAGGTATGCCTTAGGATCCTTTGCAATTTTCTAGTCCTTATAATAATCAATGGCAAAACCAAAGTTATCATAACCCTTCTCAGTACTCCCAACCATCTTGGAATAACCAATGGCCCAACCACCCTAATTTGGTCTACTCTGACCATAGACCCTATTTTCCCTAAGTATGATTGTACCCCAAATTATTTCAAGACAATTCTTCAATTAATTGGCATAATTCATTTAAATCAAATTTAATCTCCTAAGTGATCTTATCACTAAATTACATTAATTGCCTTAGCCAATTAAATCAAATCAAATCAAATAAATGAAAAATAATCAAATACATGGCTAAAGTAATTAATTAAAAGGAATTAAATAAATCCTAATTACAAATCCTCACTTGAAAAAGGGAAAGTCAATTCCCTAGCCAATGAGAGTTAAATCACTTTGATCACCTCACATGGATCACCAAAGATTCAATCTCCACCTCTCTTCAACTTTCAATCCTAACCTCTCATTCCTCAAATTCTTCTATAAATGGAATGAATTTTGAGTTCAATGGGCCCCTAATTCCTTAATGGTTGAAAGCATTCTTATGCTGCCCCTAATTTTAGAATTCATTTTCAAACTTATGCTGCTCATATTCTTAGAGATTTCTTATTGCATTTTAGCTCTAACATTTAGCATTATTATAATCTTTCAATTGGAGCTCTAAAATGAACTTTGATTGAGCATTTTAGATTGCATTTATATTAAATCTTCCATTCTAAGCATGATGTTGTCACTGATTTGTGCATAATATAAGGGCAATTATAGCATATTTCATATTGTTCATAGATAGGGAGAAGTATGTCTATTTTGGTGATATATATGTTCTTTTCCTTTGATATTTCATGTTATTTAACTAATGCAATGACATATTGAAGTGTTTTGTTTCAGCTAGCAGATCCACAAAGTGCACACATTTCTAGTGCCCACCATGGGGAAGATCCTCAGATTTTACCTCATTTTCTAATCATTTTTGACTGATTTTGGTTCTTTGTTTCCAGATTTAGAGTCGCCTTCAGTTGATCCAGGTTCGCATTCAGGAAAGGGCCTCGCATACAAGAAATCAGATCACATCCTAGGTTTCTAAACTTGCATTTGGTGATTTCTATATTGTATCTGGTAAAGGATCATATCTGGTAAGATTTTGTATTGCCTTTTTTGCAAAGCATTGCATTTACAAAAGGCCCTCGCATACAGGATATCTAGGCTCGCATCTAGTAAAGGAAATTGCATCTGGTTATTTGATTTTCAAATTGAAATGTCTAACCACTAATCTTGTTACCTTGTCTGTTTCTTTCCTTTAAACAACCTAACTATTGATTGCAGGTTGTTGTCAGGGCCTTTTTCTCAAAAAGGTGGAAAGTAACTACTAACTTGTGGTTTGCAGGTTGTAGAATTGTTCAATTTAAATCCATTTGTTCAAAGATTTAAAACTAATTACATTTTCCATCACTTACTAAATTGACCAGAGGATTTTTCTCTTTTCCTCTAAGGAAAATTTAGAAACTCAAAATTCAATTTAAGATTTGAGATGAATTTGGAGTAAATTGAACAAAGCAAACTCACATTGTTTAATTCTTTTGAGGATAGTAATTGAAAAATAAAAGCACTAAATCTTGTGGTTAAATGAACAAGGTCAATTGTATAATTCTTTTGGGATAGTAATTGAACAAAGAAAACATTCATTGTCTAATTTTGGGAAAATTAAATGAACAAGCAAATTGCCTAATTTGGGGAAATTGAAAAACACAAATTTGGTTTCCAAATGCTTTTTTATTTCTTAAAATAGAAACTTAAATTCAAACTTAAGCTTACTACTTAGTCTCACTAGAGGATTTTCTCTATTTTCCAAGTGGAGGAACCAAAGAATCGTCATGGGAGATTGAGTTTTGAGTGAAGTAGTTTTAGGAAATGAACTTGTTTGGTGTATTTGTGGGTGAAAATGGCATAGAATAGGAGATTATGCTCTTCTTCTTTTGAATAATCAGATTCTAGACTCCTAAGCTCACCAATCCTTTTCATTGCTTTCAAAAACATTAGAGGGGCTATCGGTTGAGAAAAAAATCTCCCGAGATGACCCAAGTGAGGACAGTTTTATGCCAACCCTTCCAACTCACTATAATCAATATGCTTCCTTGTAGGCCAAAGCCTCAGAAGACAGTCAGTTTTGCTCCTGGAATTTTGACATTATTCCTTGAACGTGCTTGAGTGTGTGTAGAATGGAGCCGCTCTAATCTTTCTTGCCAGACTACACACATTTGAGTACTCAGAGTATATACACCTCAATTTTTCCTTGTGAAATTCAATGGGAGACGATTGCAAACGGATGCCCCAACATAATAAACACTTGTCAAACAAACCCGATCTATCTCCAAAAGGGGGATAATCTTTGTGCAAGGAAAATAGTAATTTCCCCAAGATAATCATCATTTCATGACCTCACTTGCATTTGGAGTTGGCTAATATGGCATCATGACTAGATCCATTGCGTGCTTGGTGATGGTCATATTTTGATTAGCATGTGAGTGTGTACCTGAGTCTATGAGAAAATATTTTCATTCTATGCTTAGAATCTAGGGAATAGGGAAAGTGTTTGATCACCCTTAACAAAAGAACATTGCTTGATGTGTCCAAAAGACCCACTAAAAATATCACTCCAAAAACAAGAAATAATTTTCATTCCCTGACATACATGTTGTTTACAACTCACTGGAAAGTCTCAGAAAACCTCTGTTGTCAGACAAATTTCATGCATTTCAAGACAAAAATTGACAAAAATCTCAAACCCATAAAAGGCTCATTTTTGGTATATCTTAGTTTGCATCTAGTTTCACTAGCTCACATCTAGGGTATTTCATCACTTCTGGTCATTCCTGGTTCGCATGCAGGACACTTGCTCACATCCAGAAAATCAAAGCTCGCATCTAGTTTAGCAAAATCTTGCATCTGGAAAATCAAGCCTTGCATTTAGGGAGTCACATCTAGGATAGTGGTCCCTTACACAAGTGCCTCTCAAAGAAATTTAGTACTTTCAGATACCCTTTTGGCTCTTTAGTCTGGTTGTGTTGCTCTTGTTTGTCCACCTGTTGTTGTTTTTCAACTTTATTAGGAGTCTACCTTGCATGTCCTTTTGGACTCTCATAATTGGTCTCAAAATGTGTGGTCTTCTCATTTATCAAAAACTCTTTATTCTCAGCTCACTATCAAGGCATTCTAACCCTCTGACGCTTAATTCATTCACTTTCACCAAACACAAACAAACTTCTACTTGGATACACTTACTTGGACAATTTGAAACTTTATTTGACACTATTGGAAAACTTTGACAAAGTTGAGATCCAACTTTCATGGTTAACACAAGATGAAAAAAGTATCTTGTTTATGAATCAGAAGTACCTCCTATATAACTACAATATCATCAAGGAGAGACATCTCAAAATCCCCTATTCAATCAAGACTCACCCACAATGGGCGCTCCTCATCAAGAATGGAGTAGAGATTTTCAGGAATACAACAATACTGAAAACCAAAAAGATCAAGACAATAGTAGCAAAGAAGAACAACATATCACCCATCATTTTTTTGACTTGGATATTAATGGAGACGTACCCGAGAAAGAGTACAACAAGCTTAGACAAAGTAGAAAATTCCAAAGAACATTGGAAAGAAACATTGGTGAAGACAAGGAGAAGTACTTCCTACATATAGCATCTCTTGGAATCAAACTCCCTAAAGATTATGATGTTGAGAGACTAAAAGAGAAAGAGATACCAACACCTATTTCTATTCTCACCAAAAAATTGACCTTAATGCAAGCCAAACTTGCAAAACTCAAGCAAGAAAATGTCAAATCAACAAAAAAATACTCTTTGGACCACATATATCCATTCCCTTTTGATAAGAGTATCAACATGGTTTCATTTCCTCCCAACATGGAAATACCCAAATATGACAAGTACATGGGAGAAATTGATCCACATTACCATGTGAGAGAGTTTTGTGCTCTAAGCATTGAGTACATGCATGAACCTACATACCTAATGAGGCTATTTCTAGGAAGTTTAGGCGGAAATGTTATGGAGTGATTCTCCAAACTCACACCAAGTGTGAATTCTTTTGAGGAGTTAATTGAACATTTTGTCCAACATTACTCCTATAATATATAACATAATGTAACCATGATGGACCTATTCAACACAAAACAATGAACCGGTGAATCCCTTACACACTTTTTACAAGGGTGGACGAAAATCTTTTTTAGGTACTCAAGATCAATACCCGAATCAGAAAAGATGGAAATATTTATTAACAACTTGGTACCCGAAATGAAATATGCATTGCAAATTCAAGATTCACCAAGCTTTGATAGGATGATCAAGAATGTCATTCGTGTTGAAGATGTCATGGTTAAGAAAGGATAAATCACACTCAAAAGTGATAACAAGTCTACCAACTATAACAACAAGCCTAGATGGTGGAAACAAAACAAGAATGTTGTTAATGATGGAGTGGTAGATGCATCCAATGCTAATCCTAAACTAGTATTGTTCAATCTAACAAATAGCTTACAAGCGAACAAAGAGGCTAAGGTAACAACTACAATACCAAGAGAAAACAATGAGAATAACAAGATAAAACCATGGACTAGACCACAAATAACATTTACTCCATTGGGAGAACCTCTTGAGATGGTTTTGAAGCCACTCTTGGATAATAAAGTCCTCACAATTCCCAATTCAAAACCATGGGAACCAGAAGTTAAACCAAGATGGTGGGATGACAATTCTTATTGTTTCTTTCATAAAAACAAGGTACATAAGACTTATAACTGTGTTAAGCTTAAACACATTATACAAGACCTTATTGAAGGATGCAAGATCAAAGTGGAAGGACATACCACTAACAAATACCATACGGAATTTAACAAACCATTCCCTAACTACAAAAAAGAGGAAGCTTCTAAAGGAAAAGAAAATGAATTAAATTACACCTACTCCAATAATGACAATTTGATCAACATGTTGGACATTAAAAGTGAATCAATCAATGTGATCACTATTAAAGGTGCTAAAGACACATCCACATAGTCAAACATGATGACTCAAAGCCAAGCACAAGTCATGATCAAAGGAGCACAATCCTCATCCAAACAAGCAACATCTTCCAAGGTATCTTTTTTCACAATTCTCAAACTGGCAGAAGCAAGACAAACAGTTACAATTCCATCTACAAACTATAACTTGGTAGATCAACTAAAAAGAACCTTAGCTCAAATTTCTATATTTGAGCTACTAAAGATCTCTTTAGTGCATAGGGAAGTTCTTGAACAAGCCCTACATTCTACAAATGCTCCAAAATTCATTGATGTAGACAAGTTCCAGGCAATGGTTAATCATATATCAGCTCCACATTACCTATATTTTTTGAAAGAAGATGACAAATCATTGACTCATCCGCATAACCAACCCCTACACATTGAAGTCTTGATTCACAAATCTCATGTTAGACGTGTATTGATAGATGGAGATGCAAGGTTGAACATATGCACTCTCAATATAATAAAGAAGTTGGGACTTTCAGAACAAACCATTTACTCAAGGAGTAAGATAACTATCAAATATTATGATGAAGAAGAAAGATCATCCAAAGGAATCATTATTCTACCAATCATAATAGGACCAATTAAATAAAATGTGATATGTCAATTCCTTGATCTACTATTGGCTTATAACATTTTTCTAGGGAATACATGAAATGAAAGCAGTACCATCTACCAAATTCCCACATAATGGGGTGGAAGAAACAATACCTGCAGATTCAAGCTATACTTGCAACAATGTCAAAGAAGATAGTATGGTTCCTCATAATAAGGAAGTCCAAAAAGAATATGTACCTAAAACATCTAAAGACATGGTGATGAGAAGCTTTGGAAAGACACTAAAACTTGAAGAAACCAGTATGGGAGAATACAATATAGACATGACTCCATCATTGATAGAAATTCCTGTGTCTCCAAGATCTTATGGGAAACCTTCCTCATCTTTCACACCTACAGAGTCAAAAAACAAGACATCCATAAATCAATTGGTATGGTAAGAGCCTCTACTTCTCAAGAGGATAAAAAAGAAGATAAAGTAGTCTTGGCTTGGCTCTACAAAGGAGAACCAAAAGAAAATGAGGTAGAACATGTGGAGCTATCCCCAAAAAAGTATGGTAAAAGATATAACCTTCTCAAAAAAATGGGATATAAAGGGAAGGGACCTTTAGGAGATAAATTAAAATGACTTGTTGAACCTATACACATGGAATTTAGAAACACCAAAGACAAAACAAGTTTAGGTTTCAATAACAATTCTGAAAACCCTACTTCAAGAGATGGTCCAATCTTTGATGAAGTGATGATGAAGAAGAGGAAATATCATTATAACCATGGACCTATGAGAGATTATTGCATATTGGTACAGAGTATCCTTAATATTAAGGAGAAATATATGTACCTACTTTTGTAGCACAACAAGAGCCTCATGTTCATGTATTACCATAAGCTACTATCCAAGAAGTAGATGAAACAACAGAAAATTCTCTAGAAGTCCCACTAATTGGATAAACTCCTGAAGAAATACCCCAACAACAAGATATACATCCTAACTAGGGGAAGTTAGTCACAATTTTAAATAACCTATATTTACCTCACTTTGATCTACAAGTGGCTAATAGGGTACATCAGGTAACTATTTTTGAGTTTCTAAACAGATCTGATAATGAAATAATAGACTTGCATGATTATGGATGGGATAACCTGTCTGATGCTACTATGGATATTGAGGTAGATTTGATTCACAAATTTGCATCTCTATTGGAGACAGGAGAGAGTTCTAACACTTCCCCTAACACTGTTGTTGTTCCAAAATTAGATGTGATACCACTGCCTAGGATTTTTTATGGCGATACTTGTATTCTACTAGGTCTAGAGGACATTCAAAGGATACAAGATATAAGTTCCAATTTAATGAGAGAAGAAGAAGAAAGCTCAACTGATGAGTTTCTAGAGTTAGGTATAAATATTACTAACAATGACCCTATAATGACGATTCGACTCTTGATGATCTAAACACTGTAGAAGTTGACTTAACGAAACATGTCTTGTCAGTTAATAGTTGTGACACTGACGCGATGTTGTCCTTACCAAACTCCAAATCATTATCCTTGATAAACCCTGACTTAATTGATTGGACTAGTTCAGATCCTACTCCTATCATGAACTTTCCCAATGACTACACTTTGGTAGGTTATCTAAATGCTTGTGAACCTTATCCTTCTTCCACCAATGCAAGGAGAATTAACATGATAGAGGAGGATATCAAGTTTCTTAGTCACAAATTAAAAAATAAAAAGAATAAAAGAATTGATGGTGAAAACCACATTGTGGGAGTATCAAATTCTTAAAAAGTAAAAATAAAAGATGTATCTGATGGTGAAAACCTCCCAGAGGTGCCAAAACATGAGATCCTTGATATCCTTCCCAAGCATATTCAAGAAAGATCTTCATTTTTTATAGAACCAATGCAAATGGTTAACTTGGGAAAAATAGAAGCTCCTCAATTTTTTCACTTGGCACAATCCTTATCAGAAGAGGAAAAGATACAATTCTTTGAGTTCCTAAAATAGGAAAAAATCAACTTTGCATGTTCTTACACTGATATGCCTGGACTTGATCCTAAATAAATAATGCATCATTTATCTATAGCTCCTAGGATCAAACTTGTGAAACAAAAATTAAGAAAGATGCATCCTCGTGTTGCATTTCTAGTGAAAGAAGAGCTAGAAAACTATTGGAAACTCGATTCATAAGAGTCATCTCTTACGCAGGATGGATTTCTAATGTGGTACCAGTATCTAAAATAGATAAATCTATCAGGATTTTCACAGACTTTAGAGACTTAAACAAAGCATGTCCTAAAGATGATTTCCCGCTACCAAACATTGATATGAATATAGATCTAACAGTATGCTATCAGATGTAATCACTCATGGATGGATTCTCAGGATATAACCAAATTAAGATTTCTCTTGAGGACCAAGAGAAGATGGCATTCACAAGCACATGGGGAAAATTTTGCTGGAACGTCATGCCATTTGGATTAAAGAATGTAGGTGCTACATACCAAAGAGCTATGACAACAATCTTCCACAATATGATACAAAAAAACATGGAGGACTATGTGGATGATACCTTAGCCAATTCAAAAACAAGGACTACTCATATTGAAGACCTAAGAAAGATACTAGATCACATGGAATAAATTCAGCTCAGGCTTAATCCAAAAAAATGTGCCTTTGGAGTCCAATCAGGGAAGCTCCTACAGTTTATTGTATCAGTAAAAGGAATTGAGGTAGACCCTAAAAAAATAAAATCTATACTGGAAATGTCCCCTCCACGCAATATTAGTCAAATGAGGATGCTACAAGAAAGACTCCAATCCATCAGGAGATTTATGTCACAACTAGCAGACAGAGCACAACCTTTTACTAAACTATTGCATAAAGGTGTTACCTTCAAATGGGACAAACATTGTGAAAACAACTTCAAAGAATTAAAGGATTACTTGGCTACTCCTCCCATTCTCATGGCACCTACTTATGGAAATCCATTACTCCTATATATCTCAGCTAAGGCTACATCGTTGGGAGTATTTCTAGCACAAGAGGATGAAAATAAAAAGGAAAGAGAAATCTACTATATCAGTAGAACCCTGGTGTCCTATGAACTCAATTATAATATAATTGAAAAATCTTTCTTAGAAGTTGTCTTTGCATCATGAAAATTGAGACACTATATGATGAACTATAACTGATTGAATGTTTGAAGATGTTAAGTTGATGATCACAGTGAGATAGAAATTTTATGCAAGACTTTAAATAAGTTAATGTATTATATTTTCATTGATATCAACTTGATATAATTTGTATGGTCATGGAAATATTGCTAAATACTTCAAAGAACCAATGAATCAAAGGCTATGCTATCAGTAATGCATATAAGTCAAGTATTCACAAAGTGACTATATACACCAACAGAGTGCACACCAACAGACAGAGTAAAAGAGAAAAGTCACAGTGTTACCCAAGGAGCAAATGCAAAGCATTACCGATGAGCAAAGTCACAATGTTGCCCGATGGGAAAAGAATAGAGTAACCCGGCGAAATAGAATTATAGTGTTGCCTGATAGATGGATATCCCAAAGACAACTAAAGTTAAACTGACGGGACAGTCAGTTATCACCAATGACTAGCTAAAGTATTGACCGACAGAATAGAGAGTTCAGAAATGATAAAATGCTTAGCTATCAAGAGCTAAAAATAGACTTAACTTATACTTATCATTGTTTTAATTGACAAGATAAAGCCAAAGATAAGTAAAGGATTTAAAGTTTCTTTGTCCATTTGGCAAGAAGAACTCAATGACATAAAATTGGAGTTATACTTTAAATCTAATTGGCAAGAATTGTGGATCACACCAAGATCAAGAAAATCAAGAAAGCCAAGCAACTGTGAAATCATGTCTATAAAAAGACAATCTAATTCATTAAGAAGGTGGTGAAGGGGAGTGACAAGAGAATAGATGTTGAAGAGATTTTAAAGGAGAAGAAATTCTTCATTCAGACCTGATCAATCAAGCTAAGGAAAGAGCTAAATTCTGCGGACACCAACAAATAGTGACACAGCATCACAGAGCAGAACAATGTGGAGCAAAGTTATTGAACTGATAATATTGATTACAAAGGTAATGCACTTACAATAGATCTGAAAATATGCAATTCAAGTTGTATATGTGAACAGATCAATTTATTATTTTATTTTAACCATTGAAGCATCAAGTCTCTTAACTGAGCAAGACTTAAAAGTCTTTTGTAATTGAGATACATCCCAAGGAGTATCAAAAAGTTTGATCATACAAAGTAGCATTGGATATTCCTGATACCTATTGATAGGCCAAGTGAGTGTTTGATCAAGGATGGTAGCATTAGATGCCAGATACTAAGTGACAAACTATCTATGTAAATCCTCTAACAAGGTCACACCTAACAGTGTGTTTGTAACCTTTAACAGTGTTGGCTCTTAACTGAGCTCACTTCAGAAGAGTGAAAATTTGGGGTACCAGTCCTAGTGGTTTTTCCCTTAATAGGATTTTCACATTAAAAATCTATGATTTAATGTGTCTATGAGTCATTACTTTATTTTTTTGCATTTCACTTAAGTAAATCTGGATTGATCGGCATACAATAGTTATTTACTGTGTTTCGGTAAATAGTAAGACTGCTTATCGGTAAACATACAGAAGAAGGTTTTACAAAAAATTCTGACAAGTAGTAATTTGATATAAGTACTTCAAGGCATTCATCTTATAGGACTGAATATAAGTAGAGGCTTAAAAGTGGTAATAAGTTTTAAAGGGTTTATTTGAGGATTAATTTTTGAGGCCACTGATTCACCCCCCANCCCCCCCCCCCCCCCCCCCCCCCCCCACCTCTCAGTTATTACTAACAATTGGTATCAGAGCTTGTGTTCTTAGAAGGAAGGTTTCAAGACCTAAGCTAAAGATCACAAGATGAATAGATGAGATGTGCCCAAGTTGAACAAAGACAGCTTTGCTTCATGGAAAAGAAGAATAAGACTCTACTTATCAAGTACTAGAAATGATGTTACTCAATACTTAGATACTAAATATGTGTTTCCCACAGGAGAACCCATAGTTGAACAAATGAGAGAGAAGCATGAGCAAAATTGCATGATGATAGAGCTTTCTTCCTCACTCTATGATGCTGAATTTGAAGATGTCAAAGCATGCACAACTACAAAGTAGATGTGGGACAAATTGAAACTTGTACATGGCGGTGATAAAAATGTTTTGAGAGCCGAGGAAGAAATCCTTAGAGGAAATTTTGATGATCTCAAAATGAAAGAAGGTGAAAACATCACTTATTACAACACAAGAATCAAAGAGGTAGTCAATGCAATCTGAGGAGTTGGAGGTGTACTAGATGAAGATACAGTGGTAAGTAAAATTCTAAGAACCTTACTGCCTACTTATGCTATTAGAGTATCTTCCATACAAGAAATGAGAGCAGTAGAAAATAGAAATGTTACTCTAGATAGCTTGATTGGAAGACTGGTTTCATTTGAGATGAATAACTTTGATAATAGTGTCTTACCAAACATAGATTCTGCATTCAAATCTTCTTTAAGAATAAGTAAATCAAGTCATAAACACACTATGAGAAAAGATAGTGATAGTGAAAGTGAAGAAGAAGATCTTGATCAAATTGAAGCACTTATGGCTAGAAGAATGTAGAGAGGCAAAGGTAAATTACCACTTGTATGTTTTAATTGTAAAGATATTGGACACTTTTCTGTAAGATGTCCTAACAGAAGAAAAGATGATAGAATTAATGACAGGTTATTTGAAAATAAGTTTGACAGAGATAATTACAGAAGCAACTGACAATCAGAAAGAAGAGAAACCTGAGACTACAATGACAAAGGAAAGAAGGCCAGTTACCTAGCTAAATGCAAAGATGATGATACTGATACCGAATCTGATGAAGACATCTAGATGGTGTTTGTGGCAGTAAAAGATGATTCAGATGATGATGAAGAAAGGTATGTAGAAATAGCACTCATATCTAAAGTTATTAAAAATGATGTATGGATCATATATAGTGGTTGCACTCACCATATGACTGGTGACAAATAAAATTTTGAGACTTTTGAATACTATAATGGCAGTTCAGTAAGAATGGGTAATGACACACCTTGTCCAGTTGAAGGTAAATGAACTATAATGTTGAATAACCTAATAAAATGTGAAAATACTTATTGGGTGAAAGGATTGAATTATAATCTATTGAGTGTTTCTCAGTTGAATAATTCAGGTCATAGAGTAGCATTTGAAAATAAAAAGGCAAAGATCTTCAATAAATCAAGAAGTCTGATTGGTACCGGTGAGTAGACAAAAGGTAACTTATTCTATCTAAATGATACTGACACCACTTGCTTAATGGCTAGAAATGAAGATATATGGTTGTGGCACAAAAGATTGTGTCATGTAAACTTTGACAACATGATAAAAATAATCAGAAAGAGAAATGTAAGAGGCTTACCAACGATGATTAAGCCTGACAATATCATGTGCAAAAATTGTCAAAAAGGTAAGATGACAAATTCTAGTTTCAAAAGAAAAACCCATACATCTGATGTCATTCAAGAATTATTCCATACTGATCTATGTGGACCCATGAGGAAAAAGAGTTACTATGGTGATAGATATTTTATTCTCTTTGTTGATGATTACTCTAGAATGATGACAGTAATGTATCTACAAGATAAATCTGAAGCATTCAAGATGTTTAAATGGTACAAAGCAATGGTAGAAAAAAAAAGTGGTAAAGAATTGAAATGCTTAAGATCAGATAGAGGAGGGGAATTTATTTCAAATAAATTCACTAAATTTTGTAATGAGCATGGAATCAAAAGACATGTCTCTACACAGGGAACACCATAGAAAAATGGAATTGTTGAAAGAAGAAATAGATCCATTGTTGATTGTGCAAGGACACTGATGATAGAGAAAGGTATCACCCAAATATTCTAGAGGGAAGCTTTCAGTACTACTGTTTACACATTGAATAGTGTACAATTGAAGAAAGACATCAAGCAGACACCTTATGAGATATGGTATGGTTACACACCCAATATAAGTTACTTCAAAAATTTTGGTAGTCAATGTTATATCTTAAAAGATGATAGAAATGGAAAAATTTACTCCAAAAGTGATGAAGGAATATTTCTAGGGTATTGCACCAAGAGCAAGGCTTATAAATGTCTCAATAAAGCCTCTAACAAAATTATGGAAAGTGCAAATGTAAAGATAGATGAATTTGCAGAGAAGAATGAAAAGGAAAGCACAAAAGAACCATAGGACTACAATATTTTTGTTTACAATGAAGAACCTGAAACTCTACCTGAGAAACAATATATAGCTCCTGAGCAATAGATTATTGCACCCGAGCATCAGGCTACAAATATCGACAATTAGGAAATTGCTCAAGATGATGTACCAAGCAATGGAGATCAGAATGAAGGACACAATGATGATCAAGATGATAGAAAAATAATTGAACCTTTACTTTCCAAATATGTCAGAAGGAACCATCCACAGAACCAGGTCATTAGAGACAAAAAGGCTAGTATGAGAACCAGAAGTGAGTCTCTGAACACAAGATGTCTTATTTGTAATTTTGAGCCAAAATCTGTCAATGTTACACTTGATAATGATGAATGGATTAGTGCTATGAATGAGGAGATTGAGCATATTGAGAAAAAAAAAGACATGGACACTTGTACCGAAACTAGATGACAAGAATGTCATCGATACAAAAATGGATATTCAGGAATAAACTGAATGAGAATGGAGAAGTCACCAGAAACAAAGCAAGACTAGTATGAAAGGGGTATGCACAAGAAGGGATACACTATGGAGATACCTTTACACCCGTTGCTAGGCTAGAAGGAGTGAGAATATTACTTTCTTATGCTACATGTAAAGGATTTAAGGTATACCAAATGGATGTCAAGTCTACATTCCTAATGGAATACTTGAAGAAGAGGTATACATTGAGCAACCAGAAGGGTTTGTTGATAGACAAGATGAACATGGTATGTATAATATACAAAGCCTTGTATGGATTGTAACAAGCACCCTGAGCCTGGTATGAAAGACTTCATTCCTATCTCATAAGTATTGGATTTGTAAGAACTAGTGAAAATAGTAATATTTATTTGAAGGAAGATACTAATGCTAACATTTTGATTGCTGAGATATTTTTTTATGACATCATATTTGGAGGCAATGATATGCTATGAAAATCATTTGAAAATGAAATGAGAAAAGAGTTTGAGATGTCTATGTTTGGAGAGATTAAGTTCTTTCTTGGTCTACAGATCATGCAACAAGATGAAGTTATTTTCATTACACAATCCAAATAAATCAAAGAAGTGCTGAAAATATTCAAGATGGAAGATTCCAAACCATTTGGAACACTAATGGAAACTGGATGTAAGTTGACAAAGGAGGAAAATTCACTAGAGGTAAATCAGACTTTGTACATATCAATGATTGGTAAACTCATGTAGATTGTACATACTAGACCAGATATTGCACATGCAGTAGGAATAGTTGCAAGATTTTATGCTAATCCCAGGGAATCACATATGACTGTTGTGAAAATAATACTAAGATATCTAAAGAATACTGAGGAATATGGATTATGGTATAGAAGAGAAGGCAAATTTTAACTTAAGGTCTTTACCAACACTGATTGGGCTAGAAATATTGATGACCGAAAGAACACAACTGGAGGAGCATTCTTTATGGGTGATAGACTTGTCACATGGATGAGTAAGAAGCAAGGAGGTATCTCTCAGTCTACTACAAAAGAAGAGTATGTTGATGCTACTGTAAACTACTCAAATATTGCATGGATCAAATAGTTACTGGAAGGTATGAATATGAAAATTCTTGAACCAGTAATTATATATTGTGACAATACCAGTGCAATAAACATTTCCAAGAATCCAGTCATGCATGCTAAGACAAAGCATATTGCTATCAAGTATCATTATTTGAGACAACAAGTTCAATCAAAGGAGGTGATACTTGAGTATTTTCAATCAAAGGAAAAATTAGCCAATATCTTCACCAAGCCACTGCCCAAGGATGCATTTGAGTACTTGAGAAAGAGACTAGGGGTCATACCCTTGTTTACTAGTCAGTAAAATGACTAGAAGGCTGCATCAGCCAACATATTATCAGAATATCATTCATTTTGATGCAAGAAAAGAAATGGACTTCAAAGATAAATATATACATAGCAAGGTAGTTATCTACTCCAAGCAACAAAGTTATTGTATTATTGATGGGTTGGGAAATTCAAGGAGTATATTATGGATAGAAAAGATTGTTTGGCACTACTGTCAAATATTTGTTTGGCATTGTTATCAAAGGGAGAGATTATATCCATTATCATATGAGGGAGAGATTATATAAGGATAGATTATATCCATCACATTATCTAAAGGGAGAGATGTAACCAGAAAGGGAGAGTACATACAAAGGAAAAGAATTGCTGACAAGAGACATCAAAAGAAACGAGAACAATGAAAGGGAGAGAATTTGACACAGGAAGAGAACACTTCACATCAGAGGAAGAAAGATTCTACATCTATCCAGTGAAGGGATTGAAGATAGAGAGAAATCTGCAAGAATCAAATCTAAGCTATATAAGCTTACTGAGGACCAGATATTTGTATCGGTTATAGTACATAAGATTGGTAGTTTGATGAAATTCAACTTTTATATTTCATATTGTATTAGCAGTAATATAGTGTGATAATTTAGTGTTTTTCCATCAATGCCAAAGGGAGAGATTAATGAACTATAACTGATTGAATGTTTGAAGATGTTAAGCTGATGATCACAGTGACATAGAAAGTTTATGCAAGAAATTAAATCAGTTAATGTATTGTATTTTCATTGATGTCAACTTGATATAATCTGTATGGTCATGGACATATTGCTAAAGAATTCAAAGAACCAATGAATCAAAGGCTATGCTATCATTAATGCATATAAGTAAAGTATTCACAAAGTAACTATATACAGTGACGGAGTGCACACCAAAAAATAGAGTAAAAGAGAAAATTCATAGTGTTACCCGATGAGAAAATGCACAGCATTACCAATGAGAAAATTCACAGTGCTTCCTGACGAGCAAAGCATAGAGTAACCCGACAGACATAATTGCAGTGTTGCCCAACAGATGGAGATCATGAAGACAACTAAAGTTACACCGACAGAATAGTCAATTATCATCGATGACTAACTGAAGTATTGACTAATAGAACAGAGAATTTAGAAATGAAAAAATTCTTAGTTGAAAAGAGATAAAAATAGACTTAACGGATACTTATCATTTTTTTAATCGACAAGATAAAGTCAAAGATAATTAAAGGATTTAAAGCTTCTTTGTCTAGTTTGAAAGAGGATCTCAATGAGATAAAACTGGAGTTATGCTTTAAATCTAATTGGCCAAAATTGTGGATCATGCCAAGATCAAGAAAATCAAGAAAGCCAAGAAACGGTGAAATCGTGTCTATTAAGAGACAACCTAATTCATTATGAAGGTGATGAAGGGGAGTGACAAGAGAATATATGCTAAAGAGATTTTTAAGGAGAAGAAAGTCTTCATTCAGACCTGATCAATCAAGCTAAGGAAAGAGATAAATTCTACAGACGCCGATGAACAGTGACACAGCATCACAGAGAAGAGAAGTGTGGAGCAAAGGTATTGAATTGATAATATTGATTAGAAAGGTAATGCACTTATAATAGATCTGAAAATATGCAATTCAAGTTGTACATGTGAATATATCAATTTATTGTTTTAGTTTAACCATTGAAGCATCAAGTCTCTTAACCAAGCAGAACTTAAAAGTCTTTTGTAATTGAGATACATCCCAAGGAGTATCAAAAAGTTTGATCATAAAAAGTAGCATTGGATATGCCTGATACCTATTGACAGGCCAAGTGAGTGTTTGATCAAGGATGGTAGCATTAGATGCCAGATACTAAGTGACAAACTATCTATTTAAATCCTCTAACAAGGTCACACCTAATAGTGTGTTTGTAACCTTTAATAGGGTTGGCTCTTAACCAAGCTCACTTTAGAAGAGTGAAAATTTGGGGTACCCATCCCAGTGGTTTTTCCCTTAACAAGGTTTCCATGTTAAAAATCCATGTTTTAATGTGTGTATGAGTCATTAATTTATTGTTTTGCATTTCACTTAAGTAAATCTGGATTGATCGGTATACACTAGTAATTTACTGTGTTTTGGTAAATAGTAAGACTGCTTATCGGTAAACATATAGAAGAAGGTTTTACAAAGCATTTCGACAAGTAGTAATTTGATATAAGTACTTCAAGGCATTCATCTTATAGGATTGAATATAACTAGAGGGTTAAAAGTGGTAATAATTTTTAAATGGATGATTTAAGGATTAATTTTTGAGGCCACTGATTCACC
>MU225447.1:2391324-2403770 GCA_018584345.1 Thuja plicata
CCCCCCCCCCCATCTCAATTATTACTAACACTATATGTTGTCCCATACAGTAAATATTATTGAAAAGATAGATCCTCTCAAATATCTCTTAAGAAAAATAGCATTAACAGGATGATTAGCAAAGTGGGTCCTGATTCTAAGTGACTTAAATGTTGAGTATGTGGACAAAAGGGCTATTAAAGGAAAAGTCCTCATAGATCAATTAGCTAATTCACCCTTTCAAGATGACACATTTCATAATTCAATTTTCACATGAGAAAATCATCCATTTAACTAACCATTCATGGAAGATGTATTTTGATGGCTCTTTCACGCAAGAAGGATCTAGAGTAGGGGTTCTATTCATCACTCCTCAAGGCTACAAGATACCCAAAGCATATAAACTGATGTTTCCATGCACAAATAACATTTTTGAATATGAAGCATTGGTGAATGGTCTTAAGCTAGATATGGAATGGAAGATCATAGAGTTACATGTGTATGGTGACTCCCAGCTCATTATTAACCAAGTAAATGGAGATTATCAGATAAAGATGAGAAATTAATGCCTTACAAACAATTGGTTGAAGACTTGAAAATTTCTTTATCTTTGTCATATTCCAGCAAATACCAAGAATAGAAAACAAAGCTGTAGATGCTATGGCTACACTAGCATCCATGTTACAACTGGAAGAACATCAATTCCACTATGACTTCTTGGTGGAATAATTATCCTATCTAGATTTTGATACACTTGAATCCCAAGTAATTCATGCTTCAAACACTCAAGACCAATCCTGATATGCCAAAATAATTACATATCTTACTGTCCAAACTATACCCAATGGCCTATCAAGGAATGAAAAATGAGCCTTAATTAGGATAATATCGCATTATATCCTCATCACTAATAAATTATATAGACAAGGTCTCAAAGGTACACTTCTTAGGTGTTTAGAACAAGAAGAGTCAGATCACGCATTAAAAGAGGTTCACTAAGGTGTATGTGGATCGCACTCAAATGGCTTCTCGTTAGCTAAAAACTACTAAGAGTTGGCTATTACTGGCCCACAATAGAAAAATATGTTGTTTTATTTTTAAAAACATGTCACAAATGTCAAACACATAGAAACCTCATACATTCTCCTTCTAGAGAACTCATACCATTTATAACACATTGGCCATTTCAGCAATGGGCCTTTGATTTGTTTGGAAAAATTTATCCTAATTCTTAAAATGGACACAAGTACACCATTACAACCACTGAGTATTTCACTAAGTGGGTTGAAGCCATGCCACTGATCAAAGGCACTGGCAAACAGGTGGCTATGTTCATCTTGAACTACATTATTTGTAGGTATGGGATACACTCTTCTATTATAATAGACAATGGGGGTCAGTTTAAAAACCAAGACATCGAAGAACTTTGCACATAGTTTCATATCACTTAGCATTGTTCTTTAATCTATTATCCTCAAGGTAATGGACAAGCTGATGCATCAAACAAGAACATTCTTAAAATCTTACATAGAACTATGAGTAAGTCTGATAGAGACTAGCATTTACAACTAAATCTGGCACTATGGTACTACAAAATAAGTGTTAGAACACCAACTAGAGAGATGTCATTTTCTCTAGTCTATGGCACAGAAGTAGTGCTACCTACTAAAGTATAAATTCCATCTTTATAGGTATCTCTCTAGGGTCTTGTTATAGATGAACAATATTGCATTTATAGGGTTAATGCACTAGAACTCCTTGATGAGCGCAGACAACAAGCATTCAATCATCTCAAAGTGTACCAAAAAATAATGTCAAAAGGGTACAATAAAAAATTTAAACCATGAAAATTTCAACTAGGGGATCTTATTCTCAAAGAGAATCCCAAAAACTAGCCAAATAGAGAACAAAAAGAAAAGTTTGAACTCAACTAGTTGGGGCCTTATGTCATTACTGCAACTTTTGGGACTGGAGCATATCAGTTAGCTACACCTGAGGGAGATTTTGTTCCTGATACCATTAATACTCTACACTTGAAGTGGTTCTACACTTGATATCTGGCTAACAAAGCCCGTGCAGTGAAAATTTTTAGAAAATACAAAAAAAATTAGAAAATTGATCCTGAAAAAATCCAAAAACAATGGAAAAAGTCTTGAAAAAAGTATCCTTGGTGAAAACCTGGAAAATAGGCACCTTGATACTAACAAAAAAAGAAGAAAAAAAAGAAAAAGAACAAAAAAATTGAAAAAGATAAAAGTGCCTTGGCGAAAACCTAGCAAACATGCATCTTGGTAACAAAAATAAAAAACTTTGTCGAGTGGTGAAAACCTGGCAAACAGGCATCACTCATACTCTGTGCTCCATCTATCAATGCATTGGTGATAATAATCCTTCACAATTGCACCTGTGCTATTGGTTGACTCTGATTCCTTAAAAATTTCATATCCTTGCATGGGATTGGTCTACATTTGCATCTTAGGAATAGTCACTCTGCATTGGGGGCATCTTCGCTAGAAAGTTTAGTTTGCATCTACTAGGTTTTCCTAGGTTCCTATCTAGGATGGTTTGCCTCTCAAAATAGTATTTCTCAATACTTGCATCAAAATGTCACTATCACAAACAAAGGTGTTTTCTTCAACATCACCTACTTGTAAAAGACATCATACTAGTGTTTCTCAACACTTTAAATATACTAGTGTTTCTCAACACTTTAATCAATGAGTGTTCCTAAACACTGCATTGGATTGCAATCACTGACAAATTTATTCTCATGCATTCAGATATGTAAAATATATTGCTTGATTCCAAGTTCTGATTGATGATTCTCTACTATGCTTGAAAAATAAATCAACAGTATTTCTCAATACTAATTAAAAACATAGACTGATCTTGGTTTGATTATGACATTGTTATGTTCTCATGATGTTTCAAACTAGGGGCATGTAAGTGGTTATGAATTTTCTTTGATTGATTATCAATTGGTGATTGTTATGTCTTCCGAGTTACTCCATCATGTCTACTCAAAGACAAAGAGTTGCAAGGATAGGGGGCATAACGTTTTATTGGTTTTTTGCGTATGGTGATTGTTTCAATGATCCTATAACTTTCACCTAACTTGGATGTTTATGGTAAGAGTTTCCAACATGAATGGATAGCCACATATATCTTGATCCTAGTTATGTGTAAACTGTGATGAGGTTGAACCAATTTCCTTGTCTATTTCTAAATCAGAGTCTCAGTAAGGTGTATGACACATTATATACCCAAGGATATTAATATTGAAGGTCATTGTGGGTCACATATCTTACATTGCACTTGAACAGAACCTGATTCTTAAAAAGAAAAAGGAGATAACTGACTAGTCATCCTGGCCTCTATGCCTTGATGCTTAGGTTTATTTTGATATTGCATCCAATATACATAGTATTCATACCAGTGGGTATTAGTGATAATTGTATTATCCGATGATTTCTGTTACAAAAATGCCCAGTGATGATAAAAATGCTACAATGTATACAAATCAGTCACAATCCTAAGAGTCTGCATATAGATGCATGATTCATTTTTGAAAAATAATATAAGGAATTGAGCTAAAAATGATTTCTTGGTTCATCCAAAATCCAAGTTATCTATATAATCTATATTACTGATATATCAATGTCATTGCATATCCATGATATACATTCTACATTCATAAATGAGAAAGAGAAAAAAAAAATAGCGCATTCAAGATTTGCATTTACTTTTACATCCTAAGTGCATCCATTCATATATTTTCATAAATAAAATTCCAAAAGCATACATTTTCATATTCATCTAGTATCATTGAAACACATTTATATATCAGTAATAAATCAAAGAGCATAAATGATGTCATCACATGAATATAATCTAAACTCATCAAGAGACCAAGAACATAATCACATGTGCATTAATCTAAAAATCTATCAAAGAAAAGAGAACCCATGATCATATCAAGATCAAGAACAATTATATTAGATATATCAATTATGGAATACATCAAAAATGTACAAAAGAGTATCAAAATATCAGTGTGAAATAGATATCAAGTATCAAGAGTATGTAGTACAATCAATGATCACAATAGGATCAAATATACAAAATGTCTCAACATATCACAAGTACAAAATTAGGTCTGACTGACACCCTCTCCCTGATCTCAAGGAGGAGGTGGTGCAGGATGAAATGGTGGAGGCATCACTCCCTCAGACTATTGTGATACTCAAGAATACAAAGGATCTCTCTATCCCTCTGGAACTGTAGCATAATACAAACCAAACTAGTACACAACTCTTTGACCCTAATGTGTTTCTATACGGGCCTGTGTATCTCACTCTACTCTCAGGAACTCAAGATGACTATCTCTTTCCACCAGTAAAGCCTCTAATTTGGTAACCCTAGCCCTGAGCTTCTCACACTCTCGCTGGCACTAAGATAAACTATCACCATCCCTGCTAGAACCTCTGTCAGTATCTCTGGGTGGATCGTGACCTAGTGGTCTCTTTTTCTCTCTCGTAAGCAATGAACCAAGATCTCTCCATGGAGGTGTGTGTGTCTGAAATTACACCTTCATGAAATTAGGATCAATAACAACAATTCTATGGAAAGAAAAATCAATTTAATCTAAGAATTGCAATTAAATCCATGACATCTCATGGTTCCCTATCTAAGCTTTGTTAAGAGAGATCTCAGCCTTAATCTCTCTCAAGGCCAATTCTAGAATGAGAAAATGATAACAAATATGCTCTAATATAGCTTAATTCTCTCAAATGATGTATGCTTCTAATTAAAAATGCTCATGATATGCTCCTCAAATCAACAATTTGCTTCCTAATTGATCAAAATGCTATGGAAAATGTTCAATTACTCTCAATTACTAATAAATTGCCTATAATAAGGATGCTTTGCTCTTGAATTTCTAGGATATCAAATACAAATAAAATGACTTGTATTTATAGTAATTTCCCAAGGGTATGGGGTAGAGTGAATTGACCATGGTCAAGCCTTGGTTGAGTGAAAGGCTTTGAGATGGTTTCAAATGGGGGTACCATTTAAATGGTTGTCCTCAAAGGGTGGGACAAGAAGACAAGATCCTCAACTCTCATTGGTTGATCAATTTGAGTTGAAAGAAATTAAGAATTATTTAATTCAATCATTTAATTAATTTAGCCATGTAAGGGTGAATGGGTTGGATTTGATTTTTGATTTAAAACTATACAATTAATTGATTAAAATCAATTATATAATTTGATTGATCCCTTTTAAGCTTAAATTTGATTATTTGATTTCATTATTATTTAATCTTTTGATTTTAATTGATTTTGTCCAATTTGCTTGATAAATGTTTATTTGATTGATTTTGATCCATTTTGATGCATTTTGATGAGATTTAGGGCAATTGGCTGAGATTCGCAAATTTTGATGATTAAGAGACACCTGGTCAATTTTAGGTGTCTACAAATGTCCCTCTTTGAATTGATGTGCAAAGCGCATTGATTCAAAGAAAATTTGATATCCTGATCATTGATTTGATGTTAATTGATTGATTAACTGATGACAAACCTGATATGATGATCTGATAAAAAACCTGATGCGAAACCCTGATATGAAACCCTAATGCGAAACTCTGATGTGAAACTTGATGCAGAATGCCCCACTGATAAAGTTTGAAATTTTAATGCCCCAGATCTGATATAAAATGTCATGCAGAATCCTGATTTGATAATTTGATGATGCCCCCTCATAAATGAAAGCATTTTGATCTTAGATGTGAAAAATTCAATGTACATTGATGAAAGAATAGATCCAAGATGATTGCATTTCTGATAAACAATGATGCTGAAAAGATGTCGAAAAATGCCCCAGTGTGCAGAATATGCAGATTTGGTCTAACTCGGTCAAAAATCTCACAAAATTAGGGTAAAATAGCTTAAATAGGTTGAAAAACCCAAATTTACTATTCATTTTTACTTTTTACTGTTAAGATTTTGCTTTGATCCTGTGACATTTGACAGCAATGCTGGTCCCTATTCGAGAGCATCGGTTTGAGAAAGTGCACCAATATCAGAGACCTCCTAACTACGGGCCTCTGGTGAGTGGTTCAAACCTTCCTAGTGCATTTATTGCTCATTAAATAACATTTATTGCATGTTTTTAATGCTTTCTACATAGAATTTTGAGAAATGTCACGTAGGATAGTTAAAAAGCTGCCTAGGGTAGGGAAAAGTTTCCTTAATGCGTTTAAGAGCCGTGTTAGTGAAATCCATAGCCACCTAGGAATTAGGTCAAAATTTGCAACCTAATTAGTTAAACGTCGCCCAGGAAACCCTATAATTTCAAGGCCGCCGAGGAAACTTAAAAAGCCGCATAGGACTTTAAAAGTCTGCTTGTTAAGAAAAGCACTGCCTCTGATGATGAAAGTGTCACGTGTAAGATATTTAATGCCATGGGGCTTAAAAAGCTGCATACACTTATTCAAGTGCTGCCTACCATAAATATTGAAAAATTGAGATAGAATTGCCTTCGATCGATCGTCCAGATAACTCAATTGAATTTCAAGCTAGAAAATGTACATCCATAATGTCACTTAGTGTTTAGGATATTAGAAAAATCATATCGATGAATGTTTGATATGCCAATCAAATTGATTAAAATGATGCCAAATTGATCCCTTCTCAAGATCTAGAGGTTAGGAACAATAGGTTGATGCACTCAAAATAGAGCAAGGATAGATTTAATGTGTTTGATTGACTTAGAATGATCCCTCAATAGAAAGACTAATATGATTCACCTTGTTTCAAAATGTAGGAACATTACCGTAAGTTGTGAGTACGAGGTGTTGTGTCCTAGATTTTTGATTTGGTCAATGAGCTTACGCTTCTTGAGCTATGGATGATCGAGACTTGTGGTCTTAGTTTCCTTCTTGATCTTCCTCAATTTCAGCTGAACCGAGGTCTTTTGACAGCTATGGCAGAGTGATGGCACTGTGACCATAACACATTCCATCTACCCCTCGGTGAGATGACTATCATGCCCAAGGATGTATACATATTATTAAGGATCCTGACTCATAGAGAGTGGGTATATTATGACTCAGTTTATGATAGCAGCATATGCAGACGGGTGTTTGGAGACAACACCATTGCTGATGATTTCTTTACTTGGGCATAGTTTGCTTCATTTTCTACTTTTCCAACATTGTTAGGAGCATTTATTGGAGGATTATTACTGCTAGATAGGAGGGTTCATGGCTTTGCGATCGGATGGGGCCACATACTAGAGGATTTGATTGCACATACTCAGAGATTTGACTGGGGTTCTTGCGTATTGGCCCAGCTATATCATGATTTACATGAGATTGTATACAGACATAGTACATCTCTCTCAGTAGGTGTAGTTTTGTTATAGCTATGGACTTGGGAGCATATCCCTATCACTAGACCAGTCTCAGCACAAGTGCGGGCCTGAGGGTATCCGTATGCATTTTTGTATGATGGCATGGTTGTCTAGCATCATCTGGGTAAGGTTGAATTTTGGCGGTGGACTATTGATGACATTGATCAGGTTGTATGGAGACCATATCTGCTCTGCAAGGGTTAGCAAGAGCATGATGATGAGTTTCCTTATATATTTTCCCCTCAGTGGATGATTGGGCGATCACCACTATGTATCAAGAGATTTTTCTTTGGGAGAGTGCTCCGTCAATACGGCCGAATATAGGACATGCCCCAGGGTATGGCACTTTATGTGAGGGTACAGGTAGAGAGATCCATGTGGGGAGCTCAGGTTGACTATCAGTTTTTCTGTTAATAGATTGATCAGCTCAGATATGTTAGGTGGGATATGATGATGCATGTAGCTTATGCAGGGATGTCTACCGAGTATCGAGAGTGGTTCTTGCGACATCACTTTTTTGCGACATCACTTTTTTAGATTCATAGATCCGACAGAGCCTATTCCTGTTGTTGATGATCTTTCTGATGATGATGAAGATGATGATTATGGAGATGGAGATGGGAGGAGACCTCAAAGATAGAGAGTTCAGAGAGCACCTATTTCTAGGAGACCTAGAGCTGTAGGACCTCGGATGTGGGGTGGTCATGCTAGGGGATGAGGTGGTGGATTTGGGAAGCCTAGACAGAGGCTAGTGTAGGCACAAGTACCTTAGAGACAGGTTCATGTCATATTTGGTGCAGAGTGGGCTAGTCAGAGACATAGATGAGTCCAGGTGGCTAGACAGGTTCCATTACAGGCATAGGATTTATAGAGATAGAGTCCATAGAGACCTCTATCACCTTTGAGATAGGTTGATCCGATAGTAGATCCATAGAGTAGCTCAGTACTGATGATACCATAGGTTCCTTTAGCACCATAGGAACCTCAGGCCCCTCTAGCAGCATAGGCACCTCCAGTTCCTTTCACTGTGAACAGCTTAGTTCAGGATGTTCGAGGATTACAGGCAGGGATGACTGTAGTGACAGGTCAGTTAGACCAGGTTACAACTATGTTGCAGCAGTTCTTGTCTACTTTAGCTCAGTTACCTACTAGTGCTAGTACTAGTTAGGCACCACCTTCTACACAGGATAGATTAGGTGATAGGGATCCTAATGGCACAGGGGGTTCAGGTATAGGTATTGCGGGAGATGGATCAGGTGCCCATGTTGGTTCATGAGATAGGGAGAAATCTATGATATCTGGATATCATATTGATGTATCATTTGATTATTTATCATGAATTTGATTGTATGGATCATTTGTTGATGTATCTTAGATATACAAATTTGTGTTATTGATGATAGACATTTATCTATGATGATCTTTGATTCCCCTTTGATGATGAAGTTTTGAGATTATCTTTTATGCAAATCTATATGAGTCTATGATGCATTTACTTTTATTTATGCTATGGATGCAATGCCTTAGGTTATGACATAGATAGATGGATGCAAATGATGTTAATGCAATTTATTTCTATATTCTTTTCTGATTTAATTGGATGTATGGTTTATGCAATGAAATGATATGGATGTAATAATTAGTACAAAGATAAATGAATGCAATTATCTTTTGGTTTTTTGGATGTATGCAACTTTATGTATGATGCAATTCTAGCTAATTTGGATAAATGACTAATGATTAATGCTTATTTTCATTGATTTTTCTCTTGATATGATGATTAATGATTAATTCTTATGAATACAAAAGACAATCTCATATGGATGATTTAAAATCATGAAATTGATGAAGTATTGTCAACATTAATTTCCCCCCTTGAACTTGGAAAAAAACTAGAAATACAAGCCATTTTAATCTAACTTGAAAATGCAATTAATCTAACATGAAGATGCAATGCAACTAATTGTCCTTGAGGTTTGCGAAAGAAATGAAAACAGAGATATATTTTCATCATTGAGCATTGTGGAACTAGTAGTCGATAAAATCCTTACTGGTGCCACTGTGACCATAAGAATATGAATATGACTTTCTCTCATTTGGTAACCTTTTAGGAAACTAGTACAACCCTCACTAGTTGAATGACCAACTATGAGATTATGAATACCAGTTTAATTGGATTCACTGTTGCAAGTGGATGTTGGTATTAAGAAATTAAAGATCTAAATTTCCAAGGCATCCTTTTGCGTAAAAAAACAAAGGATAACCCTCCTTCCTATATGAATGTCCTCGATGAGTCTTTGATGACCATGTCCTTAGACTAATTCACACAAGTTAAAGGATCTTCCTCAAAATATTCACACAGAAGTTAATAAAACATCATGTCTCCATCATCGCCAATCTAGTCGAAACATCATTGATTAGCTAAAAATAACATGACTCGAAAAAGGTCAATGAAAAACTCATCAAAATTTCCAAGTGTTTGTAACATGTATCAAGATTTTCAAATAAGAACTCCAAACATTTTGATCATTTAGGGTTTGTCAATTTTTAATCCTAATAAAATAAGGCAATGAAGCTCAAGGATTGTGTTATCGGATCAAACTATTTAGGGTTGAACAATGATATCCATCAAAGGTTCTCAAAATATCTTTCTTCAAAATCTGAAAATCTGCTTCTGATGTGTAACCAAAATGTTGCACTATTGAATTCATTTGGTACCAAAAAATGCATGATGCGTGTCCCCAAGTGAGAAATGTGATCAATGTGAAACTTTGGGCAACTGAACCTAGAATGTGACAAAAATGCAGCTCTGAGACTTGATTAGGACTATGCACAAATGACAGATGCAATGAGGATATAGACAAATGAGATGATGAAATGCAATATGTACACATGCAACTAGGAAAGACCTAAGGGACAAAAGGCACCTATTTCCAGGTTTTCACCTTTTGGGATTATTGCTCTTTTTCTTTTTTTTTGCTTTTTTTTGCTACCAAGGCGCCTATTGCTAGGTTTTCACCAAGGCACTTTTCTCTTTTTTTATTTTTCTTTTTTATTTTTTTTTCTTTTTTTTTCTTTTTTTGTTTTTTTATCATCAAGGTGCCTATTTGCTAGGTTTTCACCAACACAACATTTTATTGATTTTCCAAATGTTTTTTATTTCTTCATGCTCAATTTTCTCCTTTTTCTGATTTTCTACTTTTTCAATTATTTTTGACTTTTGAACTTTCTAATTTTTTTTTGTATTTTAATATTTTTTCATTTTTTTTGTATTTTTGACTTTTTTCATGTACAATGATGCTGACTCATCTAATACTCTCACCTGATACTCTTTCCTCTGATACTCTTTCATCTAATCAGGTGTGAAACCGCTTAAGATGAATGCTATTTATAGGTTCTTGTAATTCATCACCATCACAATCGGCCAATTTGTAGGTCCCCATTCCAAGAAGAAACAATAACAAAAGGACCAAGCCAATTTTCTTCCCACTTCCCTTTCTTTTCTCTATTAACCTAATTTTTTGGATTCTCTCTCAACACTAAATCTCCCACTTGAAAATTTCTTGGTTTAATGTGCTTTTTATAGTTCCTTGAAATTCAATTCTGATACACTTTCAAATGGTCATAGGATTGAGTTTGGTGTTCCTCCAACATCTCCAATTTTTGAAGTCAGGCAACTCTATAATCTTCATCCATGATTAATCCATGCAATGACACTCTTAGGGATGTTATTTCAACTTCTAAAGGTAGAAAAACTTCAGCCCCATATACTAAATAAAAAGGTGTAGCTCTTGTCGAGGTGAAAATACTAATTCTATAAGCCCATAATGCTGGATTGAATTGAAGATGTCAATCTCTTCCTAACTTTCCAACTAATCTTTTAAGGATTTTGAGGATGTTCTTATTGGTAGCTTATGCTTGTCCATTACCTTGGGTATAGTAAATGGATGAAGAGTGATGTGTAATATGGAATGTGTCACAAAGTTCATCAACATCTTTGTTCTTAAACTATTTTCCATTATCTATGATGATGGTGTGAGGAATGCCATATCTACAAATAATATGATTAAGGATGAACATGGAAAATTTTTTCCCCATTGCAGTTGTTAAAGCAACAGCCTCAACCCATTTAGTGAAATACTACATTTCCATGAGGATGTACTTGTGTCCATTTGAAGAAGGTGGATAAATATGCCAATCAAATCAAAACCCCATTGGTAAAATGGACATGGTGTGACAAATGGGTGTAACTCTTGTGCCGGTGCATGGATCATGTCTCCATGGTATTGACATTTTGCACAAACTTTGCCAAACTGACAAGCATCTCTTTCTAAGGTTTTCCAAAAGTATCCCATGCATAGGATTTTCTTAGCTAGGTTTAAACCACTTGAATGTGACCCACAAATCCCCTCGTGGATGTCTTTTAAAGCAAATTTTGATTCATCTTCCTCTAGACATCTAAGGAGCATTCTGTTAAGACACTTATGATACAATGTGTTGGAAAGGATGGTATAACGAGCCACTTGTCTTATGAAATTTTTCTTTTGAGCACGTGTTTGGTCTATAGGTAAGGTTTGGTCTTTTAGGTAGGCATAAATGGGTCCATACCATGGTGAGTCATGTCCATTTAAAAGGGCAATAATTTGGATATCTGGTAGGTCAAATGATGGTTTAACCAATTCTTCCACCAAGAACTCATACCTTTCATTTTGATCAGGCATTTGAAGCAAAGATGCCAAAGTAGCCATTGCATCCGCTGCTCTATTCTTGTCTCTTTGAATTTGTTTATAATTAATTAAAGCAAAGTACTTTTTCCAATCATCCACCAATATTTTGTAAGGCATCAATTTTTCATCCTTGGTATTATATTCATCATTAACTTGATTGATGACCAATTGAGAGTCCTCATAGACTTGTAATTCTTTGACATTCCATTCCAAGGCCATCTTGATACCTATGACCAAAGCTTCATACTCTGCTATGTTATTGGTACAAGGAAACAATAACTTGTAAGACTTTGGGATTGTGTAACCTTGTGGTGTAATCAAAAG
>MU225447.1:2403820-2415569 GCA_018584345.1 Thuja plicata
GCCATCTTGATACCTATGACCAAAGCTTCATACTCTGCTATGTTATTGGTACAAGGAAACAATAACTTGTAAGACTTTGGGATTGTGTAACCTTGTGGTGTAATCAAAAGAATGCCTTCCCCACTACTATTTTGGGTGTAAGATCCATCAAAGTATAAAGTCCATGTCTTAGCTTCCACATTAACAATTTCAAAATCTAGAAACTCCACGTGAATGGGATGTGTAGATTCTTGAGGATATTTAGCTAATTGATCTTCAATAACTTGACCTTTGATTTTGTTCCTATCAACATACTCAATGTCGAATTCACTAAGCACCATTACCCACTTCGCAATCCTTCCAGTTAGAGTTGTCTTGCTAAGTAAGTATTTTAATGGATCAATTTTGGCTATGAGCTTCACCTTATGCATTGACATATAATGTCTTAACTTTTGAGAGGAAAATACCACTACTAGGAAAGCCCTTTCCATGAAGCTATAGTTTAATTCATATTTGATCAATGTTCTACTCAAGTAGTAGATAGCTCTTTCTTTTCCTTCATCATCTTCTTGTGTCAATAAGACTCCTAAAGATTTTTCTGTTGCTGAAATATAGAGTAATAAAGGTTTGCCTTGAATAGGTGGCATCAAGATAGGTGGATTCATCAAATATGTTTTCAACAATGTAAAGGCTTTATCACACTCCTCATCCCATGTGAAGATAGTGTCTTTATGTAGTAATCTTGTGAAATAATGGCATTTTTCCGCCAATTGAGAAATGAACCTCCTTATGGATTGAAGTCTTCCTTGAAGTGACCTCATTTGACTAATATTATTTGGAATGTCCATTTCCATTATTTCTTGTACTTTTTCAGGATCTACTTCAATGCCTTTTGCAGAAATAATGTACCCTAGGATTTTTTTGGATTGTACCCCAAAAGCACATTTCTTGGGATTAAGTCTCACTTTGAATTGTTCTAGCCTTGTGAAGATCTTTTCAAGTATGGGTAAGTGATCTTTTCTTTCATGTGACTTAGCTAGAATGTCATCCATGTAATCTTCCATAAAGGTGTGCATCATGTCATGGAAAATGGTAGTCATTGCTCTTTGATAAGTGGCTCCAGCATTTTTAAGACCGAAGGGCATTACGTTCCAAAAAAAATTACCCCATGGTCATGTAAAGGCTATCTTCTCTTGATCCTCAGGTGCAATGTGAATTTGATTATACCCACTAAATCCATCCATAAGTGAAAACATAGAATGACCCATAGTTAGATCCACAATAGCATCAATGCTTGGTAATGGAAAGTCATCTTTTGGACAAGCAAGATTTAAATCTCTGAAATCTATGCAAACTCTTATGGATTTATCATGTTTGGTAACTGGAAAAATGTTGGAGATCCATTCGGCATATGCAATTACTATTATAAATCCCACCTTTAGTAGTTTTTCCAATTCCGCTTTGACTAAAAGGGATACATGTGGATGGATTTTTCTCAATTTCTTCTTGACGGGCTTAACCCCGGGTTTCACATTCGAATGATTCATTATGAAACTTGGAACTAATCCAGTCATGTTAGCATATGACCATGCAAAGTTGACTTGTTTTTCTTGAAAGAATTCAATGAATTCTTTTCTCTCCAAAGGAATCAAAGATGCTACTAAGTGAATAAATTTAGGATCCCCTTCCATTACAATGTTAACCTTTTATGTGGGTTCAATAAGTATAGGTGATCTTTCATCTTCATGAGCTGGTAAGGTGTCCAACCTATCTTCCTTATGTGCCACAGTTGGGTTTTCACCTTCAGAAACATCCTTTATTTTTACTTTTTTGGGTCTAGCACTGCCACATGGTGGTTTTCACCACTAGACCTTCTCATTTTTTTGTATATTTTATTTTCATTTTTTTGATTAAGAGGTTGAACACCTGCCCCTATCATCATGTTCAGAGTGAATTCATTGATGGAAGAATTTGGTTCAACTGCATTGAGGTATAGGGCCATTGCATTATCATTTGGGAAGTATAGTAAGTCATTTGGCTCGGAAAGATCCCAATAAATAAGTTCATGGTGCATTAAGGACAAGGATTCATTGGATGGGCTTTCTTTTGAAGGATTTAAGGACATGACTTCATTTTATATTTCATACATTTTATCGTCAAGGTCTATGACATGTGCCTCTTCAAGATGGTCCATGGAAGAAGGATCAAAATCCTCTTCATTAGAGTCCTTTAAGATTTCCATGGGAAAGAAAGCATGTGGATTAAACACTAGGTTAGAAGCTCCCACCCATGAAGGTACCCAAGGTTCACCTACCCATTGAGTGTAAGGAGGTGCTTGTTCTACATTAAAGTGTTGATGTTCACTTGATGTTTGAGTTAAATTCAAACTTTGAGTCACATGTTCTTGATTCTCAACTTTAGGAGGAGTTGCATAAGTGTGAATGGTATCAACCTCTATGTCATGACAAGATTCTTCAGACAAGTAATCCCACTCATAATCCCTAGAATCATCTTCACTTTCAGAACCTATCATATGGATATGTGCACAAAAATCATGCATGGGACTTGAACTTTCTCCTTTATTTTGAAAAACTATGTCGACTTTCTCTTCTTTTGCTCTCCAAACTGGTTCAATAGGTTCTAATAATCCCCTATGTAAAAATCTTAAGGGTCATCTTCCCTTATACCCCATTTTCTTCATGATATCAAATCCTTTTCCATATTTATCGATTTGGATGTTGATATGTTGCACCTTTTCATTGAGATTAGCTGAATTTTCCTCCTCTTTATAAAGCCATTGTAATACCTCATTATCTTCTTTTTCCATTTCTTTCTTATCACATTCTCTCACAAAATGATAATTATATTTGTGAGGTTGATGATCTTTGGATGGCTTCCCATGTGTCCTTGGAGATGTAGGTAAATCAAATAGGGAAACAGAATATTCCCCTACCACTTTTGAGTGAATTTTGCATTGTTTCTCAAATTTGTTCATCATGTCACTCATCTTTTGATAATGATATTTCTTGGCTTCTTCTCTTTCTTCCTTAGTGGGCTTCAAAGTTTCCATTCTCAATTTTGAAGCCTTTATTGAATCACCATTTTAATTTGAACCCTCATAACTCATCTTTTCTTTTCCCTTAGTTGATGTAGTTGAGTTAGCTTGAGGAGGGTGAGGAGTTGATGTAACATTTGATGTTGGTTTTGAACTTTCCTCCTTGGGTTCTTCCATGGTAATATCAGGGATGACTCCTTCCCTATTATGATTAATATATAATTCATGACTTGGCTTTAAGGCATTGCAATATTGGAAAGGGTTTGAATCTCCTCGAATCATGATCTCTTCCCCCATGTATGGAAACTTTATGCATTGGTGATATGCAGAAGGTATCGCTTGCATTTCATGTATCCATGGCCTTCCTAGTAGGATATTGTAAGTCAATTTCATATCCAGGACCTGACATATGGTATCCTTTTTTATAGGTCCCACTTGAATTGGTATAATGATCATACCCTTTGAAGATCTTTCCTCCTCATCGTAAGCCTTAATGGTGATTTTATTTTTAGGGTCAATGGAAGACTCAGTTAACCCTAATGACTTGACAAGGTTTAAGTGAAAATATTAAGACCAGCTCCCCCATCTATGAGAACTCTCTTAACCCTATGCCTTTGGATTAACACCTCTATATGCAACAGTAATTTTTGAGGATGTGTGATAGACATATCATCTTGCTCTGAAAATGAAAGGCAATGAGGGGCTATGAGATGTCCTACCATGTTCTGAAATTTGTCTTCCTCCAAGTTTATAGGAATGGTGATCTCTACCAAGGCATTTTCCAAGATCTCCTTGTGATTAGGAGATAATTTCAACAACTCCAAAATTGATATTTGTGTTGGAGTCTTTTGTAACTGATCCACCAAACTATAGGGATTTTTTGTGGGTGGCGTTTGTTTAGCCAAAATAGTTGGTGTTTTAGGGCCAATAGTAATAGGAGTACCCCCTTGTAGGGTAACCTTTGAGGCTTTCCCCCTTGTGATGGAATTAGAGTACTCTTGAATAGGTTTCTCTTTGACTACCACAACATTGATAGTATTGTCATAAGTATGAGAAAAGTTAACATTATTATTGCCTCTTGCATTATTCCCATTGTTTAATCCATTATTCAAATTGGAAGATTCTCCTTTTTCATGTTTATAAAAAGGTTGTTTAAAGGCCGTGTGATCTTCATTAGTTTGAGGGAATTCTACTTTTATCACACCATTTTCAATGAGATCTTGTACCACATGCTTAAGATGCATGCAATCATTTGTCTTATGTCCCCGATTTCTATGGTACTCACAATGGTTATTCTCACTCCACCAATTTGGCTTGATTTGAGGTTCATAGGGTTGAGCCCTTGGTAAGTCAATAAGTTTATTTTCAATAAGTGTCCTTAATGCATTCTCCAATGGCTCACCAAAATTAGTGAATTTCCTTTTGGGTGTAGGTGGAAAGAAAGGTTTAGGCTTGTAAGCCCCTTGATTATTCCGATAGTTGTTATTAGTGTTGTTGTTGTTAAAGGGCACTTTGGGTGCTTGATTCAAATTATTGGCTTGAACTGAATTTCAAGTGAGATGGAAAGGGGTGGCCTTTAAAGTGTTAGCCTCTACCACTCCATTGTTAACCACTCCTTTATTTTTTTTATTCTTCATCCAAAATCGGTTTTTGTTAGGGAGATTGTGATTTTGATTAGTGTTGGAGGTATTGTTGTTGTTCTTGTTCTTGTTATCCTTGTAAAGCTTAATTTCTCCACTTTTTACCAATACCTCTTCCGTTGTCACCCCATTATCCATTAGGTCTTGAAATGACCTAGGACATTGTAGCCTTAATTGATATTTCATTTCATGATTCAATCTATTTACAAAAATATCCATCTTCTCCTTTTCGGGTACACTTCGAGGGTATCTAGAAAATACCGTTCTCCATCATTATAGGAAAAGTAAGAATCCCTCTACTTCTCTTTTTTTGGTGTTACATAAATTAAGCATTGTAACCTCATGTTTGTTGTTATAGGAATAATGAGTTACAAACTTAGAGGCCAATAATTAAAAGGTTCGAATACCGGAGGGTAACTTCGAAAACCAGTCCATTGCCATACCACCCAAACTTCTAGGGAATAACCTCATTAGGTAAGTTGTGTCATGCATGAACTCCAAAATTAAGGCACAAAATTCCCTTAAGTGATCTTGGGGATCAGTTTTTCCTTCATATTTTTCATATTTAGGAAAGATAGCTTTTGTTGGAAATGGAACCATGATTAGTGTTTTATCAAAGGGAAAAAGACACAAAGCCTTAATAGAAAAGGGTTTAGGAACCCCACTTTGTTTGATCGTGTCCAATTGCATTTGGAAAAGTTGGAATTACTTGTTCATGATATCAATGGGGTTATCCTCAGCTTCTTTTTGTTTAAGTTTGTTGACATCATAGTCATGTGGAATTTTGAGACCCATTTGTGCTAGGTCTAAAAAGTACTTTTCCTTGTCTTTTTCCAACACTTTTTCCATAAGCTTCATGAAGAAAGGACTTTGCATAGCTTCATTGGCCTTGTCATTAGTGGCTTCGTCATCATTAGGATCAATGTTTCCCCCATTGTTATTATTGTTCAACCCTTGGTTGTTAGGGTCAATGTTAGCTCCTCCAAGATTATTGTTGTTTAATCCTTGGTTATTAGGGTCATTGTTTGCTTCTCCATTGGTATTATTATTAGATCCTTAGTTGTTAGGGTCAGCATTTCCCCCTCCATTATTTCTAGTGTCCTTATTAACATGATTTATTTGGTCGGGATCCATGTTGCCAAATGGAAAGGACATTGTTGGTTCTGTTTCCTTGATGGGTTATTGTAAATGTCTTAAAGAACTAAAAGTATCACCCAGAAAAGGACACTCTTGCCTTAGATAAGATCTGTCTACTTGTAGGGTAGCCTTAATGTAATGAGATCATGTAAAATCCAGTATTAACATAAATCAAATGAAGATCCTAGGCTTCTATCTCACTTAAGTGATCAATCTGTGGATGATTTGTAAAATGTCCAATAATGGCAGATTTTGATCTAGTTGAGTATACATAGAGGTAAAACGTTCAAAAGGGTATCCAAAAATGTAATTTCCTTATTTTCAAACCCTCTTTATATATCCACTATTTTCCCTTCTTTGTTTCTGGGCAGCTCTTGCTTGTGTGTAAACGGCCTTTAATTGTTGATACACGGTCATTGGAATTTCTTTACGTGACACTCTGCAGTTAGCAAGTGGCGTTAGCCTATTGATAGGTGGTTTTAAACTGTTGACACGTGACACTTTAAAGTGGCTTATGGAGATTTTAAATGTTTACAAGTGGCATTTAAAGGTTGTAGGCAGCCCAAGATTGTTTGTAAGCGGCCCTAAATTTTTGGTACACAGCTCTTTGCTGATCAAAGTTGAAATTGTCAATTTTTTTGTTATTTTTTGGATTTAAAAATTTAAAATTTTTTATCAAACTTGTTGAAAAATAATCTTGCGTTAAAATAGAGTACAAGCTCAACACACACATCAAAATTGTACCATATCCCTAAAACAACACTAAAAGTGTATGTTCTTGGATGTTTTTACGGGTATACACAAGAATTTCTTCCAAACAATCTACCTAGACTCAAACAATTTTGGCTTTTAACAATGACTCTAAAAAGGTAGGTTTGTTATTTTAACAAGGTTTTAAATCACCTCCATTCTAAATATTTCCAAGTTCCTTTACCCCTTTGTGGGCTTCCCACATGCACGAAAGTATAATTTTGCGCAATCTTGAAGGACTACTTGAGGAAGTGAGGATGACTTGCACAAGGTTTAGTCACTTTCTGATTAAGGAAAAGTGAATTTATTTATAGTGGATCAGATGATATCATGGCAAAAGAAATTGTCTCCCACTTTGGTTCGTTCCCTCTCACCGTCCTCGTAAGGCAAATCTCGGGAGACAAGCCCTCTAAAGCTCTATTTTATCTAGCATATATATGGAAAGAAAAAATTGAAATTAGTCCAACAAGTTTGGGAATTTGATTCACTCAAAGAGTGAAGAACATATCCCTATTGTCTTCCTTTGTTCCAAACACTTCAAGCAAAATTTGTTCTTTTTCAACCCCTTGACAAGGAGTTTCTTAAAATTGAAATGTGTGGTTCAATTCCTTATCCTTTTCTTTGTACTAAATTGACTTTGCATGTTTGGATTTTTAATTCACTTCGAAAAGTGAAGAGCATATGCTTAATGTTTGTTCAATTTAGCCAATTAGAGTACTTTTCCTAATTATGCTAGATTTAAATAAATGCTACAATTTAATCAATGCAAGCTTGATAAGATAAGTACCTCATTTTCAAAGCTAGCAAAGGCTAGACACATTTTTGATTGATTTTGCTTATTTCAACTCACCTAGTGGTGATCGTTCCCACTCCAGCTCCTCCAACAAGTTAGTCAACACAATCGAAACAAAGTGAAGAAAAACTTGGAAATTAAATTGACAATTTCACTCGTAAAAGCTCTTTTAATCAATTTTTTTCAAATCAAGCTTAAAGAACTAAGAATGAAAATCAATCAAAGAGTAGGAAATTTTTCTCTATAAGAAAAAACACTTTAATATAGTGATCATAAAGGTGTTCTTCTTCCTTTAAGTTCTCTAAAATATTAGATGCATGTATTTGCTTATCATGTTTAGTTTTAATCCTTACCTCTTTGCTAGGCCTTGTGACTCTCTTCTCTGGTTTCTACACTTTCAAATGACTTTTCATCTATAGCAATGAAAAACACAGAGAATTAAAACAGTGAGAAAATCATTAAAAACTTGATTTAAAGAAAAAATATCTACGCAGCATTTAACAGCTAATACGCGGCATTTAACTGTTACTAAGCGTAATTTAAAACTTTCAAAGTGGCTTTTAAATCTTAATAAGCGGCTATGGAAATTCCACAGGTGGCCAAAGAAAAACCACAAGCAGCATAGAAAGTGCAAAGTGCGGTTAAAATTTGATAGTACGTGGCTCTTAAAAGATCATAGGCGGTCTTTAGTGTCTGATAGGCGGCCCTTTACAAATCCAAGTGGTAGAATTTAGCTAACAGGTGGCCTAAGAATGAAAGACAGAAAAGAAGAACTATGTATATAGCTCTTTACTGATCACAGGCGGCTCTGAATGCTTCGTAGGTGGCTCTTCTCCTATTTTCTGCAAAATAACAAGAAAATGATGCAAAACACACAAAATTTAAAATAAAAATGTTAGAGATGAGGCTTAAAGCCCCACGGTGGGCGCCATTTGTGTGTGTGAGATTACACCTTCATGAAATTAGGATCAATAACAACAATTCTATGGAAAGAAAAATTAATTTAATCTAAGAATTATAATTAAATCCATGACATCTCATGGTTCCCTATCTCAGCTTTGTTAAGAGAGCTCTCAGCCTTAATCTCTCTCAAGGACAATCCTAGAATGAGAAAATGATAACAAATATGCTCTAATCTAGCTCAATTCTCTCAAATGATGTATGCTTCTAATTAAAAATACTCATGATATGCTCCTCAAATCAACAATTTGCTTCCTAATTGATCAAAATGCTATGGAAAATGTTCAATTACTAACAAATTGCCTATAATAAGGATGCTTTGCTCTTGAATTTCTAGGATATCAAATACAAATAAAATGGCTTTTATTTATAGTAATTTCCCAAGGGTATGGGGTAGAGTAAATTGACCATGGTCAAGCCTTGGTTGAGTGAAAGGCTTTGAGATGGTTTCAAATGGGGAGACCATTTAAATGGTTGTCCTCAAAGGGTGGGACAAGAAGACAAGATCCTCAACTCTCTTTGGTTGATCAGTTTGAGTTGAAAGAAATTAAGAATTATTTAATTCAATCATTTAATTAATTTAGCCATGTAAGGGTGAATGGGTTGGATTTGATTTTTGATTTAAAACTATACAATTAATTGATTAAAATTAATTATATAAGTTGATTGATCCCTTTTAAGCTTAAATTTGATTATTTGATTTAATTATTATTTAATCCTTTGATTTTAATTGATTTTATCCAATTTGCTTGATAAATGTCCATTTGATTGATTTTGATCCATTTTGATGCATTTTGATGAGATTTAGGGCAATTGGCTGAGATTCACAGATTTTGATGATTAAGAGACACCTGGTCAATTTTAGGTGTCTACAGGAGGCACAAACCTAAAAGGAGTATTTCTTCCCTCTCTGCTACCGCTAGCACCCACTGCACCTCCACCCTTGTCATCCCCACCATCATAACCATTATTTTGACCATGACCTCTATCCAAAGGAGGGCGCCTACCATCTCTCCCTTTGTCTCTTCCTCCATCTCTCCCCCCACCTCTCTAGTCTCTTTGGGCTCTGCCTCTGCCTCTGATTGTTCTATCATCTGTGAGATCATAATCAAAAGGATCCGCTATGCGAGGAATGGCCTCATGAGGAGATGTGAATATAGGGAATGGATACTGTAACATATGTGCGAGGTACCCATTAGAATGACCTGCATCTATAACCTCTAGAAGAATGTCCCACCCAACTGCAACCATCTGACTGATAGCCTATTATGCGGTCTCATATACCATTTGGGCTCCCCAAAGTGGCTCCTCATCATGAATCTGGGCATATACTTCCATATCCTGACATATGTCATGTACGCGGCCATACTATCTCAAAACATGCATCACCAAGAATCTCTCTACAATATATTTGGTATGTCCTATCAAGTACCTGCTCTCAAAGAAATATGACATATTATAACTATCTATGGCTCACTCCTCACAATCAAGGTATGTTCGCCATATCATAGCATTCATATCATCAAACAATCGGTGTTAGTACTCTAGCTTGCTCAGATGGGGTCACTGAATCAATCTGAAGTACATATAAGGTTGTTGAACTTCTCACTGCCTATCTACAATCGGACATTGCATGGGGATATGCTCCTAGGCCCAGATGTGCAAAACTAAAATCCCTATAGTCATGCTATGGAAATACTGATAGACTATCTTATGAAGCTCTCTATATATGTGTGCTAAAGTAGAGCTACCCCAAGCAAATCTACAGGATGTTCCAATCATCTGCTCCAGAGTATTTACCCAGCCACACATAAAACCATGTTGTCCCCTATCAGGCATGAGGATGCCTCCAATTAATTTGGATAGATATATAGGTAAATGATCATAATGATTTCACATATAATCCCATGTCAAATACTGACGTACTATAGTCTAATCTCTAAAGAATCTCTGAGCCACTGCAATGGCTATAGTAGAACGAGACTCAAACTGTACCTCCCAACCCATCACTGGAATCCATAATATACACCACATGTCCTTAGGTGTAATGGTCATCTCACCAATTGGAAGATGAAAGGTACTGTTCTCCAAATCCCATCCCTTGGAAAGCCCAGTCAACAACGCCCAATGCACCCCGATATCAAGTAAATCTATAAGTGCAGCTAATCCTACTCAATCTTGATCAGTAGCTCAGCAACTGTCGATGATCGTGACAATGTAAGGACCTGGCTTGTATAGGGACCTTGAAATAAAACTACCTCAAAGTCAATATGTCAACAAAAAGAACATATAGGTTCAATTCAGTATTTTCACTAAGGCAACTACGTAGAAAAGATATCAGATAACTATTTTTGGTCTTCAAAAGGGAAAAAAAAAAGTTAAAAATAGAAAAAACCTAACTCCTAAACTAGAAATGACTTTGTTTTTATAGGTTGTGATCCTTTAAATGGGATGTGATACAACATTTCCAGGATGCGATGGGCCATACAGGAAATGAGCATGTTTTAACCAGATGTGACATGGGTTGCAAGGTGCGATCTTGTTTCCACAGGATGCGAAAAAATTCAAAGTTTAATAAAAATTACCCTATGCGATGCAAGATTTGAAAATAGGATGAGATCCCAAATTTACGGGATGCAACATAGGAGTTTGGGGGAAAATAGGATGCGATGCAGGATTAATTAGACACAATCCCATACAAGGGGTGTGACACAAAATTCAAAGCTCAATAACTCTTGCAAAAATGGATAAAATGAAAAATAGAAAACATGGAAAAGTAGGTTTTGAGGTGCTCACTAGCGATGCATAATCGATTGGGCACTAATGTCGATGGGCAAGCTCGAATCAATGTTTATCCATGGGGACCACCATCTTCTCTACAGAGCTCTGAATTTACTAAAGATAAAAGTGAAAATGAATGGGTAAAAAATAAATTTTGGGATATATATTAAACTTTTTGAGCTATTTAGGAGCTCCAGAACTCCTCCCAGACTATCAAAATTTAATTTTGTTCTTCTCTGATCTATCCGGAATTAAATTGAATGTGTAGACAAATTTTTTAACATCATAATACATATTTTGTGACAACTTCCCAAAAATGCAAAATTTCTATACATGTTCAGTGAATGATTTGTCAGCTTTACGCAATAATTTTTTTGGGTTCTCTATCATCCAATTGCACATTATTCATAAAAAACTTGGTCATACTGTCATGCCCAAAACTAGGGCAAAACACACATACAAAAAAAAAATTTAAACGTAAGTGCATACCACTAACAAAGGATGTATTTGAGGTAATTTGATATCATGGTAAGGGTAGTCTTTGAATTGCAAGGTATATACATAAGTTGAATTAGGGTCACACCACATACAGATGTAGAATTAGAGCATCAACTAGTCATACGGGTTACGTGAACACCTGGGTCTGGTTGATTT
>MU225447.1:2415619-2436821 GCA_018584345.1 Thuja plicata
ACCACATACAGATGTAGAATTAGAGCATCAACTAGTCATACGGGTTACGTGAACACCTGGGTCTGGTTGATTTAACTCTAGTTTCAAGTTTTAATCTATGTATAGTATCATGATGATAGTCTATTGTTAATAGTCATATGTTAAATTAGATTGCTCTGGTAATCACTTAATTTCTAACGTTGGTTACAACTTATTCATTAAATTCTAGACCCAATTTTCTTTTGACCATTAACCACTAGTTTAAAATTCAATAATCAAAACCTAATCTAATCCTTATCCTTCTAACAACAATTAAACTCTCCCTTACAAATTTCCATGCAACTATAGTCTTTAAATTCCTTGATAGAATATTAAATTAATCTCAAATAGAAAGTTTACATAGACCTCTAACCTCTTGAAACACATAGGCAACATACTTCAATTTATCATAATTAAATTAACACCTATCTATATTTTTCTTTTACATAAAAACTACATCTATTAATCAATAATTAACTACACAATTAAATAAACTATATCTAAACAAATTTACATGATTAAAATTAAACAATAAGGAATTACATCCATAACGTATTAGCCATTCTATATATTTTTCACACACAAACTAAGGTTTTAAATCTAATATTTAAACTACACAAATTAAATAGAAAGTATATCTATTAGATGAGGCCACTTAATTTAAATAACATAAGTCATAATTAAATCTATTTACTAACTTAATCTATCTACATATGATGATCCATTTTTAATTATGTTCCCAATGGATAGAATATAATATTATTTAAATAAAATGTACAATACTAAACTAAGTTTAATTATGTTATTAAATCTATTAATTATAAAATAACTACCTATAACTAACTATAATTTAGCCTGCCTATCTACTTAGCAACCTATCACCTATCACTTTCCAAATGTCACATCCTATCACCATCCCCCATGGCCCACTTGCCAAGTGGGTGGGGGAGGGGTGTGAATTCCCATACCTCCTCAAAACTTGCAAATTTCCTATGGAGAAGAGCCTTTGCAAGAATTCGCATGAAACCAAAATGGTGGGGGCCACAGCAACATTAGGTGAAGTCAACATAGGGTATAAATTTCACATGAGGGAAGAGAGTATGTTGTAGCAAGACCAAGGGAGGAGGGAAACATGCAAATTCCTTCTAGCTAGGTGGGGCCCAAGGCACTATTTCATAAGCTAGACTATGTTTAACCCCTTTTCTAGGGAGGTACTATTATCAAAGGTCAACTCAAACTGCCACCAAAGGGAAGGGATTTATTTCCTTGGGTAGTGATTTATTACATATCATCCCCCCCAAAATTTCGCATGGGGGCAAGGAGAGGTAAGGGGGAAGGTTGTGGTGGGGCCCACGAGGATGGGTGAGAATGATTAAGCCTTCCCAATAAAGTTTATTCATTAGTATTAAGAGGGTAATTAAAAGGGATGTTTAGGGGGGTAATAAAGGGGTATTAGGGAGGGGATCTTTTATAGAATATTCTGTGTAAAAGGAGGGAATTAAATCCCTCCCCATACATTTTCTAGAGATTTTTTTGCTCTATATTCTGAAAAATGACATGGTAGGTTTGGTTGTATATATATATTTTTTTTTTACACATTAACATCATTGATTTGTTTTTCTTTTTTTTGAAGATACATGCATAAATTTGATTGTTTTATTTTTGTTTGCCAAACATTATGCAACTAGAAATTGATCACTAATATTAGGTGATTGTTTTCATTATTATATTAATCTCTTTGACTTACTATAGTTAGTAAGCTCATCTATTCTTTTTAAGGGTTGGAAATGCAATGATTTTGAAGATGAGGTATGATCTAATTAAAATAAAATTTTATAATTTCAAGGAAACATGTAGTGTTCTTGACTTGGAAATTTAAAATCACATATAATAAAGGTTTCAAGATTTAACAATTCACAAGGATTACATGCTATGAATATTATTACAAAAAAAGAGAATGAGAGCTTTTCACATTTTTCTCAACAAGCTTACAAAATGGACTTTACAACACTTAATAAAAATGATCCTCAATCAGAAGGAGTAATCATGCAACCATAAAGTTGCTCTTTCACAACAATACCAAAAAGAAGACTTCTTCCAAACTTTTCCACATCCAACTTGATCTCAAAAACCTGCAATAAAATATGAAGGTAACTATGGGAGCTCACCTCCCAACCAAGGCCTCAAAGAGACCACCCCCAAGCTTGGAGAACCAAGACCAAACAAGGTAGCACATTCTAATTTCACAACTAACATAGATGCACAACAATTTACTCCCAACCAAGGTTTCACAAATGGGCTTTCCAAACCCATTGAAGTAGGGTGAAGGTGGGCTTTTCCAAGGAGTAGAATGCTATTGCATTCAAAATTTTCAACAAGAGTTTTCTCCCATGCCTTTCCAAGGCTAAAATTGGTATTTTTTCCATATACACATTTGGTCATTTCTATACCAAAACAATATTTACAACATGGCTTCATGGAGCCCATACTCCATAAAATTATCCCTCTTCTCCAAGAGAAGAGACTCTCACTACAATGAAGAGCCCAACTAACCCCTTAACCCAAGGCCACTTCTTCCCTTTCCAAAGGGTGAGTAATGCCTTAAACTCCAATGAACAATACTCCCAAATCCAAAAGAACAAGAGATAAAACAAAACTCAAATACATCCCAAACCCAACACATAACATCAACATCTACATTCAACAACACTTACAAGATTACATAAATGAAACCATACAAGATTTACATATTCATACAAACAATATCATGCAAAGCTTAAATGCAAGAGAATTCCTCCATGGCAAGAATCCACCAACCTTGGTCCAAGAAAAATGGAAAGAATGTGGTTGAGAAGAAGCCCTTATCCTTTTTCCTTTTCTTTCTCCAAACCTAGTTGTCTCCAAAATTGGAGAGTGGGTGAACACTCCCTAAATTTTTCCAAATCCTCTAAAAAGACCCCTATAAGTGTACTCAAGACTTAGCAATTAATGAGACATGCCCTCTAGTCCTTTTTCCTTATCTCTTGTCTCCCCTCTTAATTGTGAGTTTAGTAAGGAGTGTGGGACAAGTTAATGCATGTGGCCATCTTTATTTTCGCCACTTTTAAAAAGTAGGCATTTTGGAGAGACATAATGGTGATCTAGGTTTACTCCATAGGTAAAAACTAGCCCTAACCCAAAGTACCCCTTAGGGTTAACTAATTTTGGCCAAAAATATACTCTATGGTCACTTTTGACCCTTCCAAAGTACCCCTAAAGTTCAAATCCGAGTTCCAACTTGATGTGATCCCTACAAGACATTTATATGCAAGTGGGATTAATATAACATCCTATAAGGTTTGGTGATTCTTTTCCAAGCCCTAATTTGACATGTCACCATCCACATGGACAATATAAGTGTCAAGTGACACCAAGACAAAATACACATCACATTCACAATGACATGTCCAAACAACAACATGAGTTTTAAAATATTAACACACATTCAGATTACATTTACAACAAGGATCACATTACAATGAAGTTTCAACCCCTTATTGGATTAAACCTTGGCTTACTCAATTCACATATTTTTAGCTCTGATTCTCCAAATAATTCCATGGTTCTCTTTCATGCACACTAAACTCGAGCATCAGTAGTCCAAGATAATAAAATCACATGCAATATACATTTTCAATTTATAATTAGCAACTTCAATCAATAGTAGAATTAAATTCCTAATTGCAATTTTCATACAGAAAATTTTAAAACATAATAATTCCATAATCATCATGACATAAAATCCATGAAATAATCAAGTCTAATCATGATTTGATCTTCTCATCAATTCACTTATCTAAACATATATAATCAAAAACAACCATCTGTTCTAGGTCTAATCCATATCAAAATGTAATCCACACAATATAATCATCATCATAATATAATATCTCGAGTCTCTGTCAGGATAATCAAAAAGTGTATCAATGTATCAAAACATAAAGTATCAAAGTGTGATCGAGCAGTAAGGCTGTGATGGGTTGGGGTGAGGCATCATATATACATCATTTTATCAGACTCAGAACTCAAATTTTAATGTAGTAAACTTAGTAAAATTGTGTTTTCCTTAACACACCTTTGCTTCCTCATTTTTTCTAATTGATCCTTTCTCGATCCAATCGATCATTTCAAGTGATATATCATTCTAAAGAGGGATTTTATTATTTTTCCCTTCTATTTTTTTCTTGAGGGGGCATGATCACACTTAAATTATTCAAATTCTTTCTTAAAAAGCATTAAAATAGCTTCATCATCAAAAGACTAGGGGCATGGAAGTTTCCCTCGACTAAGTTAGGACTGTTGGATAGAAGGCTTCGGTTCTCACAATCTGGATATCTATGTCTACATATTCTCATATCTTTATTAAGATCCTTGCATCTTCATACTGACTTTTGTTTGATCAAGTTTGGATTCATTATTGTCAATATCATTTGATCAAGTTCATAATTGATACCTCAGAGCTCCTAGTAGCTTCGTACAGACCTTCATTCGATCAAGTTCAACATCAGTACTAACAATTCTCATTCAATCAAGTTCAGAATTGGTATCTTCAAGATCTTTGTTGAACTTTGTTCGATCAATTTCAAATTCAATACTATCAATCTTAGTTCAATCAAGTGTGATACTGATCTCATCAGAAATTTCATTCAATCAAGGGTGAAATTCTCAAACTTTCTGAAGTCAACATCAAACTTTCTTTGAATCAATGCGCTTCTCACACATCAATTCAAAGAGAGGCAAATGCAACCACACTAATTTAGTCTACTCTAACCATAGACCCTATTTTCCCTAAGTTTGATCATACCCCTAATTATTTCAAGACAATTCTTCAATTAATTGGCATAATTCATTTAAATCAAATTTAATCTCCTAAGTGATCTTATCATTAAATTATATTAATTTCCTTAGCCAATTAAATCAATTCAATTCAATTAGATCAAAAACAATAAAATAGATGACTAAAGTGATTAATTAAGAGGAATTAAATAAATTGTAATTACAACCCCTCACTTGCAAAAGGGAAATTCAATTCCCTAACCAATGAGAGTTAAATCACTTGGATCACCTCACATGGATCACCAAAGATTCAATCTCCACCTCTCTTCAACTTTCAATCCTAACCTCTCATTCCTCAAATTCTTCTATAAATGGAATGAATTTTGAGCTCAATGGGCCCCTAATTCCTTAATGGTTGAAAGCATTCTTATGTTTCCCCTAATTTTAGAATTCATTTTCAAACTTATGCTGCTCATATTCTTAGAGATTTTTTATTGCATTTTAGCTCTAACATTTAGCATTGTTATAATATTTGAATTGGAGTTCTAAAATGAACTTTGATTGAGCATTTTATATTGCATTTAGATTAAATCTTCCATTCTAAGAATGATGTTGTCACTAATTTATGTATAATCTGAGGGAAATTATAGCATATTTCATACTCTTCTTAGATAGGGAGCAATATGCCAATTTTGGTGATATATATGTGCTTTTCCTTTGATATTTCATGTTATTTCACTAATTCAATGACATATTAAAGTGTTGTGTTGCAGCTAGTAGATCCACAAAATACACACACAATCAGAACCCTTCTCAGTACTCCCAACCAGCTTGGAATAACCAGTGGCCCAACCAACACCAAAACCAGTGGCCTCAGCCTCAAAATCAATGGAAGCCACCACAGGGGAATTTGCAAATATATAACCAATGAAGAGGGCCTCAGCAGTGGCCTAACCAAAATCTGGGTTATCTACCCTTACCACCTCCAGTATCTCAACTTGCAATAATTCCACCTCCTACAGCCATAAGTCCTAGTCCAAAGCAAACGTAATTTCCTGCTCAGCCTCGACCTAATCCTAACAACAAGTAATAGCAACAACCAATGTATGCCACTAATACTAAGAAATACCTTGCATATGCATAAGAGATATTAGATATACATTTGATATCTGGTACTACTCTTCCTGCACCTGAGCCGTCTGTTATAACAGAAGTTCCAGACATTCTTGTAGCATCAGCACTACTACTAGAAGTTACTTTGCCAAATATTGTCTAGCTAACTAATATGCCACATAAAATTGATGTTCATAGCTCATTCAATCATCCCTTAACACAAAGCTTTATCATGGATAAACCCATACCCCAAGAAGAAACACCATTTGACATCCTTGAGAAGCTAAAAAACATGCATATCCATATTCTTATGTTCCAAGCTATCAAAGATGTTCCTCTTTATGGAAAAGCTATAAAGGAAGCATGCCTTAAAAATCCTGGGCATAAGAAAAAGGATCCTCAAATAGTCCATGTTATGGGACAACTTGCAGATATTATGTTGGGGAAGATAGTCATACCAAATTATTTTAACCCTAGAAGCCCAGTTGTTGATCTTATAATTAATGGTCAGACTATGAAAATAAATGCTCTAGTTGATTTGGGAGAAGCTATAAATGTCATGACTAAGGATACTATGCATAGGTTGAGTAAAGAGGGATTGAGAACCATGCAAACAGTCTTATAACTTGCAGATAGTTCTATTGTAACACCAGATGGAATCATAGAGGATATAGCAGTCACATTGGATTCATGGGAATATCCTATAGATTTTCTGATATTATCACCTAAGGTAAACTTTTTTGGCTATCCAATTATCCTTGGAAGACCTTGGTTAGCCACCACTCAAGCCAATATTAGTTGCAGATCAGGTAACATGACAATTTCAGATGGCTAAGAAATAAAGAAGCTAGTATTATATCCTCCTTCCCAACCCCAACCAGATTTGAGTACTCCTATTTGGCCAAATTTGGGAGATGAGGAAGAAGAGATAAATTATGTTTCCCAACTAATGATGTTACACAGGAAATCCTTCCTGAAAACATGAGAAGAAGATGATGTGATTCAAAGTATACTTACCAATGAGTGTGTAATAGAAAAAGATATTTCTGGAAGTTTTTCTCTACGGTTATGTACCTATGAGGACTGTGTTTTTCTATCAAAACCTAATATTATCAATCAATTACTACCTTGTGAAGTATCTACAAGCCCACTTTTTGAAGTATTAAGGCTATAGATAACAACTACTATATAACTCTATCTTGGTCACAATCTTCATGTTAACAATAAGCTACCACCACAACAATTGGCATTGTTAACTAAACTCCTATGTAAGCATGAAAAATCCTTTGCTTGGGATTATGGAGCCATGACAGGCCTGAAACCAAAGTTCAGCACACATAGAATCTAAATCAATGAAGGTATACTACTCCACCAACCTCAAATAAGAATTAACCCAGCCTTGAGATAAATAGTCAAAACTGAATTGCAAAAGTTGTTGGATGTTGGTTTTATATATTCAATCTCTGATAGTAAATAGGTATCACATTTGGTCATAGTGCCTAAAAATGGGGGTAAATGGAGAATTTGTGTAGATTATAAGGAATTGAATAATGGCACAAAGAAAGACCATTTTCCCTTGCCATTTATTGATCAATTTCTAGATACTTTAGCTGGAAAGAAGTACTTCTCTTTTCTGGATGGATACAGCAGTTATAACCAGATCAACATTGCTCTAGAGGATCAAGAGAAGACCACATACACATGCCCTTGGGGAACATATGCATATTTGATGTTACCTTTTGGCTTATGTAATGCACCAACTACTTTCCAAATATTGGGATTAATGGGAAATATGTACTAAGAGGGGAGGGTGAACCAATACCTCTAAAACTTTTTGTATCCTTTACTCAATTAACCATTGTAATCAATTGCATTTCCATTCAATACGATCTAAACTATATTGATGTGAGTTATATAAATTCATAAAATTAATAACCATGTGAATCATTCATAGAAACATTCATGACATTAATTGACACATAACACAAGATATGATATCACAGAAAACTCATGTTAGGAAGTAAAAACTGCAGTGGGGATGGCACCCACAAAACTTCACTATCTACAGATTGGAAGGGGTTGGTTAAGGCTTACAATTTGATCACTTCTGATGATCTACCCTGTTAGGAGTATCAGTGGAGAATTATTAGATTCTAATCTCTTAAGAGCTTTGACAACACTGTTAAGTGTGCACTCAGTTAAGAGATTTGATGTTGGACTGTTAAATCCACCTTCCTTGAAAGGATTTTTACACTTTGATCCACTTGTTAGAATGATATAAAATTACAAATTGACCTGTTAAATGCAATCTACTATTTCTGATACAAATCCAATTTAGTTTACATGAAAAAATATTATCAACTAATTGTGATTGATTAATACCTCTGATTATCGATTTCCTCTGTTCTTGGTTCCGCTAACCAAATCCTTCTTTTTCTATTTTGGTTCTTGAAACTCTCAATTCAATCCATAGATGTGCTCATTCTTTTCTCCTCTCTCTTTTTTCCTTCTCACACACACATACTAATGAATTATTGCATCATCTATTTATAGATGGATTGACTTCATTGAGTTTTGATAAAAAAAAAGTTGACTCTAAGATCAGGTTTAAAACTTATACCTAGATCTCCTAATCTATGTGTTTTAAATCAGTTATACTGATTAAAACACTTACATTAATGTTTCTTGTCCCTAAATAAAATGGATTTAAAACAATTAAATATCCTATAAATATAATACACTTGGTTTATCTAACGTGGAAGTCAGATCCACTTTTTGCAGGCTACTACTAACTTTCGATTCTGCCTATCGATCATGCTTTGACTGTCCTTCAGTTTTGTCTTTTGGTTGCACTGTATCTGTCTTGTTGGTCTACACTGTAACTTGCATTTCAAGTTCCTCTATTGGGTTCCACTTTATCTTTCTGCTTTCTTATTTTTGGTTTACACACTAACTTGTGTCATTGATTCTCTTTGTACGTAGTCATCTTTGGAGATCTCTTAATCTTATCCTCAGTTTTCTCTTTCCTGTCTTTTGGTGTAGGCTTACAAAAAGTGTTGTGTTAGCTCTTTTTCTTGTAGAATAAATTATAATAGCAATAAATGCTTGACCCTCAATTCCCAATTTAGATTCATACATGAACAAGGCTAATGAACAAGGATGAAACATCCTTCTACACTTTGGGCTCCACATACCCAGGCGGGTGCACCTTCTGTAGATTACTATTTTTTAGTAAATTTGATAGTGGATTAAGGATTTATGGTCCTTCTTTTTAATCATGTTGGCTTAGGAAGGCTAACCTATTTATTCTCTCTCTAAGGAATCATTAAGATGAATTGCATTTCTCAATACAATTAGCTAGACATCCATATATTTTGATAACAGTAAGTAAAGATTTTTAATGTTTGAATGATTGATGATAATACTACTAAGCAGAACTTGACCAGTGCCTAATCCATTGGGCCATAGATTCACTGTGAAAACATACATTCATCAAAGATAGTTAATCTAAATAAAACAAGATCCCAGATAACATGACTTACAATTTATCCTTTCACTCTCATATCCCTGTATCAAATTCTTGCAAAAATCATAACCCCCTGGAACTATCTATAAGATTTAAACCATCCTTGATAGCTACTTACAAATAGTAACACAGTTACCTTGTAACTGGTACATTTAACATGCCTTACATATCAAACATACAAAATTTGAATAAGATGTAAGAAGACATCATTGATATAAAATTGGAGATTCCAATGTATTTTTATTAATAATATTTTGATTTTGATACCATTCAGATTGACTGTAGACTTGAAAAACTATACTCAATTCAGAAGTCTTCTTTGCAATTTTTATTTTACCACCTATTACAACTTGCTATTTATAGACTGCACTAGTCATCTTGAAATCCTTAAAAGTCAAGGATGCAACAAGCTTTGTATGACTAGGCTAGAAGACAAAATTTTAAGAATACAATAGGACAAAAGAAAGTGGATAAAAGAACCACTTCAGTTACAAAGCACTCTAACTGATCGGTTTGTCCTATGGTTGCACTATTATTGTATTTTCCTTGTATTTGTGGGGAGGCAACCATGTGGCAACTATTGCCTCTGATGTTGATGGTGTATGATTTCCATTCTTAACTGTATCAGCTGTTATTTTGGGCTTTTTCTTCTATCTGCATGTCTTCTCCTTCACCTAGATCAACAATCATGTACTTGTCCTTCCAAGAAGTGTACACTTCATCACTTGGCCAAACAAAACTAAGGATCTCACCTTTTTTGCTTATTATCTCCCTCCATGTGACATGTGTCTTTTCTATCTCATCTGACCAGAAAGAAAATAATGACCTGGCCTTACTCACTATCTCAATTGTTTGAGAAAACAGCAGGGTACTCTCCAAAGTTAGTATACTATTGGTCCTGACTGCTAATGCTTCATTCATTTTCCTGTACCACAACCCTTAATCTTTTATGTTTCCATTTTTCTGAAAAAGGTTTGGGAAAATTTCATATTTATCTTGTGAGTATTCCCTTTTCAAAATTAGCACTTTCCTCATGACCATGTCTCTTTTGATATCCATATCCAGGAGTAATTTCACACACTTGTACGTGCCAGTTAGGATTATGTCAACATCATTATTTTTCTTACAAGAGGAATGAAAGAATTTTAATTCTTCTTTCTTCCCTCTCCATTTACTCACCAACTGATCCAGATTGTCTTTATTTTCATGGTATTTATTCATAATGTTGACAATCTTCTTACCTTGAGCATAAATTCTAGAGGGTACTACTTCATAAGTACAATGCTGAAGAGCACTATGTATTTTGTCTGCAAATTTCTATTTCACCCATGCTTTTACTTCTCATAATGTTGTAGATTGTTCCACCCATTCTTTCTTCTCCTTTTCAAGCTCTGCTCTTGCAGCTTTTAACCTTTCCTTTTCTTGTGCTGATTCTTCTAATATAGTAGAAGTAGATGGTGCAAGGGAGGGAGGGTAAGTGAAGATGGGGCTTGAAGAGGAAGGTTGGTGGGGAGTCTGAGGCATTATTTGCACTATTTGTCTCCCCTCTAGAAATGTTATCCTGTCATCTTTCTATAGGGATTTAAACCTTTCATCATTGTATGCTTTTAATAAAAAATCATATTTCTGATTTAGGTTATCATTAGATTCTTTCTCCTTTTCAGCCACTCTTAGGCTCAGATTAGCTTTTTGAAGGACAATTTTTTTGCCTCAATACCTGATCTATCAGAAACTCTTTTGACAATGAGGCTTCCTGCATCCTCAATTTTATCATCTTCTTCCATTCTTCTTTTGTCTCTCTTCTTTAATGACTAGATTGAGAAGGTTGCATGATCTTCACTAAATTGGGCACTCATTGATGTCCAGGCAGTGCTTAGTGGTTTTGCCTCTTTTCTGATAGCATCAAAAACTACTGCATCATCTAAATCCCACTGAGGTTGGATTAGGACTCCCTATTTCCTGACCAATTCTATACCCTCTTCAAGGGTGATCTTATCAAATCTAGACACTAGCTCCTGCTTAACCTCCTTTTCTATATCATCCTTAGTATAATTTAGCTGAGCTTCCTGTAACTTTTGGAATTTATTATTGAATTCATTAATATGAATTCTCCATAGAAACTGGATGAATTCCCTAGTCTTGACAAAGTTGTCATCTGACAAGAACTCTTCACTGGCTTGCTTAGTCACAGGGTCTAATTCTTTACTTGTGAATTCTGCCACTATGAGGTCAGCAGTCATATGCCTAGGTGCCTCTAGCATCCCTTCTTGTAACTCCTGGGCAGTAACAAAAACTTCTCCAGTGCTCGCCATTTGAACCAATTTCTCAGCAATGGCTTGATCATCAAAATGCATAGGGGACTGGGAGGTAGAATACAATTCACTCTTTTTCTCTTCCCCTTCCACCTTTTGTCTCTTGGGAGAAGGTAATTCTTGGGCACTAGTACTTGTCAGCCTCTTTCCTTTATGTTGAGAAGGTTTATCAACTTTGGGCATGATAGTAGTGTACGCTCTCCTCTTGTATACTACATAATCCCCTGGTGGGACTACTCTTCCTTGTGGAAGTCTACTCAAAATAGCATGAGCCTTTTCTGGCTCAGCTTCCATTATCCTCTGTTTCTTCTCATTTAAGGTCTGCATGATTCCCTCAATTAAAGTCATCAAAGACTCAATTTTCTTGGACCATGGGAAAAACTCCTTGAGAGGATCATAAGACTTGTCAAAATTGTGTACAAAGTCCAATGACTTCTTGTACACCATCCATTTCTCTTTCCTGACCTCTTGGTCACCTAGATCAAAAATATTTCTAATAATATCCTCAAGGTAATTAAACTAATTCTCTAATGTCAAGCATTTGGTTCTTTTTCTAAACATACCCATTATAAAATCCTCATTATCTGCACACCTTGATACAGATGTTGCTAAGTGATAAGGCTCAAAATACTGATCAAATTATGTCCATCCCCCTTTTGTTATAATGAAATGATGGGCTCTGGTGAGGGTAGGGAAAATGCTTCCCTTCATTTTTCCTTCTAGGGCTTCCTCATGTAGTCCACCTAGTTGTCTTATAATCTCTACTACCCCAATCTTCAGAGGGACTCTGTATGGCAGCACATTAGGGGTTCCCCTAAACCCATAAACCCTTATTACTATAGACATAGAGTACAAAATCAAATCTCCCCAATTATGGACAATCTTCAATTTTGGGGTAAACTCCATAGGTCTCAAAAGCTTCATCATGTTAGTGTGGATCTTGGCATTTTCATTACACAATAATGACCTAAGCCTAGTAGAAAAAACCCTATCAAAGTAAACATAGTTGGCTTCTTTTTGTCCCATGATAGATCAGCACTCCACATCTAAATAGGCAGGTCCTCAATACCTTTGGACTTATTCAATTACATCTCTTCCTCAAAGAAATAAGCATTATTTGACAAGAACATGTGCATCATGAGGGTATACCATTCGATTGGTTTAAGTATGTTGCTATCCTGGATTCCTGCCAAACCTTCATGCATTTTTTGGGCAATGTAAGAAGCATAATTAAAGACCACTGATAAATGGGGATGTAGAATCTGAACTACCATGAACATTAGGGGGATAGGCATTGTTACTTCTTCATCTTCTCCTAGAACCTGGCACAGGGCACTATACATTTTCCTAGCCTTACCATTAAAGTAATCCAACTTGAATGGCTCTGGTGTGTTGGGCCTACTACAATTAGATCCCCTATCTTGTTAAAGTATCCTCTCAAAGCCTTGTTTTTGTAATACTCTCTATGAATCTGGTATACTTCCTTGAAGTATTTGAAGTCTATATCATCCATTTGCATTGAGTTATCATTCAATTTGAAGATTCTTTTGATTTCATCAGCTGAAACAGTCAACAACACATTTCCCTTTGTATCCCTAACAACCCTAGACACCTTGTCATAAGTGTTTGCAATCAGAGTTAACAAATCTATATCCATAAACACCCTAGGAGCTATCAACTATCCTACATCCAAGTCCCATATATTACAATCTAGGGTAGGAGAATTTATTTGGCTATATGCAGCTCTAAACAGAGTAAGACCATTGAAACTAGTTTTTACATCTTTAGCCCATCTACCCGAATCATACAATCCTTCTCCTATTTTGAAACGGGGATGTGTCAAAACTATTATCTTTATTTGGGTCTCATCTCCTGTGGATTCATTCAATTTTTGCAACAGATCCTCCCTAACATTTCTCTTTTGGTAATCTACTTCTCTAGAAATTTCAATCCTAGGGGCCATAAGGCTTTTTCGATATGAAATTCAGATTTTGAGACAAGAATTCTAAAAACCCTTTGAACTGCAATTCTTACTAGGAATGTGAACATTGATGAATCAGAGAAAACTTACCCGTTCATCAAATTTGTCGCGTGGAGCTGAATATCTCTGCGATTCTTTTTTTTTTTTTCTTGAATGACTTTGGTGAATTATTGTGACTGCAAGTCAAATTAGCCAATTTTACATCTTCAATCAAATCAGTCATTCGAATTGAATTCGAATGGAGTGGCCACACATTCTGCAATCAATTCGTAAGCTTCAATTTTGTGGCTTAACAGCTCTCTACAACTCATTTTGACAACTTTGAATTTAAACCATAGATCTTAAAGATCATCTTCTTCATCTGACGGCTATCTTATTTTCCCAGAAATAATTGTTTATCTAGGACATGTGTCAACACCACTTAATCGCTTATTCCTTAGATTTCAAGCACTTTACTTTTAAGAGTTTAAGCAAACCGTCAGATTCTTTTACACTTGAAACTTTACTATCATGACTTAAGCACTATACAGGACCCACCTTTTATGCCACGTGTCACTCTGACTTAATCACTTACCCATTAGATTTTGTTCACTTTTCCTCTAAGTGATTAAGCCGACCATTGATCTTTCCTGTAGATGCTATTTTTTTAACTCCATCTTTATGACCTCAGCTAGCCCCATTAGGACACACTTCGTTACCTCTTAATGGTTTATCCCTTAGATTTTGATTACTTTGTAGTTAAGCCATTAAGCTGACCGTTAGATGGAAAACAAGTTAACTGATCTTTAATTATTGCCAGCTCTGAGTATCTGGGTCCACCAGCTGCCAGATGCCAACACTTAATGGCTTGTCTGATAGATTTTGAGCATCTTGGGTATAAGAAATTATGCCCACCATTATATCTTTCTAGAATTTAGTCACCTTTATGTTGTCTGCAACCAGACCCACATTACTTCCCTTGACACGTGTCGGCACTACTTAATCACTTATCTATTAGATGTTGTGTACTTTGCCTTTAAGCAATTAAGTCAACCATTTGATGAAACAACACTTGCCTGATCATTAACTAAGAATATCTTCAACCACCAAGCCCATTAAAGACACATGAAACCATGGCTTAATAGCTTAACTAATAGATGTCGATCAGTTTTTGAAAAAGCTATTAAGCGGGCCGTCCGATCAAAAAACATTTGCTCACCACATAAGACAATGAAATAAAAGGCTTTTCTCAACGGCACGACTTAGGAAACATTAAAGTGGTTAGGCTAACACAACTTTAAAACACAACCCTTTTAACATGAACACATGACTTATGATAACTTAAGTGACTGAAAAAGCAACGCAAAAATAGAACCCCCCAAGACAGTTAGGGATTTTAGATTCAAATTTGAATAGGGTTATAACATAGACTTGAGGGTTCAGACATTTTTCACCATTTTCAACTAGGTCAAGGGTATGAAAAGATCTTGCAGAGGCATGAGAATAATTTTCAACCATGATTTTCAACCCTTGGATACCACGAATGACAGGGGACCTCAAAAAATTACAAGGTAAACTTCAAACATGAAATAGCACCAACAGTGGCTCTCTCTGAGGATGTTTAAACACCAGGTTATAATAAGAACCACAGATCTCTAGGGAGGCAGACCACAAATTAGGCTAACCTATTATTGGAAACAAGCACACAATAGAAAACAAACACACCTGTACATATAATACATACAACTAGGCATGGAAAGGAAGAACTAATTGAAGAAACTTATCAGGAATTGTCCATGCACTAGCAGTTCCCATTCTTCATCATCCAGACTCTTGAGGAAATAAGAATATTTTCCAAAGATCAGGGATATGACCAAAGGCCTTATCCATAATGATTCAAACTTGTTGTTTTTTTCCTTTTTCTTTATCCCTGGTATTCCATTGCAATACAAAATCACCAGGCTGAAACTTTCTCTCATCTGCCCTTCTGTCAAAAAGATGCTTCATTTTTTTGTTGCAATTTGATGTTTTCTCTCTAGATTCAATGAGGCTAAATTCAAATTTATGAAATCAACACACAACCTTATATCCCCATTTTTCTTTCTTACTGGGACTAAGTTAGAGACCCAAGATGAATGTCTAATAGGCTTGATTATGCCTACATCTCTCAGCTTCATCAATTCTGCCTGCATTTTGGTAGCCAGCAATGGATTGATTGGCCTCTATTTTTGTCTGAATGGTTTAATGCCTTATTTCAAAGGGATATCATGCTGAAATAAGTCTTTTCTATAGGCTTTCAAATCCTCATAGGACCATGCAAATACATGTTTGTATTTCTTCAGCAATTTTATCAAATTTTGTCTTACATTGCTGTCCAATTTTTAACCAATGTAGACTAATTGGGGAGATTTTTCAGATCCCAAATTATTTTCCTCTAAATCTTCCACCTTGGCATTGGACTTCTGAGTCATATAATTATCATTTATGCTGAACATGCCTTCCAATTCAATGAACCTCTTGGGAATGTGATTAGTATCCAATTGGATGACTTCCTGATCAAAGATATACTCCTTATTGTCCACAATTGATAATAAAGATTCACAATCAATCAACTGACTATCATATTGGTCTACAGACTAGATAAACCTAAGAATATCATCATCATCCTCAAAAACTTTTCACTTATGAATATTGCCATGCTCTTTATCTCAACCACAGACATGCCAGTAAGAGTAGCATCATTATTTTTTAGGGCAACATTTGCCAGGAAATCTGTCATTATATTATTAGATCTCTCTACCCATAAGATATTGAAAGCATCAAAGAATTATATCCTATCCTAGATAGCATACTTGTACAATTTTAGTCTGTCATCTTTAGCAGCATAATGTTCCCTAATATGAGATATAATTAACTGGGAATCTCCATGAACTTTTAAACACTTAATACCATGCTTGATAGCAATATCCATCCCCAAGATCAAGGCTTCATACTCAACAGCATTGTTTGTGCATTGGAAATTCAGGAGGAATGAGTATTTGAATGTGATACCTGATGGGGAAATAAACAAAAATCCTACTCCAGATCCTTCCTTTGAGAACCCTCCATTAAAGTACATTTTCCATAACCCATTTTTTTGCAACAACAATTCATCCACAATTGGGTCAGTGTTTTCTAATTGTGGCTTAACCTTTTCAACAATAAAATTTTCCATATTAACACTTATGCAGTAGTTTAATTGCTCAAGTGGAACCACCTCCACCATAATAGATGACCAGGGTTCCATGTACAACTTGACCTCATGTCCCTTTATAGGGATAGTGGCATGGGACAAATCTAATTGCATTTCCCACCTATTTTTTCTGCCCATTGCCTTGATAGAAGCATACCATAATATGGTTTAGTATCCACTACAACTTTATCCATTCTATAAGTTTCTTCAGGGAAAGCAGCAATTTTCACCTCAATTTCCTTCAATGTTCCTATCACAGGAACTTCCCTATTGTCCATAGCATAGCAGCTTCCAGTAGATGTAGTGACTTGGAGGCCTAATTCCTTCATCACATGATAAGACATCACATTTGTTGCTGCTCCAGAATCAATCATGTAGTTTTTTACAAAGAAACTATTTACCATTAAGGTGACATAGAATGGATCAACAGATAGTGGTTCTTGAGTTATTATATTTCCAATACAAATATTAGAAAATTCCTTGCTCTTTCCTTTTCCTTTCATTATTGGACCATATTTTCTGGTATCATTTGGTGTCAAAGGTATTTCCTCATGGTTGGGAATAGATACATCATCTATCCCTTTTAACAGTGCCAAAGCAGCTTCTTTATGCTCTTTTATTTTCAACATTTCCATGAGTGGGACTAATACTTTCATTTGGGTCAAATCATGTTTCATGTCAAAAAGAGGCAATTCAAGGGACAAATCACTTATCCTTTTTACCTTCTTGGATTTCTCATTAGGTAATGGTTCCTCTCTTGCTATTCATTTCTAGCATGATCAAAATAAGACCCTGCATGTTTTTCAAGATTTTCACTTTTATCTTCCCTGACATAGGAATCCTCCATAATTCTAGGTGACTTCCCTTTTTCATAAACAGTGATAGGTTTACCTTGAGCTAGTTGCACTATTCTATTTCTTAAGTTGTAATCATTTCTTTCCTGATTAATTGTTGCAACAGTCAAGGACCTCTTTTCTTCATCAGTGGGAGTTTTGAAATGAGAATGTGAATTGTCATTCCCCACTGTATTTATAGTTTCTTGTGAGACATTTTAATCATGGTCACTTTGATAGGGTGGATTTAGAAATTGATTTTTAAAAAAGGAATTATCTCCTGTACACAAATTGTCAGAAGATGATGCAATGTCAGAAAACCATGGGTATGGTTTCTTTACTATGAACATATTGATAGTAGGGCCATCTTGTTCTCTTTCTTATGTTTGATCAAATAGATCCTGGGCTACTACACATCGATAGGAATAATATGTCATATTGTAGGCATCGCACCAAGGAGTGTTCTCAACATAGTTGGCATTGTTCCTTTTTAGGGGATCTGGGGTTTCCTTGGCTTTTGGGTTATCTTGTCCATTGGGGACTGGTTTTCTATTATTCCAATTAGTTTTGTAAGGGTGGTCTCTCAAGTTAGGCTATTTTTCAAATATTTGGTTAGTATACTTATTATCACGGTATCCTCCTCTATCATTTTTATCCATTTTGGCAGCAAGGTCTTTTACTGCACTCACCATTTTATCTATTGTATCATCTTCTTTGACATTTTTGTTGGCTGACCCCTTTTCTTTCCAAAGTTTGTTGTCTTCCCTTTTCCCCAATTTCCCTGATGCTCTTCTATTACTCTCAATGTCAATTTATATTTTATAAGCATCCCTTAAGGTTGCAGTGTTTTTATCTCTTAGTAGGTAGGACATTTTTCCATCAGCAGCATTGATATAAGTGGTAAGACATACTTCCTCATCTAATCTTAAGACTTGGAACAATTTTTTCATGGCCTTTTGAAATCTACTGTTAAAATTAGCCATACTCTCATTGGGGAACTTCTTAATGTTATTAAACTCATTTAACATGTATCCAAAATTAACATGTTCTCTATACTGTTCCCTAAAAGACTTTACAAATTCATCCCAAGAGGCAATACTATCATTTGGCAAATTTTTGAACCAATCCCTAGCATCTTCTGTTAATGATTGAACAAAAAGCTTCATAATAACATCTTCATTTTCAATCTCAAAATTAGTTATCTTATCACTAAAAGCTTTTAGATGTTCTTCACAAGTAACCACATCATTTCCAGTGAACTTGGGGATTTTATCTCTTACCTAATTGGGGATCACATTAGGGTGACTAGGAATGCCTTTAAAGAAAAGAGCTCTATATCTATTCATATGGATAGGTCTTCTTTGGAAGTTTCCATGTACATTATCACCACTTAGTCTAGTATCTCCTCCTTGGTTTTGAATAGGTGGGGGAACACTTTTCTTAGGATTGGTAACTTGAATGCTTGGACCAGGACCACCGGGCTGAGCACTTACATTCAGGCCAAAGTTCTTAACATTTGATTTCAAACCATGCAATTGCACCTTTGGATCACTCCCTTGATTAATTTGGATAGGGCCAACAGACTATTTTTGTGGTTGTGTTACATGATTAACTGGTATAGAGTTGCTTGCAGAAGTATTAGTAGTAGCATGTAGAAAAGCTATTTTCATTCTCATGTCTGCTGCAGCAGCTTCTAATTTTAACTTCTCTAGTTTCTTGGCCAAGTCATCTTTGGCTTTTCTATCCTGATCCAATTCAAGATCAACTTGGGATGCTCCTAAAGGGATAGTCAAGTTTTTCTTAGGCTCCTCTATAGTCACACCAATAGCCTTTTGTTTTCCTTTGTTAAGAACATCTTTCATATTTGTCTTGAGCTTTGCATCATGCTCAATCTCATATGGGAATAGTTATCTGATAACAGGCCCTTCCTTCTCAAATTCATCCTTGTCAGGATTCAAAATTTTATTTGGGGCTTTGTTCCTTAAATAATCAAGGTTACCAAACAATTCTGGATTCAAACCCTTAACTTCTTGACTCGGGCTTTTAGCCTTAAGATCATTCCTTCTGGTCTTAGCTAAGAGCTCTTCTCTTTCCATTAGCAATTCATATATCTTTTCTCCATATTTCTTTTCTGCTTCAGCTATTTCCTTTTCTTGATCTTTCTTTTTTCTTCTTAAAGCCATAATCTCATCTTGCAATTTATCAGATTCATATGAATTTGTTTCAGTAGCAGAGGTCTCTTCTGGTGGAGCAAGATTTTCTTCTACTAGAAAGAAACCTATATCAACATTTTCTCCATCCCTGAAGGGATCAAAATTGGCATCAACTCTGTAAGCATCAATTGGCCCTATGGGTCCTATATCTTCAGACGAAGATGATTTTATTTCAGGAATGGGAGTCTCCATCCTTCCCTTAGAAGTATGTTGGGATTCATGCTTGGAGGTACCTCTTTTGGACCACTATTTCCTTTGAGGTGTTTGAAGCTCCTCTCCAACATCCTTTTCAGGGTTCATTTTGAAATATGATCTGGTATTTCTTTGTTGGCTCATCTTATAGGATAGACAAATATTTCAATATGTTTAACGTGAAACATTGGAGTACACAGAGGTTAGAGTCACCACCTCTTTTCAGAGGACAAAATATATAAAGATTCAAGTGCCTTGTCCTAACTCAGGTTTCCTTTGATAGCAATAAATCCAAATGAGACTTGAAAACAAAATTCCTTGATAATTCCTAACATGGTAACATCAAGAAAATGGTTCTTCACTGCCCGTATTACTGCAAATATTTTCCACCCAGTGGATTTTCTTTTGAGAACAAACAAAGGACTATATTAGAGGTTTTGTAATTACTAGTTATTCCATCTGAGACAAGATTTGTATCATTTTCAAGATCAAAACCTTCAAACAGTGTGCCATGACAGATAAGCAGAATAAACTCACTTTAATGATTACAAGGAAGAACAAACTAATTCTCAATCCTGCAAGGACAAAAAATTTCATGAACATGACTCTTAGTAGATCGCAAGAAGTCCCCAGCAGAGTCACCAATTTGTTAGCTCTTTTTCTTGTAGAATCTGTAACGCCCTGCTAGGAAACCCAAGAGGACAATACATAAAATATCTATAAGATGAAAGTAATTTTTTTTTTTGTTTAACTAGAATAATATTCATCATTTTACTTCATATCTCTAAAATAAAAAAAAATACTTTTCTACAACTTGAGTGCAATATTTATTCAACTTAAGTCCTCACAGGTTCCCTAACATCGCTACTAAAGCAACATTATCTAACTATTTACATGCATAAGATATCCATTTAATTATGAGCTTAAAAGATCTACATTAATTTTAATGCACCAAGGTAAATTTTCCTAACTTGTTTCTTTCATTAAA
>MU225447.1:2479929-2495363 GCA_018584345.1 Thuja plicata
ATGATATGATTGCATATACATAAAGAAAGATGAACAGTTAGATAAGATAATTTACAAACTGATGATTAAGGGTTAATGGGCTAACCAAGAAAAGTTTTAGAGGTACTGATTCACCCCTCCCCTCTCACTACATCATTCCAATATAATTCCAACACAAAATATTATGGAACTAATGTAAAGTAATAGCTTGGGGTAATGCAATTCCATACTTGTTCAGCTTAGGTGGGGTTAGTGATGTTACCAGATCCATTGGATGGGGTGTCACCATTTGTATTGCTCATTCTAGCTTCATCATTGCTTGAATATTTTCTCCACATTTTGTCTCTAGCCCTTCGAATATCTTCAATGGTGTTTCCATTGGGATATGTTCTTGTCTTTGTCATTCAGTCTCTGCAGTCTTTCTTGAGATGACCAACTTTATGAAAGCGTAAGCATGTCATTCCGGGGTTAGTCCAGCCTCTAGAATTTTTAGTCCATTGTCTCATACATTTTGTAGAAATGTGACCATATCTTCCATATGCTGTAAAATTTTTCCAAGTATTGTAGTCCCATACATACTGATTACCAATTCTCTTCAGTTGATAGGGAGTTTCTTGACCTTTAGGCTTCTATGTTTTCCTTTTCTTTTTCCAGCATTCAAGAGTTGTGTGCCCATTCATTTTGCATGTAGGACAGTATCTGTCCATGTAGGTTTCCTTCTTTGGTTGTTTCATCTATGACTTACATTCATATCCTTTATGACCTTTCTTGTTACATTTATAACAGAATCCTATGAATGAAGATGTAGATCTAGGAATACCTTTCATTTTTCCTCTGCATACATTTTATGTATGGCCTTACTTTCCACAGTGATTGAATGTAAGCTTTCTTGGTCTTGGATTTTCATAGACATTCTTTGGATTGGATTGATTTGGTGATTCTCCATTTTTGGTAAAGCCTAGATTGTTGTTGTTTTTTACTCTTCATTGTCCCTCAAGAAAATTATCCATTCTTTATTGCTTTCTTTAGCCTTTTTGATAATTTCATTATGTTGTTTTTGTATTCTTAATTCATGCTTTAAATTTTCATTCTCATCCCTCAGTTCACTAATAGCTTCTATTCTTTCAATGAGTTCAACATTTATTTTGTTTGCCTCTTGACTCATAAGAATAATCTGATTTGTTATCTCATGGTGATGCTCTGTAAGTCTTTGTATTTTAGACTCTTTTTCTTGTAGCTTTTATGTGATCTTTCTTCTATCATCAATAGCTAGCATTCTTTCTTGATTAGCCTGTCTAGCATTGTTCATGACATCAATCATCCGTACCATCTGTGTCTCTTGACTGATTTGCAGAGATTTAACTTGTCCAGCTAGATGTAGATTGATTTCATTTAGGCTTGTGATGCTTTCTTCTAATGTATCTAATGCTTTGTTTGTAGTTGATCCTGAAGACTCAAAGAAATCTTGTATCTCTTCCTCATGATAATCTGTCTAATTATAGTGAGATGCCCTATTCTTTCTTTCATCTAGCAACTATCTCATACTGATTCTAGCTTCTTTATACTATTCAAAGAACATCTGAATTTCAATCTTTTTGTTCTCAATATTTTTATCAAGTTTGTACTTCTCCATTGTATGATCTTTTCTCTTAAGCCTTTAATCTTTCCAAGAAGAGACTTAGCTCTAATACCAATTGTTGGGATTAATGGGAAGTATGTACTAAGAGGGGAGGGGTGAATCAATACCTCTAAAAAATTTTGTATCCTTTACTCAATTAACCTTTGTAATCAATTGCATGTCCATTCAATATGATCTAAACTATATTGATGTGATTTATATCAATTCATAACATTAATAACCATGTGAATCATTCATAGAAACATTCATGACAGTAATTGACACATAACACAAGATATGATATCGCAGAAAACTCATGTTAGGAAGTAAAAACTGTGGTGGGGATGGCACCCACAAAACTTCACTATCTACAAATTGGAATGGGCCAATTAAGGCTTACAATTTGATCACTTCTGATGATCTACCCTATTAGGAGTATCAGTGGAGACCTTTTAAAGTCTACTATGTTAAGAGCTTTCGAAATATTGTTAAGTGTGCACTCGGTTAAAGAGATTTGATGTTGGACTATTAAATCCACCTTCCTTGAAAGGCTTTTTACACTTTGCTCCACTTATTAGAATGATAGAAAATTACAAATTGACCTGGTAAATGCAATCTACTATTGCTGATATAGATCCAATTTATTTTACTTAAAAAAATATTATCACCTAATTGTGATTGATTAATACCTCTGATTATCAGTTTCCTTTGTTCTTGGTTCTACTAACCAAATCCTTCTTTTTCTATTTTGGTTCTTGAAACTCTCAATTCAATCCATAGATGTGCTCATTCTTTTCTCCTCTCTCTTTTTCCTTCTCACACACACATACTAATGAATGATTGCATCATCTATTTATAGATGGATTGACTTCATCAAGTTTTGATAAAAACAATGTTGACTCTAAGATCAGGTTTACAACTTATACCTAGATCTCCTAGTCTATGTGTTTTAAATTAGTTAGACTGATTAAAACACTTACATTAATGTCTCTTGTCCCTAAAGAAAATATATTTAAAACAATTAAATATCATATAAATAGAATACACTTTCTTTATCTGATGTGGAAGTTAGATCCACTTTTTGCGGGCTGCAACTAACTTTTGGTTTTGTCTATTAGTCATGCTTTGACTGTCCATCAGTTTTGTCTGTCGGTTGCACTGTATCTATCTTGTCGGTCTGTACTGTAACTTGCATTTTGGGTTCCTCTGTCGGGTTCCACTTTATCTTTCTGCTTTGTGATTTTTGGTTTACACACTAACTTGTGTCATCGGTTCTCTCTGTACTTAGTCATCTTTAGCGATCACTTAATCTGATCTTCAGTTTGTTTTTTCTTGTCTTTTGGTGTAGGCTTACTGAAAGTGTTGTTTGTATACTAATGGAAAATTAATGTCATCACCAAAGAGCTGTAATCATTATTTTTTTGACATATCACATGATTGTATGGAAATATACATGGATCACTTCACTACATCAGTGTTACTCTTGAAGAGGCTTTGAAGAACTTAGAAAAAGTGTTGATCAGATGTCAAGAACATAACCTGTTTCTCAATAGTGATAAATTTTTCATGATGATGAAAGAAGGAGTAGTGCTGGGACATTTCATCTTAGAAGTTGGCATTCAAGTAGACCTTGCAAAAATAGAGGTAATTCTCACATTTCCTACACCTACTAAGAAAAAATATGTTAGATCCTTCTTAGGATATGCTGGCTATTATAGGTGTTTCATTCAAAACTTTAGTCAAATAGCAAGTCCTCTATATACATTGCTTACAAAAGAGGCCAAGTTTGCATGGACAAAAGTCTTTCATGAATCATTCCTGCAGCTCAAGTCACTTCTGAGAACTGCACCATTCCTTAGGGACCTGATTGGTCTTTACCATTCCACATACATACAGATGCTTCTGACTATGTAATAGGTGTTGTCTTAGGAAAAAAGTCTAGTAAACTTGAAAATGCAATTTAATATATCAGCAAGGGCTTACATGGACCAGAGTTAAATTACACAGTGAATGAAAAAGAATTACTGGTAGTAGTTTATGCTTTGAATAAATTTCTCCATTATGTAACAGGATATCCTATCTTTGTTCATACTGACCATGCAGCAATCAAATATCTTATGAACAAACCTGCCATCTCAGAAAGGTTAGGAAGATGGCTTCTTCTTTTGTAGGAATTTTATATAACCATCATTGACAAGCCAAGGAAATAAAATGTAGTAGCAAATTATTTATCCAGAATCCAGAATGCTGACAATCATACTACTGTGATAGATGACACATTCCCTAATGATTATTTGTTTCATATTGATATCAAGAGTCCTTGGTATGCTGATATAGATAATTACCTTGCCACAGACAAAATGCGTACACACTTCTCCATAAAAGACAAAAGAATTCTTATAGACAAAAGCTTCCAATTCTCTTGGATTGATAGCACACTATTTTATACTTGCCCAGAACAAGTCATGAGGAGGTGTGTGCGAGAAGATGAGACATATGATATTCTCCATGCTTGTCATGATGAGCCATGTGGAGGACACTTTGTAGCTAAGAGAACATCCCTGAAGATCTTAACAATAGGTTACTATTGGCCCACACTTCATAAGGATGCGGTCAATTATACAATAAAATGTGATAAATGTCAGAGGATGGGTCGTCCAACAAAGTCAGATAAAATTCCCTTAAATACACAAGTGGTGGTGACACCATTTGATAAATGGGGCATGGATTTCATTGGTCCCATAGAGCCTCTATCAAATGGGAAATTCTACATCTTGGTATGCACCAACTATCTAACCAAATGGGTGGAAGTAAAATCCATGAAACATGCACGAGATCATAAGGTAGCAGAGTTTTTGTATGAGGAAATCTTCACCCATTATGGTGTGCCAAGAGAACTTGTAACTGGTCAAGGAGCACAATTGAAATCCAATCTGATAACATAGCTCATGAAGGAATACAATATCAGACAATGGAAGTCAAGTCCCTATCATCCTCAAGCCAATGGTCAGGCATAAATTACAAACAGAGAGATTGAAGTCATTTTAACAAAAATAGTTCATCTACACCATCGAGATTGGAGCAGTAGACACTTAGAAGTTGTCTGGGCATACAGAACAACCTGGAAGACAACCACAAGTTTCACACCATTTGAATTACTATATTGGAAGGCTACAATTTTACCAATTGAATTTGAACACAAAATATTGTGCACTACACTGGAGTTAAACATCAACCGTCCTGCAGCACAGAAAGAATGCCTGTTGCATCTCAATTCCTTAAATGAGATGTGCAAGTCTACATTGGAGCACACTGAGATAGTATAGAAATAGAGAAATAAGTGGCATGACTCTCATATTAAGAGAAAATAGTTTCATATTTTTGATTAGGCATTACTGTATGACTCCAGATTCCAAGAAATACCAGGCAAGCTACAGACAAGATGGTTGGGCCCATATGAAATAAGCCATGTCTTTGTCAATGGAGCAGTCTAATTGACAACTATTGACCTAGTACACTTCAATTTATTAGTCAATGGACATTGGCTACATCTATAACACCAACCCCAGACCAAAGAAGACTTCCTAAAGAAATTTAGACAACTAGTTCCAAATGAGCAACAGGTAACACTTCCTATAGCAGAGGGTGCAAACCTTCTTCCTCTAGCCTCAACATAGAATTCCTTTGAGCATGTTCATAATAAAAACTTCATTTCCAAATGAAGTTCTATTTCTCCATTCAATTTCTATATTCTTCTTTTCAACTCATTTCGCCTCTCTACCTTCCATCCACCCATCTTCCACGTCATCACTGCTTTCCATTTCTATGTTTCAAATAAGAGCCATGTCAGCTGACGCATGCAACCACTAGCATCATTCCACTCTCGCCACATTTTTTTGGTGTGTGCAATGATCGAATGACAGGTATAAAGTTTTCAAAAAAAAATCCACTTTTAGCACATAAATTTAGGTAATTATATATAGTACTACGATAAATCTATGATTGCGACATTAAGCCAGTTCCATACCTTATGCCAAGTATGAAAAGTGTGGACACGTATCATCATTTTTTAGGGGACGAGGAAGTGTATTAATTTCTAGTGTAATTTTTAATTGTCCTTTTCATTACTCATAAATATATCCTGTCACCTCAAATCTGTACTTTGGCCTTGTCTCATTAAATCTTGTTGATATATCGCACAAGTGTCGTACTGTTATTCCCAAATTATCCTTGATTTTTAGACTTGATGTGACCCAAAATAACTATAATTAAACTATTTGGCAACTCATAGTTAGAATTATAATTTCTTCTGTTAAAGTGCCAAAATCATTATTTATGTCAATAAAAATAGAAGATTGTAAGAGAAGGTTCATAGTTTTAAGAGGAGCAGTTTGAAATTCAAAAGGGAATAAGGTAATTGTCAATTGCAGAGTAGAAAAGTTAAAAATTGACAAGCTTAGGCTACAGCATAAATTTGGAGGCAAAAATTTGGAACAAGTGAGAGGGCAGTTGTAGCGACATGAGCTAGTGGTTCATGGTTTTTTTCTTATAGATGTTGAATAAGTGAGGATATTTAATGCATGTGGTTGGTTGGGATATTTCTTGAAATTAACAGAGTTTGATGAAGAAGTAGAAGCTGAATTTACAAATACATTTGAGGAAGGACAAGAAACTATATGGGGATTAATGTTTTTCATGATAGAAGAATAGATAATAGAGGTAAAAGGTTACCAGCAGTTAGGGATTACTACCCCAATGTGCATGATGCCAGGTTATCTCAGGCCCAGTTTACCCTACCAAGTGACCCTCCTCTGGAGATTAACAAGCAAGGGTGCAAATGAATGTATCTTCCTCTACCATTTAACGAGCTGGAAACAAACATTATCAGTTATTTGACCTATGAAGGAATATTTTCAAATTTTCTTGCACATCATTTCAAGTTACTTAGCCACGTAAGGGATAATCTTCCAGTAAATGTCCCTAGTTTCTTGTATAATATGCTAAGTATCAATGTTGAGGAAACCCAAAAGGGTAAATGCAAATTATATCTCTCACCATGCCCTAATAAAATTGATATTAGAGAAATCCCTTAGGGAAGCCTCTCCTATGGCATGGTCATAATTTTTTAGCATAAAACCCTGCAACCCCAGGTTGAGCCTATTGATCGAACTAGCAATGATGATACTGCACCCATTGAACCAACTGGCGAGCAAGTCAACCAAGAAATAGAACCTAAAAAATCTCAAGAAACTAGACCTTCACCTTCTCATATGAGAAATGTACCTACTCCTACCCAAAACAAAATAAAATGAAAAGTAGGAGAAGGAAATTCTATTCCTATAGCCGAACCACAAAACCCCACAGCTTCAAAAGGAAGAAAAGTAAATTGGCTCCTGCAGTAGAGAGACCAAATAAGGCTAGTAGAAAGAAGGTTGTGGAGGTTGAGGAAAATCCTGTAAGAAGAAGTCCTAGAATGAGAGGACAAATTCCTAAATTTTCCACATAAATTCAATCTGTTTCTCCCAAACAAGATGATACAGAACCCCATGTGCAGTAAGTTCCACATGATTCCCCAACTCTGCCTGAAATTCCAGATATTTCTGAAAACTTAAATGAGAAATGTGATTTTGAACCTATTATATGTCAAAAAAACCCCCAAGAGAGACATTATAATACCTCATAAATAAATGAGGAATAAGTTCAAATACCTCATCAGTTAGCCCACTCTAATAATGCCCTAGTTCCTTATAAAAGAAAATGGTTTACCAGCTACTTAAAGAAAGCATGGAAAGAATAGAGGAGGCAAAACAATTAGATAAATGAGTGTGGTCTGCCAACTTTGTAATCACTCCTCTTCGGATTATACAATAAATTTGTTTTTAAAACAATCATGTGGAAAGAGAAAAACTAGAGAATACAAAGGGTAATAAAAGACCAAGATAAGGAAATAGCAGACCTAAAGGATCAATTGACAAAGAAAAAACAAATAATGGATCATGCCATGAAGTTGGTTGATCAGATTATCACTTGTAGACCTCCTCCTAGGGTCTATGATATTTGTTTAAAATAATAGTTCATTTTGTTTCAACTTATGATGACCTTAAAGAACATAATAAACTCTGAATTTAAAATGGCCCAAGAATTTTATGCCCTATATCAGATTCTTCCTTCATGGGACCAAAACCTAATCTATGAGTTGTACTTACATAAATTCATTATCCCTGGAGAAACTGAATGGAATCCTTTACTTTACATTGGGTATATAAACCCAAGGGCATTGATGTCCTAGATGCATAATGAAGCAAACTATGAGAGACAGTTAGACCACTACAGAGATCAGGATAAGTCAGAGCCATTGCCACTAAGAGCTAAAAGAAGCAAACCAGATGTGCTCCTAAGGGATTTGTTCACCCTTACCTATGGAAGTATCAAGGCAGAGACTAAGAAGAAAATCTTTGATATCAGAATAGATGTCTATGAAGAATATGAGGGGATGTCCTACTTTGTTTTTCAGAGAGCCCTGGCTGGTGCCAAAAGCAGGTGTAATAGACTGCCAGAAGCATTTAATAAATCAAAGCCACATAGCCCTATTAATCTTGAAGTAGCCATCCATAGAGCACCAAAGTATATCCAGCTAGGCAGGAAGATTAGATGCGAGCTCTGGTGTCTCCTTTCCATGTAGCCACCGATGCTCCTATGGCCACTTTATGATATTAATGTTGCAAGGCTTGATCAATTACGGGAGGACTACAGGGTGGATGTCTTGGAAAATACCAAGGGCTTCTACCACACCTTTAAGAGCCTAAGAAGAGGAAGGACAGAGGTTGGGGAGTTATGAGTAATTGCTAAGAAATGTGATGCTTGAGGACAAGCATTTTACTTTCTAAGGGGCAGATGATGAGACAATTTATTATCTTTGTTTTATGTTATCTTTCTACTATGTTTAAGACATTACCAAGACATTTGTTAACCTATAACTATGTGAACTTGTGATAAGTATAGTTAGAATCACCAAGCCCATGGGTAGTTAGCTATGACATGTTTTGCCAAAAGTTATATATATATTGCAGTACTTCATATAGCTATCATAATGTGTGCTCTAATATTTGGATTAATTTGACTAAGTTTACTTGTATACATTTATGCATGCTACTAACCTACCAGGAAAAAGGAGCAGCTTGAGAGTGGTCAACGACATTAAAGAAGAAATTTTGAAGTCCATCTGTGATGGGGAAAATCATCATGGAACCGAGAGACACACCTACTACATTAGAGGAGCCACCATCCTAGAGAATATAGGAGTATAGCTCTGCTATATTTCCTTAGTGCTCATTACTCTATTGAATCGGTCATCCAGACTTATATTACATATGTCGTGGGCTGTTACATTTCCTTTTTCTTCTATAGAGAGATTTAAGTCATAACTTATATTTATGTTTTGAATAAGTGCCAATCCTCTATATATAGGGATTTTATTTTTAGTTTGTAAGTTCAGAATTTTTTGGAAAATATGTTGTTGCATCTTGCACAGCAAGTTACTTTTCTAGTTTTGTGCATTGTTCTTATGTAATCCATTTCTAAAATACAATAAAGTGATTTTGGTTTACCTTCTGTGTTAGTAGTTAATAGAAGCCAACCAAGGGGGCCCACTTGGGAGGTGGATTAAATTAGAGTGGAGTAGATTTACTTTCAGCATTTATAGCATTTCAAATAGGGGTTTATTGTTTCATTCCTGCAGCATTAGGTTCATGTATGTTCCTACAGCACTTTCAAGGATAATTGTGGTGAATGTTATGGGTTGATAGCATAGGTATAAACTAAATTTGTAGTTTCCAACATTAATTCCATTAATTAGTCAAGTGTTTTTACCTTTCCTTACACCAATAGCATAGGTTTCTTTTATGCATTTTTACTTACTGCAGCATAGGTAGTATGACTCTTTGAGAAACTTAGTGCATATATCATGTTTTCCCATTTCAAGTATACATACCTACGTTGAAAATTTAAATGCACCTCATGGTATGAAAATTAATCCTTAGTTTGAATATACTATTCCTATGAGAAGCTTTGTCATGATTACTAGTACCTATTGTGACGCAGTTCATTTTTGGCATCATTTTCGGGGATGGTGTCAAGCGGAGAACAAAAGGAGTTAAAGTGGTTATCAATGTATCATCAGTGTGAGTCATAATGATGCATGATCAATGAATATTATAATGATAATTGCATAAGGGTACTGAAGTCTTCGGCCAAGGAGGCTTAAGACATGTCAATCCCTGATCCATTATTGGATTATGTTATACCGATGGGCATGAAAAGAAATATAAGGGAAAAAAAAAAGGGATTTAGTGAGCATCGATGACCGATTTCTCATCGGTATGACTTACAGCAATAAATTGGGTCACATTTAAACATCAGAATAGGATGAATGATGTTATACTGATGGTGCCAAAAGAGATGTGAAAGGAATTGTACTATGAGCAATGATGATTACCTATTGGCATATTTTTAAAATTTTGATGTTGATCTAAATTAAATGAATTTAAATTTAAGCTCTCTTTTAGTTGGAGGAATTCATTTAGAGAATTTGTGTGATCAACATACAGAGAACAGAATTCGAATGAGAAAAGTGTACTGAGTATTACAGAGAATTTCCACAAAAATACCATGGAATCATCTAGTTCGACTAGTAAGAGGAAGGCTAGGAAGGGGAAAGGGTCATAGGAGAAGAAACAAGTGAAGAAATGAGGAAGTTTTAGAAAGGAAGCTAAATCAGGATTTGATAGATCAAATGCATCCACCCGGACCACGATCTAGAAGAGCTAAGGCCCCTCTACCAGACAAATACAAGCTAGAAGAAAAATTCAGAGATGTAGATGACATTTGGACAAGGGTGAGGGGATATGAACTTTTCTTGTTCCATTATCTCACAAGAGGGGAAAAATCACTTGTATGTCACCCATGGAAAATGAACCTAGGTAGAATGGTAGTAGAAAATGTATTCATAAATGTGAAATTGTTAGAAGTTTTGATTGATAATTATAAACCTAAGGATATATGTACATATGATGCATATGGTAATGAGTTCATGAAAATTTATGTTGACTCTATGACTAAAGTCTTTGGTTTGGATGAGGGTTTTGTTTAGAATTTATCATTTTCTGAGCTAATAAATGAGTTCATAACTGTAGACACTACCTATATGAATGGAAATTTTCACTACAAAGAATAATCAGAGAACCTCTGACTAAAGTTGATGGTCCACTATTTAATGTCAAATTGTTCAAGAATTATTTGGGCATGACATACTAGGCTAGTGGACAAGTTGGAGGAATTAAGGTTCCAAACCTGATGAGTGAAGGGCCAATGGTGTTGGCAGCAGATGTGCAGATGTATGAGCCTAGGCCATTTGACTATGTTGAGTATACTGTTGAGAATATTCATCTATGTTTTATAAACTTCAAAAGTAGTGAATATTCATTCTTCAAACATTATTCCCTATTGATGCACGTGATTCTATTTTATGGACATCAAAAAGGTATATGGTCAGAGAATTTTAGATTAAATGTGAAGAACGAAGTAGTAAATGATAAGCTTGTAAAATTATTAACCCCTATTTGAGATTTTAGGTACAGTGCTTCTGATTACTTGAAATTTGAGGAATTATTTGTTCGGCCACTCTTTTCTTTGTTTAATTTTCAAGTTCATCCTTCCATTTCTACTAAAATTAAGAGATTTTTGATGCCCAAAGAGTATGGGTTGGGGAATGTGGTCAACCATAAATGGGGTGATAGGTATGCATATGAGAGGTTCACCTATTTTAGAGTGTATGGGTTTTAAGGATCCCCTTATAAAATTCCAAGATCAATATGAAATAGATTAGCATATATGGAAATTGTTAGACATATGAGTATTTCAAGTAGTAAGAATTTTGGAGGAACATCACATAAGCATAATTTCCTTCTAGGTACATTGATCTTTGGGGATTTTACTATTGTTTCTACCAAGGCATATGAAATTATAGAAAATAAATTAAAAGATGAATATCACATGTTCCCTCACAATGTTTGATAAAACTATGATCCCGAGGGCTACATTCATTAATGTAGAAAGAAGCAAAAACTAGGAGATTATCTCCACAAACCCTCAGAGATTGGAGATATCTTTAGAAAAATGGAAGGGGATGAAACCCAAAGGATTATCAATGAGCATAACATGAGATTAATACAGAAAATGCAAGAATTGGCTAGATTTAAGTAGGATATGATGAAGCTTATGATTCGGCAGGTTAGCAATAATTGGATGATGATATATCTAGAAATGTTGAATTCCCTAAGGTGGAGGAAGGTGAGAATGAAGAACAAGTTGTTTCTAGATTAAAATTTCACCATGATGAAAGACCAGATGAGTATAATAAATTTGTATCTGATGATAATTTCATCAAGTCAAAAGAATTCAAGACTTGTTTGTACAACTACAGACGTAGAAAGTTGATGGAATCTATCCCTAATATTACACCAGACAATGACCAGGATTTTCTTTCAAAGATAAGGGAAGATATCAAAAGTGAGGTATAGAACATGACCCCGGAGAGAGGGAGGAAACTACTAATAGAGAAAGGTGGTATTGTTTTTCCAGGTTGGGATTTGAGTGCTTCTTTTATTTTTGATAGCATGATTAGTTCAGGAAATCAAAATTTCAAATCGGATATACAAAGTGTTAAAGATATATTTATTGGCTCAAGATTTGTTGAGGAAGAACAGACTATGTTATTATGGGCCCTCTACCCACCCCATAAAAGGCCAAAAATTATTTATGTAGACAAAGCCTTCAGACATATATTAAAATTGAAGGCAGGGGAGACTGATCCTTTAATCACTGCAGGTATGGGCATAAATCTTGCAAAACTAAATGAAGCACAAGCAAGGAGGCTTGTATTTGAAAGAGATAATTGGAAGAGTATGTATGAATATTTACTCAGAAAAGGAGGATCTCAAGCTTTACCTCTGCCTCCAATTAAAGATAATGAATGGAAGAAGAAATGTGAGAAGTTGCAGGAGGAGAATAAAAAATTAACAAAGTTGGTTAATTTTGTTAGGAGTGATGTTGTTGGGTGCCTATTAAAGCACATATTTGATAAGCTTAAGATCAGGTTGATTTCTCTCTGGGATTTGTACGGTGAGAGCTGAGAGTTAATTATTAAACATGACAATATGAGAAAAATATTGGGAGATAAAATGGCAACCATGGGTGCAAAGGAACAAGGAGAGATTCAAGGATTGATACAATCTCATGATATGTTTGGAAATGAAGTGATAGATAGTATTAGAGGTTTTTAGGAATTGCTCAAAAAGGGATTACCTTCATGGATCGATGGCAATGCACTGGTAATACATAAAGATACATGGGTCGGACACTGTCTGGGATTACTTGATGTTTCTTTACAGGTTACCCAGAATGACAACCTCAAACTAAATAATTATAATGAATAGATGGAAAATATCATAGAGATGGAGATCTAGATCAAGGATGTGATTGATGATGCTATTATTACGAAGTCTGAACAATACCAAGAACACACCAATAGATGCGAAGAAATTTTGGGGAATTAAGCCCCTTGTTCCACAAATCCTATTTTAAGTTAATTAATTTTTAAGAAATGTTATGTTGTTATATTTAATACTCTTACTTAAGTTAATGAAGAGTTGCATCTCTTCAATTTTGTAACTAATTCGGTGTCTATAATTATATGACCTGAATTCAGATATAAGAGATATACTCTTTATTTTTTCTAGAAATATATCCTCATTGTAACAGCAACACTGTATCTGGTGATATTTTTTTAAATGCAATTTCAAGACTCATTTGTTCTTTGTAACTTTGGTGATATTATTCTGTCTCTTATCTCTGTTTGAGTTCTCTAGATTAAATCTATTCAATTTACCTTAATTGATAGTTCAATTGATTCATTTTTTTAGTTAGATTCCAGACTAGACTAGATCCCCTCTTATTTCATCCCTTCCTCGTGACATTCCACCACCTCTTCCACAACCTTTGTCCATGTTGATTAAGGATTCCATTCAAAATGAAAACCCTTTCTTAAATATTATAGATCTATCTGCCTCTACAAAGATAATGAATACATGTAAATATTAAGTGTGTCACATCTTAATGCTCCCTCTTAGTTACAACAAATCTTTCTCAAGAAAAGAAAATTCACCTAGATAGTTATTCATGAATTTTATACAATGACCAATCTAATCCATAAAGGAACCCAAGAATACCAAGCTTGCATCAGGAATGACAATTAATCCATCATCTAGGAACATGTGTGTCAAAGTGGCCCAACCTATATCATAAAATAATGTGGATGAACTTCGTATTTCTAATTTTGAATTTACTAGAATAGATTTTGGACCTGCATTACATGAAGTTGATGATCATTATTTTTAGGCATTGGCATATAAGTGGAAATGATGGAGAAAGAGAAATAAACCAAGGACCAATTAAAATAACATTTTCAAATTTTGACATCTTATATTAAGTCAATAGTGGATTCATCTACTATGCCTATAGACGTGGTTCCAACTTATACAATTCCTTTCTAAAGGTATCATTGAATAATAAGCTATAGAAAAATTTATATAAACTAGTCATGTGGAAGAGAAACTAGAGAATGGATAGATCAAATGAGGATAGATGTCATGGTTTTCATTAATAAATATGGAGTTGCTAAGGAAAAAGGGATTATAAAGAACTCAAAGATGATAAAAAGGAATAGTCTACTTGGCAGGGTTTTAGAAGATTAATATGGCTAAAGTGGCAGGCCCATGTGACCTGAAATTGCATGGGGTACAATTTACTAAATTATACTCCAACTGTGCAATAGGTTATGATGACAGTTATAAACATTAAGAGCTTATTACACAATTCAAAGAGGCTTCCTAATTTTTTGAAACTACAAGATCAGAGTCTTTTCTTTTTTAGTGCATCATTTTCTTAAGGTAGTCAATAGTGTTAGACAAAGTGAAGACTATACATAATTAAGAAATTTAATCCTGATCTACAAAAGATACATGACTTCAACCCAATAATAATATATTGGAGGGATTATTTCTCTCCACTAAAAAGTATTTGGAATCTTTTATTATTGAAAATAGTTGGTAGCTTGAAAGCAAAATTATTTTGTCCATCGTAAGTGAGAAATTTAATTATACCAAAACTAGGACATGCTCACAATTGAAGCAAGATTGCTTTGATTTCAATGGGAAGATGTTATAATTATTTTTTATTTGGGAGAACCTCCACCAAATGAACATGAACAATGTCAAACATGTGTGAAATTTTTTTATCATCCCAAAATTAGGATAGGCTCACAGTTGAAGCAAGATCCTTTTGATTTTAATGAGAAGATGCTCTTGTGATTAAGAATAACATTTAAAGGCATGTTTCAAGATACTTCAAGATATTGTGGATTTTTAAAAATGCCCAAACAAGTTTCTAAAATGTCAGTAGTTCTATTTTAATTCACTAAGTTCAACCAATATGAGTTCAACCTTGTTTGATAGGACCCAAGACATACTCACAACTAAAACTACCCAAACCGGACCTAGATTCAAGCCTCCAAGCGAACAAACTAGTAGCACAGTATATGTCTACATCTTACATGCAATATCTTTAACTTCCTTCTTCCATTATGTTGTTGATACCATCATATTTCTTATTTCTGCTAACAAAGATGTATGTATGTATGTATGTATGTATGTGTGTGTGTGTGTGTGTGTGTGTGTGTGTGTGTGTGTGTGTGTGTGTGTGTGTGTGTGTGTGTGTGTGTGTG
>MU225447.1:2495413-2507043 GCA_018584345.1 Thuja plicata
TGTGTGTGTGTGTGTGTGTGTGTGTGTGTGTGTGTGTGTGTGTGTGTGTGTGTGTGTGTGTGTGTGTGTGTGTGTGTGTGTGTGTGTGTGTGTGTGTGTGTATGTATGTATGTATGTTGTGTGTGTGTGTGTGTGTATGTCTCTATTGTGTGTATGATATTGATAGTAATAAAAATAGCATATCTTTAATATCATTAACATAATATTTATATTAATGTTGGATGTAAAATGAATAATAAAGAGAACATATAAATGACAATAGATACTAAAGTATGAAACATTATGTGTTATTAACCATGAAAGGACTGTTTCCCATTGCATTTGTGGCATCATACCATGATAATAACACACTAATCTACCAAAACTAAACAATACTACCCAAACTTAACCCTGCTGGTCATGTATATGTAGTGCATAAAAGATAAACCAAAGTTAAAATTACGATGTGATTAAAAATAAAAATAGTACATGCATCAAATCAAAAAAACTTAGGATGTAATCCTACGTAGAGAGCTTTAGGTTTTAAAATTATGGAGATATAGATCTAGGAAACACCTGTTGCAGGATAAATTATCCTGAAGAATTAAATCCACTAGGTTTTTTCCCTTAGAATTACAGAGGTTGCCAATGCAGTGGAGCTGGAAATTCTCCACAGCAAATTAGGGGTCTTGATCCACTTGGCATCATGTAAAGGAATCTTAAGTTTTTAAATCTTACAAGTGGATTCTGGAGTAAATTTTTGGCTGGGTGAATTTTCACTTTTTAGTAATCTAATTTTTGTGCAAATCATGGAACGAAAAAGATTTCCTAAAATTTCTCAGCTAAATTTTACACATTAGCTGCTTTAATAAAATCCATGGGGCAACAGGATTATTAGAACTTCTAAACTTTCTCAGAAAGCACTAAGATGTGTTAGATAGTTCATCCTCCATGGAACCACAACCTTTACCTTAATGATGACATATCTTAGGTCTTTTCTCTTTAACAAAAATAACCCAAATACAACTGACTCCTCCATCTAAATTTTAGAAATTAGTTGCTCCTATAAAATCCATTAGATAGCCTGATTATTAATAACTCCTAAACTTTATCAGAAAGCACTGAGAAACTTTACATATTTCACCTTCCACGTAACTACAATTGTTCCCTTAACCATGACATAATCTCAAGTATGCTCTATTTATTATGTCTGGAACTATATTAGGTTCCCTTCATTCTATTTCCCTTCATTCTATTTGTTAGCTTATGAACTATATGTAGCTCATTAGGTCATAAGAAGATTAGGTTCATAAGAGAACAACAGACAAGACAAAGAAAACCAAAATATTTCATGGAAGAACAATAGATTTCAAGGCCATACCCGTGGGTTTGAAGAATATTCCAGACATATTTTTAGTTTTTTTTCCACGAACTTGCTATTCTTTCAAAGGTTCATTTGAAATTATGATGATTTTTTATGAAAAAATATTATAGTATTTGAGTTCTTATATGTTGGATCCTGTATTTTGCTTGAAGTTCTTTCTCAAATGGTCTATCATCTACGTGGATAATGTTGATCATGATTTCATTTGTTAAAACCCTAAAAAATGTTATGTATCCACAACACAGTCAATCAAAGAAGCATACAACAATTTTGAGAGATTCATCCACTGTTACATTGTCATTGAGGAAAAAGATCTATTCATGGTCATCAAGGGTGAAGATGTAGTGTGTGAGTCTCTAAAGAAATCAAAAAACATCAAATGATAGTTTAAAAATCATGATGAGAGTCCTATGGTGAACATTGTCATTGAGATATTTAAATGATTCTGTAATAAAAATACGAAAATAACCAAAATATAGGTCAGAAATCTAGAACTCAATAACTATGAAAAGTAATTCAGGGAAAGTCATTGCGCAGCACTGACTTGGAGTAGTGAAGAAACTATGCAATACGTCTAGTGCATGTTTGGAAGGAGATTATCTGGACACAATAGTCCCCTATAATTCTCAAATGTGGGCTTCTCTCATCTCCCCTAAATGCAAGAATGACACATATCTTTCCAACACACCACACCTTTGCTCCACAGGCCAGTATTTGTACATACTAGTATACGACACACAATGCTCAAACCCTTCATCCTATCCATGATTTGGCTAAGAAGAATTAAGTGATTTTGATCACTTTTTTTTTTTTTTTTTGTTTATATCCCAATTTGGTCAAAATTTCTACAATAAACTTAACTGAAGTTGAAATTTCTACCTTTTTGGGACATAAACAAAACAAAAGTGAACATCACAAGCCAAAATGGCCTTTGGTCAAAAATGAAGGTCAAAAAATGAGGCCCAAATGTATTAGTGAGTTGAGGTAGTGTCATAAGGGATGATAGATTTGAGTGGTAACATATCACAATTATGATCTGAGAGTGATTTTGTTTTTGGCCATAACCAGGAAGGCCTTACAGACCGGCATGTATGAAGAAAATCTTATAAATAAAGCTATTATTTTAGTTCAAATATTTTTGTTCTTTGTTATTTTCATTGTGTGGACTCTTCCTACAAGGTTGGACATCTCCATTGGGGAATTCTTCATCTTTGACTACTTCATTTCCACACTTGGTGTTTTTTTATGGGTTTCATATTGGCTTGTGTCCTAGATTTTTTTCTCGGTGTTATAGGCTCAATGGTAGGATCAGATGAACTTCTATGTGAATCTCCTTCTATGTTAGAAGAGGTTGTTTCTAATTCCATCTTCTCAACTTCTTCACCACTTGAAGGGGAAACCTCCTTCTTAGTGTTCTTTGATGTAGCTTACCTGAGAATCTATGGTTTTAGATGTGGCAATAAGCATCCATCGTCTGATGTACTTTTGTTGTCTATATTAGGTTCTAGGCTCACATATTCTGAGTTTGGGATCTCACCCTACCCTTGTTTATTTAATTGGATCAGCACTATAGGTAATACATCCTGAAATCAAGGACACGTGAACTCAGAGTGATTTTGACAGTATAGGCTACAATATCTGGGTACCAATAATATTATAGGATCTACATCACTACCCAAATGTCTCAGATTCTTAATCAATGTCTTTGTGAAATCTTGGAAGACTTCCTCATCAACACTGGACACTTGTAGTTCATGTACTCAGTTTTCATTAGGATCATATTTTTCTTGTACTTGGAATATGAAAATCTTATCCAATTTATACACACCCAAATCTGATTATGTGAACAACACTTCATTCAGAGCATTGTAGTCTGTGATCATTTTCTTGAGCTTGGGTTCTACATATATTTTGATCTGATTATTGATTCTCTTCCACAAAAACCATAGCTACATGAATTCAGAAGAGATCCATCCTCTCAAGAATTTTTTCCATTATCTACTTAACAGTATACCATAGGTCTCAAGGATATCAACCACATGTATATCAATGTACTCCTGAACTCAGTGATCGGCCACTACTTGTATATGAACATCCTTAAGGACACTAATGACCTTCACTTATGTTTTATTGAGTTATATAACCATTCTATTGGTTGAATGAGGGGCCATCCCCGATATTTTTGATGTTCCTCCATCTGATATTTTGGGTTCTTTTTTGCTTCTCAAATTACAAGTATTTTTATTTTTTATTTTGAAAGCATGGACCTATGAGTATTCTAGTTCATTCTCTCTCAGAAATGGAAACATAAACTCATTATCTTAAGTGGATTTTTTTGAACCTTCCCCTATCTTAGGTATGTACAAATTTAATAACATAGCATTGAACTGGACAAGTGGATTCTTAGAAGTTTGAGGTGGTTGGTTGTATGTGTCATCCTTGTACCCACTGTCACTTTGGAATGCATCTATAAATCCTGCAAAATTAATGATAGCACATTCATATGTATTTGCATTATCAGATGGTATGCTACCATTGTTAGAATGATTATTCCAAGGTCTATTTGTTCTTTGTTGTTGAGGTCCCTTCTCTTGGGAATTGTTGTTTTTAATTGTTATAATTATTATAATTTTGATTGGGATTTTGAGAGTAGGTATTTGTGGCAGCAGCTTGTCGCTTATATGCTTTTTGTGCCTGGGTGGATTCAGTTTCATCCTAGTAAGTTCACTAGTGACATGTGAGAGATTCTTATTCATAGCCTCTAACTCAGATGCAAGATGGTTATTAAGCTCACTAGGAGGTATAGTTTTTTGTTCAAAAAAAATTTCTTACAAGCTTCATATTTAGATACATTTGGTTGGCGGTGGTGTGGCAATAGAGGCAGTATGGATTGGGTTCAAAATGGAGTATTATTAGCTAGGGATTGATTTACTGTTGGAAATATGTTTATTATAGCAGTATTACCAAATGATGTCCATCTGTTGTGTAAAAATTATCACCTCATTGGAAACCTTTTCTAATGTATCTATATTTTGAGGCAGGAGTCGTATTAGGAAGATTATTGTTAACAGTTCTAAGGCTCTAAGGTAGACTTGTATTGCAGCTCTTTCTATCATGATGTAGGGAGCCTCTAGCCTTTGATATATTTTTTTAAAATTATGGTTGAACATTGCCAAAGGCTCATTGGTTTCTTTCCTACATGAAACAAACTTGTGGTGTAAGCTCATGGGCTCCACATATAGTTTAAACTAATTTAGAAAATTGGTCTCAAACTCTTTCTAGGTTGTAATTGACTCTTGAGGAAAATTAAGGTACTAGGTATTCACAAACTCCTTGAGTGTGTAGAGAAACATATGACATGCAACATCTTGGTGAATAATATCCTTTCAGTTGTAAATTTATTTGAAGACACGGATGTGTTCTTTAGCAGTTCTTGATTCACCTTACATAAATTTTGGATAAAAATTTTCAGGATTCTTGATTAATTCATGTGATGGGGTAGTTCAATGGAGAACTTGAGGCATTTGCAAAAAATTCCATTTGAATTGGTGGGGTTAAATGTTGATTTAAAGGAAAACCAGTAGTAATAACTGGGTTAACAACTTTTGATTGTTGATTATGTGTTTCTTGAGGTCTGGTTGGGAGATCAAGTGTACCTTTGCTTTCCCCTTGTCTTTTCATTTCTTATGATGGTGGGTAATCTCTAAAAACTCACCTTTTCCTGGAGACAATCTAAGAACCCTTTCATACCTCTCCAACGAGAAAGATACAATATTTTCTAGTTTTTTGTTTGGGTTCCCTCCTTCTAGTACCACTTTTGTTGAGCCTCATTTTTACATGATGTAATAGTATGGATATATGATGCTAATCCCTCTCTTGGAATAATGAAAAAATCAATCAAAATCTTCTATGTGGTTGGGTCACAACTGTGTTGATACTCAGTCAAAGATAATGTGATTTCACAAGGAGGCCTTTACTGGTTTGAAACTTTTGAAGCTCGAAAACAATGATTTTTTATAACTCTTTTTTATTTTATGATTTTGAGAAACCTAACATGTTCCTTTAATTGAAGATTTTATCCAACTTAATCCCTATGATAAAAACTAAATTTTAACCTTAATTTTCCAAAAAGTACAAAAGATGAGAGTTGCAAAAATTCAAAGCAAATTACTTGAAAGAAAATTCTAATGGACATCAACCACAATAAATTTAGCTTGCATATCAAATAATGGATCAGATTAATGAAACCCACAATAATATGAAATATATAACTCACAAGTCATATTATGTAGATGCAATCATCAAACTAACTTTGAAAATTAGAGATATCTCAGAATTCATCAAAATTACGAAGCCATACCATACATGCGCATGTGTAAGACAAATTCTTCCTCAAGAACAACAATTATATCCTCACCATTAATTCACCACCACAAGTAAAATAAATTTCAAGCAACATCAACTATTTTAATTGCAAGAAAAATCATAGCAGAATGCACATTTGGCTCTTCAACATGGAAATAATCCCCAAATTTATATAGTTTTTACAATGCAAAAATATGAAACCCATAACTAGGGTTTTGGGGCATCTAACTTGGGCATAATAAAATTAAAACTAAACTTTAACTCAAAAAAACTACTCCTAACTTATACTATAACATGCTAACTTTGAGTCCCAACTATTACAATGCAAAAAAGATGCCTTTTTTGAAGCCAAAATGTGCCCTAGAAAATTTGGAATGAAGTGAATTTTAACCACCGTTTTACAAAAATGCCTCTAATAAGATTTCAAGATTATTTTTATGCATTAAAATGTATGAATGAACTGATGTTGATGTATGAAAACTATTCCAAACATTGTAAACACCAAAAATGAGCTTTACAATGTAGATCGACCAACAAAAATTTTGATTGTCATGAAAAAATGTGATTTCCAAACATTTTGAGCTTTCCCTTTCTTTCTCATTTCGGGTTGTAGCTAAGACTTGGGTATGAATGAATAAATAAATATGAAAGAATAAAATAATATTAATTCTGAGAAGAACGTCATGGAGATCTTGGCAAAATTTCTCTATAGTGGAATTCTCTTTTTCAAAATTCAAAAGTTTCATGAACTCCAAATGAGTTTGTTGATTCTTCCGGAAGATCCTCAATTGTGTACCAGTCTTCTGAATCTCTTCAATTTCCTCCATGATTTCACTCATGTTTTTTCATGCATTATACATCCAATTAACATCTTCCTTTGTATTTATGCTTTCCAAAATTCTATAAAATTCTTGGATGATGTTCTTGATGGAGTGTAATTTCTCTTTATCCCCATCTTGATAGAGGTCACAATCAAGAGAATCAAAGAACTCGTCCACTTTTCACACCAAAGGAATTACTGCTTCTCTTTTGGTATCTATCATCTCATGTCTTTTTTTATACTCTTTCACTATGAGCTTGATGGCTGAAATCCAACTATCCATTTTATCAATTTCTCCAAGCCCAAATACTTTTGCTTATATCAAAACATCAGCCTCTTGTTTCCTCATTTTCTTCAAATCTATCATAATGTTTACCCAAATCTTTGTGTTTCTCTCTATATTGCCTTCACCTTATGAAACTAAATATATGAGACAAGTAACTTCATTGACGATAATGTGGAAATGAGTTACGACCAATTGAATTGTCTCTTTAAAAACTCTTCTAATTCTTGTCTCCAATCAGAACATGCCTTAAAAAATAGGTTAGTTTTCTCAAGGGATCCTCTTTTCTCAAGTGCTGCCTACAATGATTCATCAAGGAAACTTGGATCAATGGGACTCACCGACTAATGTAGTCTTTAAATACTTTATTTTTCTCCTAGAGATTATTTATCTTTGTCTCATCCTAGTGCATATGTTAAAACAATGCAAATACACCTAATGCCATCTTGAGGTAGAATTGAAACTTGTGCTTTCCAATTCCCTCTCACATCCTTGGTGACATATAAGATTCTCTAGGATTTTCTTCTTGATTCCCCTTGGTGAAATGCTTGACTAATTTGGGATAGGTCAGAATTATCCATCTCAGTGTACATCCTTTTTCATGGCTGAATTTCCCTTGCAAGCAATGTAGGTTTGGTACTTGAATCTAGAGGTTCATAGGGTTTCATTTTTAAAATTGATGTTCCATCTTCCCTTCCTCTTTCTTCTTGTTCTTCTTCCATCTACTCTTGTTCTAGAGTAAAATCTCTATGCTCGAAGGATGAAGGAGAATTGGATTCATTTGTATGTTGCTTTGAAACTTGTTCTTCCATCTTTCCATCAATATATTATAATTCTTTTCATTTAGGATCCTCAATTTTTTCCTTATCTATCATTATCTCTCTTTTGTACTTGTTGATGTTTGTGTATCAGTAGTTTTTGTTTTCATATTTTCTTAGTCTCTTGTTTCATTCTTTGTTTTCATATTCTAAGGAGCCTCTACTTTAACCTTAGGTCAAACCTGGACCTGAACCTCAGGGATCTTAGTCTCAAACATAGATGGAACTTGGACCTCAAAATATGAGGGAATATCATTTTGTCTAACTCCAGTTCTTCCTACATCATACAAATGTAACTCTTGGGAAGACTCTTTAAAATAAGGAATATTTTCAAAATTAGAAATATAAAACTCATCAGCTCCCAAGTGGTCATCCTTCTCCCCCAATTGAATCAGACTCTAGTTTAACTCTCTGTGGAACATCCTAACTTGCTCTCCTTTGACAGGGGTCAGATATATCCTCTAAAGAGGGACCTTTATCCATTTTTCTTCTTGTTTTTTTTTTTGACCTTATCCTCTTGACCAGTGGAACATGATCCTCTTCAATTTCCTCATCTTCCACTAATGTCTTCAATCCCAGTGCCACAAAAATTTTCTTCTTGAGTCTCTTATAGACTTTATTGGATGGTTCTAGAACCTTGGTTTTAGTGACCTTTATTTTAAAGGGCTTGACCCTTTACTGTCTAGAAGAGGATGGAACTTCTGTAGATGTATTTGTACTTAGGGATGGACTTGGTTCCTTTGTTGAAGGAGAGGGTGTAGGAGTTAGAACTGCAGCCTCATCTTTGTTCTTATCTCTGGCCTTCTATTGCCTCAAAATCTATGTGGGATGTTGTGTACCCACCACCCTGGCATGACCCATAATCTCTTTGGGAGAAGAAGATGGTTCCATCTTTAAAAATGGAACATTTACCTTCGTGTCTTTCCCTTACTCTATCTTCCCCAAGGGATCTACTTTCTTCTTTATTGTCACAAGTTCCATGTGAAATGGCTGATGTATCCAATCCAGTGTACACTAGACTACATGCTTCTCCCTATGCTCGATATCCTCAGGCTCTAGAGAAACAACCTCCGCATTCAAAATTATTTTAGTATATAATTAATCCTTATTGTACAATGGTATCAAAACATTAAATGAATCCTTATTCCAAGCATGATTTGGGATATGAGCATTAAGAACATATTGTGCAAGGTCTAAAGATAACATGTAGCAGTCCTAGATTCTAACTTCATAATCATCTGTACAATTATCCCAGTGATGCTCCAAATGTGGCTTATGCTTGAAGTGAGCTCTCATCACCTTAATGGAAGGTTCTCATTGGATCAAAATTGCACCTCTTTATCTTCAATTAATCAAGTGGGTATTCATCCCATTCTAAGCATATTGTCCTTTCCTCTTTGATGCCTTTCACTGAGTGGGAACCAAAGAAATTAGAAACGTGAAAGGTGGTTTGTGTTTAATCACAATGAGCCTGTGAGCATCAGATAATTGTTGGAATAAATCCATGAGGATCAACCTATCTAATAGGTACCTTGAAATTTTATTTGGCGATAGGGTACATCTTTCCACTCTTAGGTAGGTAAAAGTCTTGAACTAAATGAAATAGATTCCCACATTATTGATCCTAGTAGTAGCTTTCTCGTACATCCTCTTTGAAAAATGTCCATCAATGGAGAGAATAATGGAAAACAAAAAAGTGTCAATGACTACTCTATACCATGGGCTTCCCTCCTTCAACTTATCAATAGTTTGTGGTGATTGATCAGGCAAGTACTATACACTTTTCTTCAATTTGTGGGGTTAACTCGACAACCATTTCCCTAGGTTGACTCTTCAATAATTTCCCTAGGTTGACCCATTAATAAATTTTTAAGGTTAGGGTTTTTCCATAAGAAAAATGGTGTTAGGTTTATGGCTTGTTAGAGTGAAGAATATTGTAGCATTTGTAGTGGTATTGAGCTGCAAGGGATCATTGGTTGTAATCAGTTGAAATTATTGAATAATAATATTGGACTCTCTATTTGGTGGATGTAGCCTAGGATTGGGTGAACCATGCTAAATTTGTGTCTTCCTGTTCTACTTGTGTGTCTTTTATTCCTTTACATTATTGGTTATTTTTGCATGTAAATGTTAGATTTAGTCTCCTAATCCTAACAAGTGGTATCAAAGAGGGTTTTTTTCATTTATCCTCTACAGGAAGGTCTCATGGTTGAGTGGGAATAATGGAAAACAAGGGTAAGTTGAAGGTTGATAATTTTATTGGGCATAAATTTTAGTTATGGAAAATACAAATGGAGGACTATCTCTATTAGAAGGATTTATGGTGGCGATTGGGAGGAATAAGCAAGAAAGTCGCAACTATGTCTCGGGAGGACTGGGATATTTTGGATAGAAAGGCACTTAGGAGTATTTGTTTACATCTGGCACAATTGGTGGTATTTAATATTAAAGAATCAAAGACAACTGAAGAGTTGATGAAAACCCTAGTAAACTTATATGAAAAGTCTTATGCTTCAAATAAGGTATTTCTTATGAAGCGTTAATTTAATATGAAAATGGTAGAAGGTGGGTTGATTATTGATTATTTAACACAGTTACCAGTTAATTATCTTCTGTTAATGTCAATTTTGATGAAGAAATTAGGGCTCTTTTGATTCTATGTTATTTGCCTAATGGTTGTTAGTAACTTTGTTTCTGGTTCAAATACCCTAAAATTTGATGATGTGTTGGTGTTATTCAGAGTGAGGAAATTCATTAGAAAAGCTCAGGTGGATCCACATTAGGTAGTGTTTTGAATGCAGAAAGTAGAGACAGATCAAAGGAGAGAGGAAACAATTCTGGAAGTTGTGGGAAATCATGAGGAAAATCAAAGGGAAAGAGGTTTCAATCCAAAGGACCAATTGACTGCTGGTACTATGGGAAACTAGTTCATAGGAAGAAATATTGTGGTCTTAAAAGAATAGAGAAGGAGAAAAACAAGAAGGCAATAAGGAGGAAAATATGGTAAGTAATAATTTGAAGAGGATTTTTTGCTTCTTTCCCTTGAAAATGTTGATGATTCATGGATTCTAGATTCAGGGGCCTCATTTCATGTTGCGTCCCATAGAATTTATTTTCTTGATTATGTCCAAGGGCATTTTGGGCTGGTTTATTTGAGATATAATGAACCCTATCAGATTATTGGGAAGGGAAGAATTAAGATTAGGTTTCAAAATAGGAATTATTGGCTACTACAAGAGGTAAGGTGTTGGAATTATTTTATATTTGTCATCAGTGAAAACACTTATTCGATTCTGAATGCTTACCGAGCTCATCACTCAGTCCACAGCTTATACCAAGCATTCAGTAATCACCTTGTAAAGCTCATCGGTTAAACAATTCAAACCGAATAGAACAGTGGTCACCGAGCATATGAACAGTTCAGCAGTGTTTACCGAGAAGAGCAACATGTACCGAGCAGACGGTAGTCACCGAGCTTCACCGTAACTACCGAGAAGTCAGTTTCCACCGAGTCACAAAAGGTTACCGAGTGACACTATACCTACCAAGTCACCAATGGCTACCGAGTTCCAAGATACACTTCGGGACTAGTATGGACCAAGCTTCTACTCTTACCGAGAGCATGATGATGCTGAGTATTGTAGTGGATGCCGAGTATCAGAAGATCACCGAGCCAGCTTGAGGAACCCGAGCTTCTACCGACTCAGTAATATTTTGTTTACTTATGAAGGGCCGACTCAGGAATAATTTTATCTTATTTATATGTATTTGGCCGACCTTGCCAATTGTAATTATGGGAACGGTATATATATGTAATGTAATATATCATCTGAAGTGTAAAAAATAAGAGACTACAATAAGGCGAAAACAGCAGCAGAGCAGAGCATTTTCGCAAGGTCAGTAAAGGAGCAGAATAGCCATATCTATCACAGAAGGTGATCAGTACTCAAAGGATCTTATCAGAAATAATGTTGTAAGTCA
>MU225447.1:2513553-2568375 GCA_018584345.1 Thuja plicata
TAAATCCTCTAACAAGGTGGACCTAGCAGTCCTAATTGCTTCTAACAGGGCAGATCATCAGAAGTGATCAATGTAAGCCTTAACCGGCCAACTTTATACTGCAGTACCAAAGTTTTGTGGGTACCATCCCCACCCCAGTTTTACTTTCTATTTGGAAGGTTTCTAGGTCACCAAATCTTTGTGTTTATGTGTTATGAATGATTATACTTTCATGCTTGCAGTAGATTAGATAAATGAATGGTTAAGTATATACAAGTACAGAAATGATTTAAAGTTTTAAGATTTACTGATTCACCCCTCCCCTCTCAGTAACTTGGCTAGTCTTGATTATTTCCAACAGTAAGGCACCTTCCAAGGCTGAGTAGGAATATAATTTAAGCAGGCATCTAGGTGATGAAGGTTGCATAGTTAATTTTAATGATAAAAATTGGAAGGTTTCAAAAGGTTCCTTAGTAGTAGAAAAAGGTGTGAAATTAGGCACCTTATATATTTGTACAGGTCATATTGTTCCTTCTACTTTAATCATTACAGAGAAAAGTCAATGTTCATAAATAGTTGATGCAGTTGAGCATGTAGAACATGAAACAGTCATTGTAGATTCTAAAAAATCACTATGGCACAATTAACTTGGGCACGTGAGTGGAAAATGTATGAAATTAATTCATTCAAAGAAAGTCTTACTAGGTCTCAAATGTGTCAACATGGATTTCAGTGAAACTTGTGTGTATGGAAAACAAAAGAGAGTTAGTTTTTTGAAGGTTGGGAAAGAAAAGAAAGATGAGAAATCAGATCTTGTGCATACAGATGTATGGGGACCAGCTCAGGTATCTTCCCTTGGTGGCTCTTTGTATTATGTTACATTCATTGATGATGCAACTAGGAAAGTATGGATTTATTTCCTCGGGCAGAAATCTGATGTATTTGATACTTTTAAAAAATGGAAAAGCTTGGTTGAGAATGAGACTGCTAAAAGACTAAAATGTCTCACATCTAATAATGGTGGTGAGTATTGCAAAAAATAATTTGAAGATTACTATTCCACTAATGGTATTTGTAGGAATAAAACAAATCCCAGGACTCCATAATAAAATGAAGTGGTTGAACGCATGAATATGACAATAATGGAGTGTGCAAGGAATATGAGGTTGCATGTTGGGCTGACCTTAAACATGTGGGAAGAGGCTATAAACACTTATGATTATTTATTTAATAGAGGTCCCTCTACTCCTTTGGATTGTGGTATTCTAGAGGAAGCATGGACAGGTAAGAAGGTGAGTTCTTTTTTTTCTCAAAACCTTTGGTTGTGAAGCATTTGCACATATAGATTCTGAAAATAGAACCAAGCTGGAAGCTAAATCAAACGAATGTGTATTTGTTGGACATGGAATTTATGAGTTAGGATATAGACTTTGATATTTTGAGAATCATAAAATTGTGAGCAGAAGAGATGTCATATTCAATGACAAAGTGATGTACAAAGATCAGTTACAGCGGCATGAGTTCAGAAAGAAAATGATGATGTAGTGTTGGATGATACTCCTAAAGATGATGTTCCATTGGTTCATCATGATCTCCAACAACAGCAACAACAAATACCACAAAATCTAATGAATTTTAGACGATCTTCAAGGATAAGTAGACCTCCTAATAGGTTCTCTCCCTCTTTATATTTTATTTTATTGACTGATGTTGGTGAACCAAAATTTTATGATGATGCTATGCAATTGGATACCAAGGTTTAGTGGGAGCATGAAATGACAGAAGAAATGGACTCCTTTCTGGAAAATCAGACTTTGGAATTATGCAAGTTGCCTACAGGTAAAAAGGATTTACAAAATAAATAGGTTTATAGGCTGAAAGAGGAGGATGGAGGTAAGATAATATTTAAAGCCAGGTTAGTTGTAAAGGGATTTGCATAGAAAAAGGGCATTGATTTTCCTAAAAAAAATTCTCTAGTTGTTAAGATGACTTCTATTCGTATTATTTTAAACATTGTGGTTGCTACAGATTTGCATTTGGAAAAGGTAGATGTGAAAACTCCTTTTCTCCATGGTGATTTGGAGGAGGATATATATATGGAACAACCACAAGGATTTGAGGTCACAAGTAAGGAGAAGTTAGTGTATAGATTAAAGAAGAGTTTATATGGCTTGAAACAAGCACCTCAAAAATGGAACTTAAAATTTGATAGTTTTATGACTAAGCACGGCTTCAGGAAGTGTAATTTTGACCATTGTGTTTATTTTAAGAGGTTGGATAATGATAGCTACATTATTTTATGTTTATATTTTGATGGCATGTTTGTAGCTAGGTCTAACATGGATCACATAAGAGATTTAAAATAACAATTAGCAAAGTTATTTTCTATGAAGGATTTGGGGGTAGAAAAACAAATTCCTGGTATGAAAATTAAGATAAGAAAAACAACAAATTGACTCTATCTCAGGTTGATTATGTTGAAAAGGTGTTACAGAGATTCTCCATGGAGAATGAAAAAATTGTCAGCACGCCTTTTCCTAATCATTTGAAATTGACTAAGGATATGTGTCCAAAGATACAAGAGGAGGAAAAAATGTCTAAGGTACCCAATTCTTCAGTTGTAGGCAGTTTAATGTATGTCATGGTATGCACTAGACCTGATATTACACATGCAATAGCAGTTGTTAGTAGGTATTTGATTCATCCTAGAGTTGAGCATTGGAATGTGGTAAAATGGATTCTCAGATACTTGAGAGGTACATCCAATAACTATTTATGTTTTGGGGGCTCTAGTACTGATTTACAAGGCTATGTTGACGTAGATTTGGCAAGAGACATTTATACCAAGCAGAGTACAATAGGATATGTATTTACTATTAGTGGGACAGTGGTGAGTTGGATCTCCAAGTTGAAAAAGGTGGTTTCTTTATCCACCACAGAGGAAGAGTATGTAGTTGCAACAAAGTCAAGAAAGGAGATGATATGGTTGTAAATAATTCATGGAAGAATTGGGAAAACCATAGGTTAACAATTATTTGTTTTTTATTAAGGTAACAGAGGGTTTTGAAGGGGCCCTAAAACCATTTACAATCAGATTTTGAGGGGGATTTGGAACCCCACTAAAATTAAATGTGGCTAAAGAGTGAGCATTTAAAACTAGTTGCCCAGAAACCATTGAGAGAGAGAGAGAGACCAAAGCCTCACATCATAAAGAAATTATTGGGGTTTTACACCTCCCCAAACACATCTCCAGGGTTTTATCATGGAACCCAGAAACCACAGGACCAAACAAGAGTCCACCATAGGGAAGACTAGCCCCAAAACCTTCCATTAGCCTTAATCGAAAACACCCAGCCTCCAGAAAGGGCCCTTGAAAATTATCAGCATCCATCTGCAGACTCCTACCAGAAACCAGCAAAGAAAGAACACCAAAAAACATAACAACAAGGTTAAGAGAGATTCCTCCCTGCTCAAAAAAGGGATCAGTTCAGATACCCACAACCAAGAAGGCCTACATCTAGTGAGTAACACTATTGCCACAAGAAATGAAAACCCATTTAGTATTAGACCTGGGAGGAGAAAGATCCTAAAACAACAGGTCAGCCAACACCAAAGATTTACCTCCAACACCATGTTGGAAACACAACACAACCCACTCAACCTCAATAAGATTAGGGCCATCCCCCAACCAAATCCTACCTACCATCAAGTGACTAGATGAGAGATAAGACCTCCTGTAACCTCAAAAAACCTCTACCTAGCCACCACAATCCACCTCCATAGTTTGTGCCTCCATTTCAGAAGGATCTTCCATCTCAATAGGAATCAGGGATGAAGGGAGCAGAAGAAGAAGGGGTCTCCACCACAAAAGAGCCACAAAATAAGACCCCACCTCAATAGGGGTATACTCTGCCTCTATAGGAGTATAGAAAGGAGGAAGAAGGTTAGTGGAAAAAAAAAACCCAAAAGAGAGATATCCAATCCATAGTCCCAAAAAGAAAGAAAAAAACACCCAAAAACATGGGAATGACTAAATCAATGGAACCAAAACTTGTTGAACATGAGTAGGAAAATCCAACCCAAACTAAATCCATCCTGGCAGCATCAGCGGCCTTAGAAACATCCTTAAAGCATCCTGGACCATCAGACAGCCAACTAAGCATAACAGAGATTCTATGAAGAAGAAATCCTTAAACAACAAATCTGCACCTTGTTGGATGATATCAGATTTGGATACTACTGATGTTATTGGTATTCATGTTTTGTCACTAATGTCAACATATGTTTCTATGGAGTGAACAGACTGGTTATTACTATTGTAAGATGACTTAAAAAAGTGTACGGACATTGTACAGATGAATCAGAATGATTGAAGATAAGGATATGAAGAAGGATGTGTGATGACCTTATTCCTAAGTTCGCTTGGCTTAATATTTCATATTAGAGATGTTACACATGTTTTAGTGAAGACTATTTTTTAGACTGTGATAATGATGCTTGACAGAGTAGGTCTCTATGTTTTGGGTATATCTTACAGGAAAACATGATTCAGGTTATGCGAGCTTAAGGGATGATAGAGGACACATTGAGGAATGTTCATTGTTGATCGATAGTCATGAGATTGTTGTTGACATTAGTTGTGGTGTGTATTCTGGAGGAGACCTATTTGGGGCCTACTTCAGAGATGTAGCATGTATTATGAATTTTGATCATGGATTGCAGACCTTGGAGTATATTTGATGTATTGTAATTGATTTTTACTTGTTTTAGGTACCTTGTGTATCTTAGAAAGGGGTTAAATAATTATTTGTATATTTGGAAAGCTTATTTGGCCAACCTAATCAATTATTATAATAGAGTATATATGATAGATCTATTCTTTTGAAAAGAAGTATTAGTATGTTAGAGTAATGTGAAGAAAGAGAAGTGTGGAATCTATGAAGCTTATTTGGTTGCTAAATGTAGAGCAGATTTTGTGATTATAGTACTTCATTGGAATTGACCAAGCAAAGATAGTTGATATCAGACAGTTCATTGGATTGTAAATTTGTGATATAAACTTGTTCAGATTGTTAATCCTTGAGGGTGGCTTTAACCTTCTTTGGGCAGTGTGCCTAGGTAGTGAGCCCACTATTACTCTTGAATCCTAACAGGGTTTGTCCTTTAATAGGGACTATGTACTGTAATGTTGTAATAAGCTCATAACAGGGCTAAACCTTTTACCAGGGATACTATACTCTCAGTACATCATTTTTGGGTGCCCATTCCCACCGGGGTTTTACCTTTAACAGGGTTTCCTCGACAACAAGGATTTTGTTATTGTGTTTGAATTTACTATGTTATCATTTCCATAGAAGATTTGGTTTATAAAATTTAAATTTTAATAATATGTATCACAACTGATTCACCCCTCTATCAGTTGTGCTTGTGGATGGTTATTCCTAATAATTGGTATCAGAGCTACTAGTCCTTAGAGATAAATCTTAACAACTTGAGGTGATCCTGAAGATGACTTACTACAGGAAGGATAGTCTAAAATTTGATCCTGAAAACTTTGACAGTTGGAAGAACAAGATAACACATTTGCTATTTTTGGGAATTGACTACTGGATGATCATGAAAACAAAGGAAAAGATAAAGACTGTGGATGAATTGGATAAATCTACTGAAGATGATAAGAATTTATTTTCATGTAATATGGTTGAAAGGGAATCATTGATCAGCGCACTTTCTGAAGGAAAATTCACAAAAGTGAATGACTTAGATTATGCACATGAAATTTGGACAATATTGGAAGCACTATATGAAGGAGATAAGTTTACAAAATAGGAAAAACTACAAAACTGGAAAACAAAGATGGAATCATTAAAGATGAAAGATGATGAGAAAATTAGGGCATATGCACAAAGAATTATTAAAGTGGTTATTGGCATCAGAAACTCTGGAGGTACTTACAGTGAGGAAGAAGTGATTGTGAAGATACTCAGATCTCTGACACCTGCATACAAAACTAAAGTACAAGTTATAGAGGATATTATACCTTTGACACCAAACTTCAATAGAGATATGTTGATTGGAAAGCTAACTACCTTTGAGGTCATAGAATTGGGAGATTCTTTACCTAAAGTTGAGTCACCATTCAAGGCGACTGTGCATAGAAACAAAAAGACCTTATGTGGAATTGTGAGCACCAGCAATAATGACTTGAGAGAAGAACTTGGAGACTATGTTGATGAATGGGAACAGATATAGGAGGAAGAAAGAAAGCTATATGAAGTGGTAGCCCTGATCGCTAGAAGAGAAAAGAGAGGTAAGGGTAAATTTGAAGGCAAGTTACCTTTGAAAAAAAATTCATGCAACAAAATTGGTCATTTTGCATCTTGATGTCCTACAAGGGTTCCAAAACATAAACCTAAGTTTTACAAATCAAAGTATTCAAAAGACAAGGAATGTTATTATGCTAGTGAAGGAATTTCTGATGATGATTTTGATTATGATGAAATTGGATTTATTGCTATTAAGGATGATGAACGTATTCATGAAGAAAAAGCCTTAGTATATCGTGTTGAAAAGAAATCTGAATGGGTTATAGATAGTGGTTGTTCACATCATATTAATGGAGATAAAAACAAGTGTGTTATTCTGAAAAATATATGATGGTGGTGTTGTTATATTTGGTGACAATACTCCTAAGATTATCATTGGAGTTGGATATATTTCTCTGGATCGAAAGACTAATACTGACAATGTACTACTTGTTGATGGACTTAAGCATAATCTTTTGAGTGTTGGACAACTAGTGGATAGAGGTTATCAATTGAAATTTATTGATGGGAAATGTTCTATCAGAAGTAAATCAGGAGACTTTATCACATCTGGTACTAAATCTAGAGGTAATGTATTTGAATTGAATACATCGGAAGCTTCTTTTTTTATTGCAAAGGTTGATGACAATTGGTTATGGCATAGAAGATTTTTTCATGTTAACTTTGATAACATTATGAAGGTAAGTACGAAAAAATGTTGTAAGAGATCTACCTAAGATTGTGAAACCATCTAACACTATGTGTAGAGACTGTGTTATGGGGAAGCAGACTAGAAGAATTTTTAAAAGAAAATATTATTCAGTAAAAGGGAAGTTGGATCTGGTACATACATATTTGTGTGGTCCTAAAAGAGTGATATCTTATTATGGTGAAAGGTAATTTATACTTTTTGTTGATGAATTTTCTAGAATGATGTGGGTAACATATTTGAGAGATAAATTTGAGGCATTTGACAAATTCAAGTTATTCAAAACAAAAGTTGAGAATGAATCTGGTTTGAAGATAAAATGTTTGAGATCAGATAGAGGTGGTGATTTTACTTCATATTTAATTAATACCTATTGTGAAGAGAATGGAATATTCAGAAAGACATCTATACCTAGGACACCACAACATAATGGGATAGCAGAGCGAAGAAACAGAACAATATTAGATGATGTCAGAACTATGTTGCTAGAAGGAAATGTATCACATGTTTATTGAAGAGAAGTTGTTGGTACTGATGTGTACACCTTGAATAGAATTCAGATCAGAGAAGGTACAAGTAAGACTCCTTATGAATTATGGTTTGATCATACTCCTACTGTAAAATATTTCAAAATATTTGGAAGTAATTTTTATATCAAAAGAGATGATGAGAGAGGGAAGTTTGATGCTAGAAGTGATGAAGGTATATTCCTTGGATATTCTACTAAGATCAAAGCCTATAAATATTTCAACCTGATATTGAGGAATTTGATTGAAAGCGCTAATGTAAGGATAGATGAAAAATTTCAGATTCAGGAAAGAATGTATGACTAGGGACAGATTACAGAGATAAAAGAGGTCACTATTGGACCTGAAGAACCTTTGATGGTTGATGATGAGATTAAAGATGAATCAATTGAGCTTACTGAGACTCCTAAGACTTTGAGGTATGTTAAGAAGAACCATCCTGAAGATAAAATCATTGGTAAGGAAATTAAAGGAATGATGACTAGATCTAAAGTTAGAGATGAAATTTGTTTGATTTCTCAAGGTGAGCTGAAAACTACTGATGAAGCATGCAAAGATGAATCTTGGACTAAATCTATGCAGGAAGAACTAGAACAGATAAAGAAAAATAACACTTGGGAATTGGTTCCAAGACCTAAAAACAAAAATATGATAGGAACTAAATGGGTTTTCAGAAATAAAATGGATGAGGAAGGAACAGTGGTAAGAAATAAGGCTAGACTGGTTTGTAAAGGCTACTTGCAACAAGAAGGCATAGACTTTGAAGAAACATTTGCTCATGTTTCTAGGTTGGAAGCTGTGATATTATTTCTTACTTATGCTACACATAAATACTTTAAAGTATATCAGATGGATGTGAAATAGGCATTCTTGAATGGAGATTTGGAAGAAGTATACATAGATCAACCTGATGGATTTTCTTTGACAGAAATGAAGACATGGTTTGTAAGTTGAAGAAAGCATTGTATGGGCTGAAACAAGCACCGAGAGCATGGTATGCAAGACTAGATAGGTATCTACTTCTTCTTGGTTTTAGAAAAGGTAATGCAGACAGTAATTTATATTTAAGAACTGGTGAAGATGGAAACTTGATCATAGAAGTTTTTGTTGATGATATTATTTTTTGGAGGCAATGATAAAATGAGTAAAATTTTCTCTAAATACATGGAAGATGAACTTGAAATGTCAATGATTGATGAGATGAATTTTTTTCGTGGTTCGCAAATTAATCATAATAAGAATGGTATTTTTATATCGCAGACCAAGTACCTTAAGGAAATGTTGAAGAAGTTTGGAATGGAAGATTATAAACCTATTGGGACACCCATGGTGATTGGTTATAAACTTACTAGTAATGATGAAACTCAGAGTGTTTTTCAGACAAAGTAAAGATCGATGATTAGAGATCTACAATATCTAACTCACACTAGACTAGATATTTCCAATGCAGTTGGAATTGTGGCTAGATATCAAGAAGATTCTAAAGAAATACACCTTGCTTCTATGAAATGAATTTTTAGATACTTGAAAGGAACAATAGAGTATGGATTATGGTATGAAAAATTAGATGACTTTATTTTACAGGCTTATACTGATGTTGAATAATATTGTAGCGTTTTTAGTGGTATTGAGATGCAAGGGATCGTTGGTTGTAATCAATTAAAATTGTTGAATAATAATATTGGACTCTATTTGGTGGACTTAGCCCAGAATTTGGTGAACCATGGTAAATTCATGTCTTCTTGTTCTACTTATGTGTGTTTTATTCCTTTAGATTATTAGTTATATTTGTATATAAATGTTAGATTTTTATCTTCTAATCCTAACACTTATCCTTTCTAACTAATTGAGGGTAGACCCTATAAGCATAGGTGGGGTCGAGAAGGGGTATGTTCTTGTACAAGCCTAGATAATCTTCATCGGCTACAAGGAGATATACAACATAAGAGGTCATCTAGAATTTAGGGTCTCTCTTTACCCTCTACAACTGCTCATCTAGGTTGTCACTGATTATCCTTCCCTAGTCAATCTTCATTTTCTTGTTAATGATAGTCTCGATGTAGAGTACCATCCATGTTTCTAGTTGTCTGTCATGTGGGAGACCATATACCCTGCTAAGGACAGTGACATAATTCTTTATGTCCTCCATCATATATACCCTATGGAAATCCATCTTTTCAAGCTTCTCCTCCTTCCGAGCCCTATCCAGGTAATTATGATTAATCTTGTGTAGAATGCCAGCCTCATCCCTTAAATAACTCTCACCTCATTCAATAGAGATGGTGAGGTATGATTTCATACTTTGGGATGTGGAAGATGTCCTCAATCACATCAGGTCTGATGTCAAATACCACATCTCTTACCTTATTCTTCATCCTCCTCTCATTGGGATCATAATACTCTACAATTTTCATGATCAGGTTCGAAGACAAAATTGACACTAGGTGTCCTACATCATGAACCTAACCATAGAAGACCATTGTGGTAGCATCGGGAGTTATGTCAATAGGATCAACAATAATTTTTAGGAGCTGGTTAAATTCCATATGACCGATGTCCATATCAGTAATATCACAATGGAGATTACCCAATTTGGAAGGGGGGAATATCCTTTAAACATGTACTTCATTGGCAATGGTGTAGATATACCTTGATCTTTTTCAATCACAAAAAATTATGTCAACATAATTATTGAAAAAAAAAACTAACTATGTAAGCAAACTACCTAATTGTAGAAAATATAAAAAACTACTTCTACAACTAAAGAACTAAGAAAACAAACCCTAACAACAAACAGCAAGCACAAATTCTCCAAGTTTAAGACCCTTTAGGGGTTTCATGGTTTTGGGCCTTAATGAATCCTTTTGGAGTCGTGGGGTCTGAAACCCCTAAAAAATTTGACCTTTTGAAATGATTAAGTCTTGGCTTTTTGAGTTTGAAACCATTGGGGTTTCGAGGGTGTTGTTGGTAATACTTCATGCTTTGAGTCTGCCTTGTAAATTTTTGAAATTCCATGTCATACTTGTGTTAAAAGGGTTTAAAATCATGGTTGAAATTGTCCCTGTACCTTTGCAAATATTGTTTTATCCCTTTAACTTGTTGAAAATGCCAAAATACCCTAAGTCCTTAGGTTATTTCCATGCGAAGATGTAGAAAAGCCCAAAATTTCCTAAACGGGTTCTATTTTGTAGTTAGTTTTTGGCACTTAAGTCCTAAAAATTTGCATGTGCTAATTATTCAGTCACTTAGTCTCATGAAGAAAAGAAAATATTCCTTGTAATCTAGAGACTTGGTGAAAAGCTTTGGTCGCGTAGTCTCTTAATAAAAATAATATGCTTCAGAGGATCACGAGACTTAGCGCAGACCATTGATCTCAGTTATGATCTAACAATGGTTGGGTTATCTCTTGATGAGATCAGGGTTAGTGATTTCATATGGTGACTTCAAGTTTACTCAGTTGCGTTATCTCTGGATGCAACCCAGGGTTATAAGTTGAGTCAAATGATTAAGGTTTCACCATTGTCGCTAAGTCTCGAAATAAAATGTGAGTTAAGTGAAAGATCAGGAGATTCAGTGAAAACCAGTGATCAGATATTAAATCTAACGGCAGTCGAGAATTCTCTGGATTAACCCTATAGTTTGGAAAAGATCAAGCGACATGGAGTTTTAATCGTCACCAAGTCTCTAAATAAACCCAGGTTGAAGGTCAGTTTAGAATATAGTGTTGTCGCGCAGTCGCAAGAAGAAAGATGAGTTAAGTTAGCAATCAAGAGATTCAGCGACAACCACAAGATGGAGGCCAGATCAATGGTAGTCACGTGGTCGCGGTATAAAATTGAAAAGTTAAATAATATCTGGTGATCAAGAGACAAAAGAAAATTAAGACACGTGTCCATCAGTCATGAAGTCTCATGAAAATTTAGGGTTTGATATGAAGATCATGAGACTTAGTGACAACAGTCAGATGCAGAGAAAATGAAGATCAATGGAAGTCACATTGTCTCCAGACGAAAATCATAAAAGTGAAAAAATCAAGCGATAAAGAGACTAAATCCTTTTGTCACCAGGTCTCCGGATAAACTATGAGTTAAAGATTTGGTTCAGTGACATAGAGATGTATCGGTCACCAAGTCTCCAAATGTGATCCGAGGTTGAAGAAAAGTTAGGTTAAGGCTTAGTCGCATTGTCTCCGTAAAAGGAAGGGTTAAGTTAAAATATTAGGTGACACGAAGACAACCGTTGATCTGAAGATTGATCCAACGGTAGTAGCTAAGTCTCAGTAACAAAATACAGTTAGAAAGAATATCAAGCGACAAGGAGATTACTTAGTCGCTAAGTCACCAGAAGTAAAACCTGAGTTAAAAGAAGACATTTTTATGATGCCATGGTGGACAGTTGCTGACCAATAAGATTTCAGAGATTTTGACAGATGGAAAACTAGCCGTAATTTGATTTAATATAGCCAATCAGATCTATTTTTTATCTCTTTTTGAATTTTATAAGGTTTTTATAAGCAAAGGCACTCATCAAAAATTGATTACTTGTTTGTTTCATTGCCACGGCTAGAACCACAAATTGATGTCACAGTGCGTAAACTAATGGTGGAAGTGACTGAATTGCAAGTTTACCAGTTCGAAGAGACATCTATATTAATTTCACAGTTATAAGTATGTATGTCCATAATCATTGCATTCTTACCAGCTTCCAGATTCTCAGATCAAAGAAATTTTAAAGAATTCAGTATTTTCTGAGAAGAGTGAGATCTCCAGCAACAAGTGATTCAAAGAAGTGATTTCCTAATTCAGATTTTAGCAAGGATTGTGATTAGCAGTGTCTTCGGTGCTCAAGATTGCAAATTTTAGGGTAATCAACAGTTGGTGGTGAGGTTTTTGAGAAGATTTGCTTCAATATTGGTTAAGAAAGGTGTGAACAGCACAAAAAGGAAAAAATGGGTCAAGCACTGAGTGTGGCGTCCACTAGTAGAAGAAGTGATGATGCTGAGGATGACACAAAGTGTAAGAGAAATTATTCTAATGAATTTCTCACATTGCTACCAGGCTCAAGCCAAAATAGAAAGGTTAGTGTTGATGTTTTAATTGATGACCTATCATATATTAGGGATGCAAAAACCACAGTCTCATCAGGTTATTCATTATTTAATTACTTTTTCAAAAATAGTGATGAGCCTATGCCAATTTCAAACCCTTGAACCTGTGGATTAGTGAGGTTAATAGTTCCCGACATCTTTGTAGATGTTGATTTCATTCTAGAATTGGCCAGTGGGTATGATACCTTGACCAAAATGATTAACAGGGATGATGGAAAATCCCTACTTACCTTGGACTAAAATCCTTTCATGAAGGCCTTCAATGTGTACTACCCTATGACTACTGAGATAAACTTGAAGAGCCTAGAGATTAGGTCTACTAGAGAGTCTGGCATTGCTGCCAAATTGATCAAGGAACATCATTTTCCTAAGAAGATGAAAACATGCATAGAATCCATGCCAGGAGTAGCCCCATATTTATACAAGGACCTGAATTTCTACATAAAATACATATCATATGCACTATGCAGAGTGTTGGGGAAGGATGCAGGAGCACATAGAATTACCTCAGACAATCTAATGATGGCATTGGGCATGCAGAGCCTCCATACAACCTCCAACTATTATTACATTTAATATATCATAGACTAAATGCACTAGGGATTCATAGACATATAGAAAAAGGAGGCTCATCCCAAATTCATGCATTATTCAATTCTAATGCACTTGATCCTATACTATAATTTCCCGCTCATGAACTATAAATCTCTATAGCCACAGACATTTCATCACAACCAGCCTAACCCTGTTCAATTCTAGCTAAGAGTGTGGAGTTACACCTCCAGAGAGTGGGATTTTTGTGCCCTTGAGAATTGGATAGTTTATCAAATCCTTCAGTGCCTAGGTGTCAATAAGACTAGGCTGCCAATCAAGATAGTTCAAGTACTTAGACCCTACTAGTATCTTGACAAATGGCTAGGAGACCATAATTGGGGATATTTCTACTATGAGAAAAACTTCACACTAATGAGGGTGTATGGTTGTACCCNTGTCCCCCCCCCCCCCCCCCACACACACACATATTTCCATTCTAGGTGCCACCAAGAATAGCTGCAATGAAGTTCATAAGCCAAATCATTTGGACAGATAAGGAGCATCTTGCACCACACAAAAAGGTTACTTTTACCCCTAGGCAATTCAGGATCTATAATTTTATTATTGGAAAAGGGGAATTAGACCTTGTGAATAATTGGATGAATCACTACAAAATGAATGTGGCCTTGTATAGACATGTTGACATAGAGGGCTTCATCTTTTGTGCCATAAAGTTGTTGACACCAACCATCCCCTAGACCAAAGACCATGAAGAGTGCATCGAAGAATATTTGATAAGAAATATGTTGGAGGATGAGGAGGTTAATAGGAGAGCTATAAATTTTAATGAACTTATGGACCTAGAAAGGAAGGTCAAGAGAAAAGGCATAAAATTTGGGGGATTTTTCCCTAATATGTCTTATTTGAAGAGGCTAGAAGCCATGATCAACTCTCACACTCTCCTTTTCAATCAGTTGGAAGATGCACTAGAGAAGGAACAAGAAGAGAATTCTAAGTCAGAATATGATAGTGATGATGAATACTGTGAACTTGTTCCCCCACCAATTAATCAAGCAATTTCTGAAGAGAAAGTAGCTGAGGGAGAGAATATCATTAACCTAACAGAGGTCCTTGAGAAGGAAGTAACAAATGAACCCCCACCCAAGAGATAGAAAGTAGAAAATGGGGAACCTTCTTAGGACTTGTATAGATAAGAGGTTATTACACCAAGATGAATTCCTGAAGGATGATAACTTCATAAAATAAGGGAATTTAAGGATTTCCTCATCTGGAACAAGCAACAATAGGTGTAAAAACAATTGTAGTTGGCAGGTGGTGATCTAGTCACCCAAGAGGCTCTACAAACACTACAGGTTATGATCCTGAATCTAAGAAAATTACTCTAGAACAAGAAAGGCAACTGGTTAAGGCCAGTGGGGTGCTATTAGGGGAAGGTTGGGATCTGTCCTCAGCCTTTATAATTGATCAGATTAGGAAACAACCTGATGTCAAATTATCATCAGAGACACATGTTGGGGACATGATAAGAGGGTTTGGATGTAACCCTAAGTCCCAAGCACTTGCAATGTCGAGCTTGGCTCCCAAAGATTAGAATCCATCCCTGTTGAATATCCAAGAGAATATGGAAGGTAACAAGATAATCTGGTCAGTCCAGAATATAGGGGACTTAGAATATCCCAAGTGCTAACTCACTTTGCCCAACTTAATGAGGAAAAAGCATTCCAAATGTCAAAGAAGCTAAAGAAACTCACTAGTGATACTAGTGATATTGTTAAGGATAGAGAGTTGGGGTTGATAAAGATTAAGGAACAAGAGAATCTCATAGTGATTTTACTAAATAGATATTGGATATGCTAGAGCCTACCCCTGCTAAGCCTAAAGAGGTACAGGATTTAGAAGTCTAGACAGAGGAAACAAGTGAGGTAGTTGTTGAAATAGAGCAAGGGATAATAGAGCATAATAGTGTTATCTTGGGAGCCTTGACTTCAATTTTACAACACAGGATACACACCCTCAAGGACAAGATTGATGCGGTGTATGGAGCTTATGGTAGGTTGTCAGGCTTACAAACAAAGGTCAATAGTTTTATATCAGTTTTGAATCCATATTATGCTACTTGGTCTGGAAGGACAGCACTTTTTGAGAGGTTGGCATCTGTGCAACCACTAAGGTCAGATTTGCCAGAGATAGTAACTCTTGTTGACATAGAAATAGAGAAAATTGGAGCCACATTATCCTTCTTTAAAGGAAAATCAAATCAAATCAAAGCCAGGATGAATATGTTTGGGGTAGGTTACAACATATTTATACCTCCCATTAGAACCAAAGACAATCAAATCAAGCCATTAGGGCTATGGGGTGCAGAATTTGACCATTTTTTTCCTAACAAGGATGTATATATCTCTGACAATGGTGAGTTGGACATGGAAAGGTTTAACAAGATTCTGGATGAAGCAGTTAAAGCAGAGACAGATTGTAAAAAATTCATCATAGATGTTAGGAGCATAATAGATGTGAGGTGGGAAACAAAAAAGACCCAACTTGAGAATATACAGAGCTTTGAGTGGCCAAAGGAAGAAAATGTCACAGCATGGGACGTCTTGACAAAGCCCAAGAAGAAAAACTCTGTAATGGTTGACCTGGACATTATGGATGAAGAGTAAAGAAGACACCTTGAACCTGATCTCTGAGCATAGGGAGAATGACTACTTCAAATACTAGTGTAGGTTAGCCTTGAATGGGAGTCACTGGGTCTCATTACAACTATATGAATTTATATTGAATAGCAATGGACAAAGGTCCTAGCTAGATCAATATTGAAGACCAAATTCAGTTGTCAACAGATTTTTTCTTTTCGTCGTCAAGAGGATTAACTGAATATTTTATCTTTTAATGTCCTCTGGATTAGCTTAGTCATCTGAAGCTTGTTGCATCCTTGATCTTTAAGGATTCCAAGATGACTAATGTTGGATATAAATAGAAAATTGTAATATATTGTAAAGGATGGTAAAATCAAAACTACGAGGCAGGCTTTTGAATTGTGTCTGAGTTTTAAGTTTTTAGTCAGTTTGAAATGTATTGAAATAAAGATATCATTAATGAAATACAATGGAATTTCCAGTTTGGTATCATTGATGTATTTTTTCATTTACATTCAGCTCTTGTATGTTTCAATTGTAAATCATTATAAATGTACCAGTTATAAGTTAACTTTGTTGTTATTTGTGAGTTACATTCAAGGAGGGTTTAAATCTTACAAATAGTTTCAGAGGGTTAGGGTTTTATGCAAGAATTTGATACAAAGGTATAAGAGTGAAAGGGTAGTTTGTAAGGCATTCTGTCTGAGATTTTTTTTGTGTTTTAATTAATTATCTCTAGTGAATGTATGTTTCATGTGACTCTATGTCCCAAGATTAGGCACTGGTCAAGTTCTGATAAGTAGTCATTATCATCAAACCAATTAATATTTTAATCAATCTTTACTTTATGTTATCTAAAGTATACATGTCTAGATAATTGTGTTGAGAAATACAGTTCATCATAGTGATTCCTTAAAGAGAGAATTCATAGGTTAACCTTCCTAGGTCAAAAGACCTAAAAAGAAGAAGGACTAGAAATCCTTGATCCACTGAAAGATTTCTTGTGAAGTAGTGAATCTGAAGATAGGTGCACCCGCCTGAGTTTGTGGAACTTGAAGTGTAGAAGGAATATATCCTTTTCAATTAGCCTTTTCCATGTATAAATTTGATTTGGGAATCTGAGAGTCAATCATTTACTGTTATATGTTGATTCTACAAGAAAAAGTGCTAACAAATTGGCGACTCTACTGGGGATCGATTTAATGTTCTAAGAGTCATGTTCATGAAAGAGTTAGTCCTCGCGATATTGAGAATAAGTCTATTTTTCCTCATAATCATAAAAGAAAGTTTATTCTACCTATCTGTCATTGCACATTGTTTGAAGGTTTTGGTCATGAAGATGATACCGATCTTGTCTCAAATAGAGTGACTGGTGACTATAAAGTCTTTGATTTAATCCAGTGTATATTTTTTGAAGAAAGTTACAGAGTGGAGAAGACTTGCAGTGATACAGACAGTGAAGAATAATTTTCATGAGATTACTAATTAATCAAGTTGAGGAATTATCAAGAAACTTTTCTTTTATTTTTCATTCAAACTTATTGTTGTAAAAGAAAATCTAAGTCAGGATAAGCTGCTCAATCATTCTATATTTTGTCCTCTGCAAAGAGGTGGTGACTCTAACCTTTGTGTACTCTAGTGTTGCACATTAAACACATTGAATATACTTGTCTATTTTGAAAGATGAGTCAGCAAATGAATACTAGATCCTATTTTAAACAAAATCCTGAGAAAGATTTTGGACAAGAGCTCCATACACCTGGAAGGAGACAATGGTCCAAAAGAGGTATATCTAAACATGATTCCCCAAATACCTCTAAGGGAAGGATGGAGACCCCTACTCCAGAAATAAATTCATCTTCATCTGAAGATGCAGGACCCATAGGACCAATTGAAACTTATAGATCTGATGCAAACTTTTATCCTCTCAAAGATGGGGAAAATACTAATATAGGTTTCTTCCTTGCAGAACAAAATCTAGCTCCACTTGAAGAAACTTTTTTTGCTGAGGCAACCTCCTATGATTCTGATAAGTTGCAGGATGAGTTTATAGCTTTAAGAAAAAATAAAAAGGAACAAGAAAAGGAAATATCAGATGCACAGAAGAAACATGATCAAAAGCTATATGAATTACTGGTGGAAAGAGAAGAACTCTTGGCTGAAACTAGAACAAATGACCTCAAGGCTAAAATCCTAATTCAAGAGGTTAAAGGTTTGAATCTAGACTTGTTCGGTGATCTTGATTATTTGAGAAAGAAAGCCCCAAACAAAATGACAAATCCTGGCAAGGATGAATTTGAGAAAGAAGGGCTTGTCATCAGACAATTATACCCATATGAGATTGAACAAAATGCAAAACTTAAGACAAGTACTAAGGATGCCCCAAACAAAGGTAAGCAAAAGGTTGTTGGTGTGACTATAGAGGAACCTAAACAGAACTTGACCACTCCTATGGGAATATCTCAAGTTGATCTTGAGCTGGAACAAGCTAGAAAAGATAAAGAGGACTTAGCCAAACAATTGGAGAAGTTAGAATTAGAGGTTGTTGTAGCTAATATGAGAATGAGGATGGCTTTCCTACATGCCACTACTAACACTTATGCAAGTAGCTCTGTGTCAGTTAACCATGGGACACAGCAACAAAATCAATCTTCTAGCCCAATCCCAAATAGTCAAAGGGTTGATCCTAAAGTGCAATATTTTGATTTGAATTTGAATGTTAAAACCTCCAGCCCAAATGCAAGTGATCAACATGTTGGTCCTAGCCTAAGAATTCAAGTCTCTAACCCAAAACAAAGTGTTCCCACACCCATTCAAAATCAAGGAGGAGCTACTGGACCAAATGGTGACAATGTGCTTGGAAATTTCCAGAGGAGACCTTTCCACATAAACAAATATAGAGCCCTTTTCTTTGAAGGCATTCCTGGTCACCCTAATGTGATCCCCAATGAGGTAAGAGACAAAATCCCCAAGTTCACAGGAAATAATGTTTTAACTTGTGAAGAGCATTTGAAAACTTTTAGTGATAAGATAACTGACTTTGAAATTGAAAATGAGGATGTCATTATGAATATTTTTGTTTAGTCATTAATAGAGGATGCTAGAGATTGGTTTAGGAATTTACCAAATGATAGCATTGCATCTTAGGATGAGTTTGTAAAGTATTTTAGGGAACAATATAGAGAACATGTCAACTCTAGATACATGCTGAATGAATTCAAAAACATTAAAAAGTTCCCTAATGAAAGTATGGCTGACTTTAACAATAGGTTTCCAAAGGCCATTTTTAAACTATTCCAAGTCTTGAGGTTAGATGAGGAAGTATGTCTTACAACTTATATCAATGTTACTAATGGTAAAATGTATTTCTTACTTAGAGACAAAAACCCAACAACCTTAAGGGATGCATACAAAATAGCTATTGATATTGAAATAAATAGGAGACCATCAGGAAAATTGGGAAAGAGGGAAAACAATAAACTCTGGAAAGAAAAGGGATCATCCAACAAAACTGTCAAAGAAGATGACACGGTAGATAAACTAGTGAGTGCAGTAAAATATCTTGCTGCCAAAATGGATAAAAATGACAAGGGAGGGTACCGTGAAAATAAATACACTAACCAAAGGTTTGATAAATAGCTTAACCTGAGAGACTACCCATATAAAATAAATTGGAACAATGGCAAGCCAGTCCCTGATGGACGAGATAACCTAAAAGACAAAGAAACCCTAGATACCCTAAAAATGAACATTTCCAACTATGTTGAGAACACTCCTTGGTGTGATGCTGCAATATGTTGCATTCTTCATATCAGTGTGTAGTATCCCATGCCTTGTTTGATCAAACAGAAGAAAGGGAACAAGAAGGCCCTGCCATTAATATGTTCACAGTAAAGAAACCATACCCATGGTTTTCTGACATTGGTTCATCTTCTGATAACTTGTGTACAGCAAACAATTCTTGTTTAGAATATCAATTACAGATTCCACCCTACCAAAGTGATCAGGTTGACAGTGTTTCACAAGAAACTATAAATACAGGGGGAAGTGACAAATCACATTCTCATTTTAAAACTCCTATTGATGAAGAAAAGAAATCTTTGACCGTTGCAGCAATTAATCAAGCCAGAAATGCATATAATCTGAGAAATAGAACAGTACAACCAGCCCAAGGTAAACCTGCCCCTGTATATGTTAGAAAGGATTCACCTCAAGTTACTGTGGATTCTCATGTCAGGGAAAATAAAGATGAAAAGCCTGAAAGACAAGCAGGACCCTCTTCTGATCATGTTGAAAAGGAAGAAGCAAAGGAGGAACAAATAGCCAATGATAAATCCAAGAAAGGTAAAAATATGAGTGATGTGCCCTTTGAATTACCCCTTTTTGACATGAGACGTGCTCTGACTCAAATGAAAGTTTCAGTCCCACTCATGGAGATGCTGAAAATAAAAGAACATAAAGAAGCTGCTTTGGCACTTCTAAGAGGGATAGATGATGTGTTTGTACCAAATCAAGAGAAAACACCTTTGACATCAAATGATAGTAGAAGGGACATACCACTTGTTAAGGAGAGATAAGGGAAAGTAAAAGGAAAATAAAAAAGCAAAGAATTTTCCCATAACTGCATTGGCAACATAATTACCCAAGAACCATTATCTATTGACCCATTTTATCTCACCTTAATGGTAAATAATTTATTAGTAAAAAATTGCATGATTGATTATGGAGCTGCAGCAAATGTAATGTCTTATCATGTCATGAAAGAATTGGGCCTTCAGGTCACCACACCTGCTGGAATTTGTTATGATATGGACAACAGGGAAGTTTATGTGATAGGAACACATAAAGACATTGAAGTGAACATTTTTGCTTTCCCTGAAGCAACTTACAGAATGGATATAGTGGTTGTTGATACTAAGTCATATTATGGTATGCTTTTGTCAAGACAATAGGCTGTAGCAGTGGGTTGAAAGATGCAATTATATTTGTCCTATGCAACTATCCCTGTAAATGGAAATGACGTCAATTTGTACAGAGAACCCCGGTCACCTATCATGGTGGAGGTGGTTCTACTTGACCAATTAAATTTTTGTGTAGATGTTGATATGGAAAACTTTACTGTGGAAGAGATCAAGCCACAATTAAAGAATACTAACCCAATTGTGGATGAATTATTGTTGCAATAATATGGACTGTGGAAAATGTACTTTGATGGAGGATGTTCCAAAGAAGGATTAGGAGCTGGAGTTTTGTTTATTTCCCCATCAGGTATCACTTTCAAGTATTTCTTCCTGCTAACTTTTCACTATACAAATAATATTGTTGAATATGAAGCTTTAATCTTGGGAATGGATATTACTATTAAGCATGGTATTAAATGTTTGAAAGTTCATGGGGATTCTCAGTTAATCATATCTCAGATAAGGGAACATTATTCTGCCAAAGATGACAGACTAAAATTATACAAGTATGCAATCTGGGATAGGATAGAATTCTTTGATGCCTTCAATATCCTATAGATAGAGAGATAAAATAATATAATGGCAGATTCCCTTGCCAATGTTGCCCTAAAAAATAATGATGTCACCCTTACTGGCATGTTTGTGGTAGAAATAAAAAGTAGACCTGCAGTCCCTGGAAATATTCATAATTGGCAAGTATTTGAGGATGATGATGATATCCTTAGGTTTATCCAGTGTGTGGATCAATATGATGGTCAGAAGATTGACAGTGAATCTCTAGTAGCAGTTATGGATGGTAAAGAATATATCTTTGACCAAGAAGTTATCCAGCTGGCTACTAATCACATTCCCAAAGGGTTGGTTGAGTTGTAAGGCATGTTCAGCATAAATGACAATTATATGACCCAAAATTCCAATGCAAAGGTAGGAGATTTAGAAGAAGTTAACCTGGGATCTAAAACATCTCCTCAATTAGTCTATATTGGTAAAAGGTTAGATAGCAATATGAGATTGAATCTGATAAAACTGCTGAAAAAGTATGAACATGTATTTGCCTGGTCTTATGAGGATTTGAAATCTTATAGAAAAGACTTACTCCAGCATGACATCCCTCTAAAAGAAGGTAAAAAAACAATTTAGGAAAAGAAAAGAAAAAAAAGGCCCATTAATCCACTATTGGCTACCAAAATGTAGACAGAATTGATGAAATTAAGAGATGCAGGCATAATTTAGCCTATCATGCACTCATCATGGGTTTCTAACTTGGTCCCTGTGAGAAAGAAGAATGGGGACATGAGATTGTGTGTTGATTTTAGAAACCTGAATGCACCCTCGCTGAAAGATAATTATGGATTACCCAATATGGAGGCTATGTTGCATAAAGTCACTAGATGTGATTTATTGTCTATGATGGATGGGTTCTCAGGATACAACTAAGTGCTGGTCAAAGAGTCCGAACAATTCAAGACAGCATTTACTACTCCTTGGGGCACTTATGTGTATGCTCGCATGCCATTTGGTTTGAAAAATGATGGTACAACCTTTCAAAGGGCCATGGATGTGGCTTTCAAAGATCTCATAGATGTTCTAATGGTAGTATACCAAGATGATTTAACAGCTTTTTCAAAAAGGGGAGAAGATCATTGTAACCACTTGGAGAAAGTTATGATAAAAGCATTAGAATATGGGGTGTCTTTGAACCCAAAAAAGTGCCACTTTGTTGTTACTGAAGGGAAACTTCTGGGCCACTTAGTGTCAAAAGAGGGAGTAAGAATAGATCCTGACTATACCAAACCCTTTTCTTTATTCACTTTTGCTTCTTTTCATACTATTGTTTCAGTTCTATTGCAGAAAGATATGAGGGATTTGAACATCCAATAGCCTTTTTTAGAAAATCTTTACAATCATCTGAGCTGAATTATCAATTGATGGAAAAGCAGGCTTATGCCTTAGTGAAAGCATTCAAGGCTTTCAGGCCTTATCTGGTATGTGCAAAGGTAAATGCATATGTTCCTCATGTTGTTTTCAAAGATATATTTATCCAAAATGAGGTAACAGGGAAGAGATGCAAGTGGATAAATAAAGTTCAGGAATTTGATTTGGAAATCCACATCACAAAATAGGTAAGAGGGTTAGGATTGGCAAAACTGATGACAGAAGAGAATTTGGACCTAGTTCAGATCAATAATGTTAATACAAGTAGAAATTTCCTAACAAGTATTGAAATGAAACCCTGGTATACTAATATGTATATTTTTTGAAAAATGCTAATTGTCCAGATAACCTAAGTGATAACCAAAGGAGGAGTTTGAGATTACAGGCTCATAAATATGTCTTGTTGCATGGTGATTTGTTTTGTAAAAATAGAGATGGGATCTTGTTGTTGTGTCTTGACAAAGGACAATCAGAGAGGATTTTGAGTGAAATGCATGTTGTAATGTGTGGAGGGCATTATTCTGCTAGATCAAAAACTCATAAAACTATGAGAGTTGGGTATTATTGGCCTTGCTTGTTCCAAGATGCTTATACTTTTATTAGAATATGTGAGCCATGTCAGAGATTCTCAAGAAAAATGAAGTTTTCAGGAGCTTTATTATTGAATCATGTAGTGGCAGATGCCCCTTTTGCAATGTGGGGAATGGATTTCATCAGAGAGTTTGCTGAGAAATCAAGTGGAGGCCATAGTTGGATTCTGTTGGTAACTGATTATTTTACAAAATGGGTAGAGGCAGTTCCAACCAAAAGAGAAACAAGCACAGTGGTCATTGATTTTTTGATGGACAATGTGATCACAAGATTTGGTGTTCCCATCAAGTTGGTAATGAATAATGCCATGTGTTTCAGGTCTGAATAATTTATAGATTTCTTCTCTAATATGGGAATTGTTATGTCTTATTCATCCCCATACCATCCACAAGCTAATGGTCAGGCATAATCCAGCAATAAGAATCTCTTGCAAATTTTGAAAAAGACCCTGGAAGGTAATAAAAGAGCCTAGCATATAAAGTTAAAAGAGCCTGGCATATAAAGTTAAAAATTTCCCTTTGGGCAGACAATTTCACTGTCAAAAAGGTTACTGTAAAATCTCCCTTTGAGTTGGTAGATGGTGTTCAATCAAGAATGTCTGTCAATAATTTGCTTCCAAATTATAAATTTATCCAAGATAAAGATATTGAAGTCTCTAAACCTACAGAAGAAAGAATGGTTCAATTGGTAGAATTGGATGAAATAAGGAGAGAAAGCCAGAGGGAAAATGTCAAATTGCAGCAAAAAATGAAGTACCTTTTTAACAAAAGGGCACATGAAAGAAAGTTCTAGCCTGGTGATTTTGTGTTGCAATGGAATACAAGGGTTAAAGAAAAAGGAAAGCATAAAAAAATTGAGTCATTATGGTTGGGGCCTTTTGTCATCTCACGGATTTTTGGAAAGGATTCATATTTCCTTAGGAATATGGATAATGAAGAACAGGAATTGTCATTCCATGGACAATTCCTGAAAATTTTCTTTAATTAGATCTTTTGTTCCATGCACAGTAGCGTTGTGTCATATGTACAGGTGTGTTTCCTTCCTAGTTGTGTGTTTATTTAAGTAATAGGTTAGTCTGGTTTTAGTCTGCTTCCCCAGAGGTCTGTGTTCTTGCTATAATCTGGGGTTTAAGCATCCTTAGAGAGAGCCACTATTGGTAATATTTCATGCTTTGAGTCTGCCTTGTAAATGTTTGAAGTTCCCTATCATACCTATGCTCAAAGGGTTTAAAATCATGGTTGAAACTGTCCATGTACCTCTGTAAATATTGTTTTATCCCTTAACCTTATTGAAAATTCCAAAACACCATAAGTCCTTAGGTTATTTCCATGCAAAAATGCAGAAAAGCACTAAATTTCCTAAACATGTTCTATTTTGTAGTTACTTTTTGGCACTTAAGTCCTAAAAATTTGCATGTGCTAATTATTCAGTCGCTTAGTCTCATGAGGAAAAGTGAATATTCCTTGTAATCTAGAGACTTGGCAAAAATCTTTGGTCGCATAGTCTCTTAATAAACAGAATATGCTTCAGAGGATCACGAGACTTAGCGTAGATCATTGTTCTGAGTTATGATCTAATGATGGTCAGCTTATCTCTTGATGATATCAGGGCTAGTGATTTCATATGGTGACTTCAAGTTTTCTTAGTCGCGTTATCTCCAAATGTAACCCAGGGTTATAAGTTGAGTCAAATGATTAAGGTTTCACCATTGTCTCTAAGTCTCGAAATAAAATGTGAGTTAAGTGAAAGATCAGGAGATTTAACGACAATCATTGATCAGAGATTAAATCTAACAGTAGTCGGGAATTCTCTGGATTAACCCTACAGTTTGGAAAATATCAAGCGACATGGAGTTTTAATCGTCACCAAGTCTCTGAATAAACCCAGGTTGAAGGTCAAATTGGAATATAGTGTTGTCGCACAGTCGCGAGAAGAAAGATGAGTTAAGTTAGAAAATGAAATCCCACCCAAGAGACAGAAATTAGAAACAGGGGAACCTTCTCAGAAGAAGGAGAAAAGGATAGATAGAGTTGTTGCCTTAATAACTGGGAACAGGCCCTGTGATCACTTACTAAGAAAATAGATCAGGGCATGCAAGAAATTGCAAAAGGATGTAGAAGAGGAGGAAGAGCTACCTCTTAGGACTTGTACAGATGACAGGTTATTACACCAAGATGAATTCCTGAAGGATGATAACTTCATAAAAATAAGGGAATTTAAGGATTTCCTCATCTAAAAAAAGCAACAACATGTGGAAAAACAATTGTAGTTGGCAGGTGGTGATCTAGTCACCCAAGAGGCTCTACAAACACTACAGGTTATGACCCTGAATCTGAGAAAATTACTCTAGAACAAGCAAGGCAATTGGTTAAGGCCAGTGGGGTGCTATTAGGGGAAGGTTGGGATCTGTCCTTAGCCTTTATAATTGATCAGATTAGGAAACAAATTGATGTCAAATTATCATCAGAGACACAGGTTGGGGACATGATAAGATGGTTTGGATATAACCCTAAGTCCCAGGCACTTGCAATGTGGAGCTTGGCTCCCAAAGATCAGAAGCCATCCCTGTTGAATATCCAGAAGAATATGGAAGGTAACAAGATAATCTGGTCAGTCCAGAATATAGGGGACTTAGAAATCTCCCAAGTGCTAACTCACTTTACCCAACTTAATGAGCAAAAAGCATTCCAAATGTCAAAGAAGCTAAAGAAACTCACTAGTGATACTAGTGATATTGTTAAGGACAGGGATTTGGGGTTGATAAAGATTAAGGAACAAGAGAATCTCATAGATGATTTTACTAAATAGATATTGGATATGCTAGAGCCTGCCCCTGCTGAGCCTAAAGAGGTACAGGATTCAGAAGTCTAGACAGAGGAAACAAGCGAGGTAGTTGCTGAAATAGAGCAAGGGATAATAGAGCATAATAGTGTTATCTTGGGAGCCTTGACTTCAATTTTACAACACAGAATACACACCTTCAAGGACAAGATTGATGTGGTGTATGGAGCTTATGGTAGGTTGCCAGGCTTACAAATAGAGGTCAATAGTTTTATATCAGTTTTGAATCCATATTATGCTACTTGGTCTGGAAGGACAACACTTTTTGAGAGGTTGGCATCTGTGCAACCACTAAGTTCAGATTTGCCAGAGACAGTAACTCTTGTTGGCACAAAAATAGAGAAAATTGGAGCCACATTATCCTTCTTTAAAGGAAAAGAAAATCAAATTGAAGCCAGGCTGAATATGTTTGGGGTGGGTTACAACAGATTTGTACCTCCCATGAGAACCGAGGACAGTCAAATCAAGCCATTAGGGCTATGGGGTGTAGAATTTGACCATTTTCTGCCTAACAAGGATGTATATATCTCTGACAATGGTGAGTTAAACATGGAAAGGTTTAACAAGATTCTGGATGAAGCAGTAAGAGCAGAGACAGAATGTAACAAATTCATCATAGATGTTAGGAGCATAACAGATGCTAGGTGGGAAAGACAAAAGGCCCAACTTGAGAATATACAAAGCTTTGAGTGGCCAAAGGAAGAAGATGTCATAGCATGGGATGTCTTGACAAAGCCCAAGAAGAAAAATCCTGTAACGGTTGACCTGGACATTATGGATGAAGAATAAGGAAGACACCTGGTACCTGATCTCTGAGCACAGGGAGAATGACTAGTTCAAAGACTAGTGTAGGATAGCCTAGAATGGCAGTCACTAGGTCGCATTACAACTATATGAAGTTATTCTGAATATCAATAGACAAAGGTCCCAGCTAGATGAAGATTGAAGACCAAATTCAGTTGTCAGCAGATTTTGTCTTTTCACTGTCAAGAGGATTAACTGAATATTTTGTCTTTTAATGTCCTCCAGATTAGCTTAGTCATCCGAATCTTGTTGCATCCTTAATCGTTAAGGATTCAAAGATGACTAATGTTGGCTATAAATAGAAAATTGTAATATATTGTGTAAAGGATGGTAAAATCAAAACTGCGAGGTAGGCTTTTGAATTGTGTCTGAGTTTTAAGTTTTTAGTCAGTTTGAAATGTATTGAAATAAAGATATTATTAATGAAATATAGTGGAATTTCCAGTTTGGTATCATTGATGTCTTTTTGCATTTACATTCAGCTCTTGTATGTTTAAATTATAAAGCATTTTAAATGTACCAATTATAAGGTAATTGTGTTTTTATTTGTGAGTTGCATTCAAGGAGGGTTTAAATCTTACAATTAGTTTCAGAGGGTTAGGGTTTTATGCAGGAATTTGATACAAATATATGAGAGTGAAAGGGTATTTTGTAAGGCATTCTATCTGAGATTTTGTTTGTGTTTTAATTAATTGTCACTGGTGAATGTATGTTTCATTGTGACTCTATGGCCCAAGATTAGGCACTGGTCAAGTTCTGATAAGTAGTCATTATCATCAAACCAATCAATATTTCAACCAATCTTTAATTTATGTTATCTAAAGCATACATGTCTAGATAATTATGTTGAGAAATACAGTTCATCATGGTGATTCCTTAAAGAGAGAATTCATAGGTTAACCTTCCTGGGTGAAAAGACCTAAAAAGAACAAGGACTAGAAATCCTTGATCCACTAAAAGATTTCCTGTGAAGCAGTGAATCGGAAGATAGGTGCACCCGCCTGAGTTTGTGGAGCTCAAAGTGTAGAAGGGATATATCCTTTTCAATTATCCTTTTCCACGTACAAATCTGAATTGGGAATCCGAGAGTCAAGCATTTACTGTTATATGTTGATTCTACAAGAAAAAGTGCTAACAGGCGTGAACCTCTAAAACCCTTTCGGGTTTTCAGGGATCTGGATCCCCAAAAGTCCAATGGGTTTTTGGGCTTGTTGTCAAGTTGAAGGTGAAGGGTGGGGGATGTTGGAGGGTGGGGGACGTTGGGGTTTCAAGCCTCAATCCCCCTTTCAGGGTTTTGCGGATCTAAAACCCTTAAAGTTTGAAAAGGACTTAGGTTATTTCATAGCTTTCAAAAGATGAAACCTTTACTCACTTTCCTCGGTGAACTATTGATTTTTTATTGGTCACACTTGTCTGATTAGGGCATAAAAAGTCTAAAACTAAGAAATCTCTCTGTTAAAATGCTTAAAAACTAAGAAGATGAAAAAATAAACCAAAACTAGGGCACGAAAAAAAAACCCTACCTCAAAAAGGTGGAGAAATGATTAAAATGTGCACTGAAGACCGTGGAAAACTCAAAAAGAGGTTGAATTGAGGAGTCTAACAACTGCTAAGGTCACCCAATAAGTGCAATTATTGTTGGTTCTCAAAGAGAATTTGGAAACTCAATGCATGCAAGTGCCCAAATGAATAATGAAATCACCTTTTATAGCCAGCTAGGAAGGTGTTGAGGTGATGTCACCCCGATCCTTGACCGAGGGTCGATTATTGGGGTTTTGGGATCTTAGGACCTCCGAACGACCCCGACTCCTCACAAGTTCAATCAGACTTTTGGGACTTAGCTTTTTACAGCTTGTTGTCTTATGGGCCTTCAGGGTTTTGGGGTCCCAGAGAATTTTGAACTTCCTCGAACCCCGAAAGCCTGATATGGGGCTCATCTACCTTTTCTAATGGGATTCCTTCAAAAAATATAAGGCAAGACATACCACAACCAAAAAAAGGAGAAAAGACCAAGAGAAAAACAAACCTAGCTTCTAACTCAAACTAGTGTATGACTAACGGGAACTATAAAGCCCACAATTTGACTCACTGGGCATTCGAATGACCAGAACCTAGGGACAAAACAAACGAAAAAGAAGCAAGAAGGGTGTCCCCATTAGGCCAAGTGGCCAAAATGGGGCGTGAGTTGTCGAGTAACAACAGTTACCTTTGAGAATAATATGTTATTCCCCAAATTGATATCCCTTAGATGTCTTCCTCAAAAGAAACCTTCTCCCCTTTATATCTTCCAATGTGAGGGAGAATGGAACCTCTTCATCATTTTACCCCTTTGCAATGGTCATAGTCTTTCACAATTACCACCCTTCAAAAGAGTCACAACCCTTCATTATTTTTGCCCTTCGAGAGAGACAATCCTTCATAATTACCACCTTTTGAGAGTCACAACCCTTCATCATTTCTACCCTTAGTGAGAGTCGCGACATTTCATAATTACAACCCTTTGAAAGAGTCACAAACCTTCATCATTGATGCCCTTTGAAAGAGTTACAACCTTTCATAATCACAACCCTTTAAAAGAGTCACAATCTTTCATCATTATTTCCCTTTGAAAGAGTCACTTCCTTATTTTCTTCTCATTCATTTCTTCTTCCATTAATCCTTCTTTAATTCCTGTGATTTCCTCTTTTTTTCTTCGTATCTCCTTTCAAATGAACTCTCCTCCCTTTCTTATCTTATGTTAAGAGAGTCAAAACTTTTCATTGCATGCATCTTGACATTTCATTAAAATTAATTAACTTGTAATTATATTATATTATCTTATATATATTATTATTATTTATTTGTTTATTTTAGTTTTATTATTACTTATTATTAAATCCTATTTCAAAAATGAAACGTTACAATGGCTCTAGAGTATTCATATGGTATAAATATCACGAGGAAAATATTTCAATTGATCATGGAAAGTTGTCAACATTTTGATGATATCAGAAGTCCTTTACAAAGGTATCAACTTTGGAAAGTGTTATGATGCTCAATTCATGTGTTATGACATTAGATCTTGAATATGATGATATTTTTTAAAAATGTTTTCACTATTTCTTTGGTACTATCAAAAATTATCATGTTTTGTTGGCTAATATGAGAAAGGATAAGTAGATATTTTGACTTATTGTTCATACTCTAATTGTTAGTGTGAATGAAGTTATTTTCTAACTACACATTAGTGGGACCCTATTCACGTGACTTAAGTTCACTTAGGTCCTAGGTGGAATTCTAAAAGTTAGTTATTATGGGGTCATGCTCACCTCATTTACTTTTAATTATCTAGCCATTTAGTATTTGCATTATGTATTTAATGTTTGTATCAAGGGTACTTGTACATACCACATCACACCTTGCCTATATAAGCAAAGCCTCTCATGCATCTTGTACCTTATCATATTATATTCTTTGATTTGGTGAAATAGCAACATTATGTATTTAATGTTTGTATCAAGGGTACTTGTACATACCACATCACGCCTTGCCTATATAAGCAAAGCCTCTCATGCATCTTGTATCTTATCATATTATATTCTTAGATTTGGTGAAATAGCATCTTCTATTGTTGTTTCTCTCTTGTTATGTGGATGTCATTTGGTATTGTAGATTGAAGTTCTTAGATGATTACTTCAATACTAACTAAAAAATTTGTTAAGCTATGTGAAAAGGAGTTGCAACCATATTTATAGTTGAAATATAAAGTAAAATTAAAAAGATAGGGAAAGAATCCAAGAGAATATGCAATGGAAAAGATTTACCAAATGGAGAGAGAGAGAGAGAGAGAGAGAGAGAGAGAGAGATTTTCCTTCAATAGATCAACCACAAGTACACCAAAATGCTCCAAGAACCAAGGCAAGAACACAAGGATTTGAAAGGGAAAAAACAAGAAAAACCCCTTGTGAACAATATGAATATGGCTCAAAGCCTAAAGAATAAGAGAAATAAGCTCATTACAATATTGTAAGAGTGAGAATGAGAGAAGAGAGAAGAAATTCAACTTAGAATCCCTATGAGAACCCTAGGACCCTAAGAAGTGTGTGAGAGTCATCTCTTAAGTAGATATGAGTGGAGGAGTTTGCATGTAACTCACATATTCTATGTGTGCCACATTCACATTTGTTGTGTGCCATGTGTAGGAATCCTCTTAAGGAGGAATATCTAATTTCCTTATTAAAGGAATTACAAATAATATGTCATGTCCTTGGTATAACTTTTAATTACATAGTTACCAAGGAAAGATTAATTCTAACATCCCTCTTTAATCTTTACTTGCGGAGATGAGATCAATAGGCATGACACCCAAATGTTTACAATGATTTTGAGATGTTTCTTTTGAAAGAGTCTTCAGGAGATTGTTGATAGCTTGATCATCATGTATTTCTTCAACTGGATCAGTGGTTGAATGGTACATAGGAATGTTTGCTTAGTGGATAGCACTTTGACAATACAAAGATGTAATTTCTTGTGGAGGGGGGCCCAAATCTTCAAGTGACCATTGAGATTCTTGAGACGCATTGATGCATTATGTATATCCATTTGCAGTAGAAAATAAAGGTGGAGTGTGATCAACACCTGAGCCTGCAATAAGGTAAGAAACGCTAGTAGAGCACCCATCATTGGGATCGCCTAGTGCTGAATCAGTAACACTTTGGAAAGCAAAATCATATTGTGAATCATCAATAATATAATCAAGAATGCAATCTTCAGTTGCATAAAACAAATCAGTAACGTATTCATCATGATAGGAGACATCAAGAGGAGGAGAGCTATCATCATTAACCTCCAAAATAATCATAGGATTAGTACCGTCATTATGAATTTCATCTTGAGTAATGCACATATCTTGCAAAGTAACATTAAGAAAGTTGGAGATAATTTCCTCTTCTTGTTCAAGAATATCATCAACATGAGAACTAATATCATCAAATTACATTTCATCATAAGTAGAGAGCATGTAATCACTTTGAGTAGGAAGATAGTAATCAAGAGGGTTATTCCAAGAGTATCCTTCATCATAATAATCATCCCAAATAGTATTATCATCATAGTGAGGATTAGATATCCCATATCGAATAGCAAAAGTTTGACGAGTGTTATGATTAGGATTAGATGACTTCTCATGTTTAATTTTCTTAAAACAATTATTGATCACATGACCATCTTTCCCACAATAATTACAATGAGGTCTATTAGAATTGTTATGATAACCATTATTATGAATATGATTAGTGGATCTAATATTATGAGATCTAGATAGGAAAGCATGTTCATTAGATTTGATTGAGCTAAATTGAATTAGCTTAGCCTCTTCTTGACGTAAAAGTTGTTGAAAGATAGCATAAGTTAATTGAGATGCTAGCAAAGGAAGAGCTAATTGAGAATGAATATTAGTGATAAATTGCTGAAATTGTCTATGAAAGCATTTTTTTAAAATGATATGAATTAATCGAATTTTAGATAATGTAACTCCTCCATAGTTGAGAAATCCGTATACCTGAGATCCTCCAATTGATCTTAGAGTTGAATCTTTCGAGATTCAGTTGCACTATCGAAGGTGTTTTTCAAAATAGTCCATGTTGCATGTGCTTCAGTACAGTGGGCAATTAATACATATAAATCTGGATGTAAAGAAATGCCTATAAGGCCTAAAGCCTTGTCATTTTTCTCATTCCAAGCATCAATATCTGCCTTAGAGGCAGTAGTAGCGGGAACAGAAGTCAGACTAGTCGCCACATCAAGAATATGCTTAAAGCGAAAAATAAATGTAATATGAGACTTTCAAGCATGATAATTGGGACTTGTTAATTTAATTTCTGGAATTAATATCAACATAATGAATTAAAATAAAATTAAATACAAGCTGCAGAATATAATAACGAAGCTAAAAACCCAATTTAACGTGATTAGTAAATACCAATATGGAAGAATTTTTAAGTATTAAAAAAATTTAAATATTCTGATTAAATGATGAAACAAATTTGTATTGCGATTAAATAATAAATTAGCTATTGAATAATTTTTATAATATTAAAAAGAATAATGGGTTTAACGAAATGAAAATATATATTAAACTAAAACATTGTTTAATAGATTAAACTTTTATGAGAAGCAAATTTGAACAAATTTGGTTAAAAGATTTAAAAAAACATTAAATTTAAACAAATTTGAATAAATTTGGCAACCAATAGGATAAGAAACTAATGATAACCCTGCAAAAAGAATCATAAATATGTTATAATAATAGATGTTATAACGGCCAAGCAAGGAAATTTGAATAAGAAAACCGATATAAGCAAAAGGAATGAATAGAACGAAAACAAAACCTGACAGATACCAAAATAAACAAAGAAATGAGAGCCTGCAAAGATATGATGGACTGAAAATAGGCAAAAATGGTCCTGAACAAGCAGGTTGTGAGTCGAAGAGCTAGAGGAAACACAGAATGAGGTGCGTTGACCAATGAGCTGGAGAAAACACTGAATGAGGTGAAAATTAGCACAAATTTTGCATGACTTCTTCTACTTCACACTGATGAGCATCCACTTGCACAGATTCGATGCCACAATACTCTCAAGATGAGAAGAAAAACAAGACCTACACAGGGATAAGGGTAGTGTAGCCTAGCAGTTGCGTGTGAGATGATTGTAGGACGGGCAAAAAGATAAACACAAGAAGGAACAGCGCTGAGGAAGGTAGAAAAAATAGAAGAACTCACGTTGCCAGTCAACAAAGGGGCTGTGAAAAAAGGAATGAGCAGCGAGACCAAGGGAGAGCTGGAAAAAATGAATAGATTTAAACTCAAGAAAAGTTGTTGCGCAATGAGAGAATATGGTATGAATAAGGATGGAAGTTGAGCTAAGAAATGCAAAAACAAACTAAATCAAAATATATATACAATGTTACCTTTAATAAATAAAAATGTTGCGTGAGAGAGAGACAACAGATAAGAAATAAAATATATCTACAAGGGCATAACTTTTAAATGCACCGTTAGATTTTTTCAAATTTTTGATATGATTTTGAAAACCTACTTATCTATAACTCCACCGAAGCGATTGTGAAAATAACTTATATTGAGAAAGCTATGAATGACGGAGTGAAGGTCTATAAAACTGTCTTCAAAATGACAGACACAGAAATGTTAAATGGTTTGCATAAAAGAAAACTATAATAACAGATATTACAAAATAGAGATAACTACATAAATATATATTTAAAATCAGCACAAGAAATATATAAAAATCTACATATAATAAACAGAAGAAAAACGTTAGCAAGATCTGTAAACCAGATATATGTAACCCTGCAATAAAAGTTAGATATCCAGATATAAATATCAATTTAATGATGAAAAAATAGGAAATGCTAATTATAAATCCCTTGTGGTTGCCCGACAGAGGGAATAGATAGATCTGGAAAGAAACGATAGACTAGATAAACAATAAAACTAGGTTTGACGGTGAACCGGCCAAACCCAAAAAAAATTTCAAAAAATCTGCAATAAAAGTTAGATTGAGAAATCCTGCAAACAAGAGTTATCTTTCTCCTTCACAACTGAAATATCTTTCACCTATTCTTGCATGCACACTCAAAACAAGGATTAAACCAGCTCTGATATCATGTTAGAAATATAAAGTAAAATGAAAAAGATAGGGAAAGAATCCAAGAGAGTATGCAATGGAAAAGATTTACCAAATGCAAAGAGAGAGAGAGAGAGAGAGATTTTCCTTCAATAGATCAATCACAAGTACACCAAAATGCTCCAAGAACCAAGGCAAGAACACAAGGATTTGAAAGGGGAAAAACAAGAAAAACCCCTTTTGAACAATATGAATATGGCTCAAACCCTAAAGAATGAGAGCAATAAGCTCATTACAATATTGTAAGAATGAGAATGAGAGAAGAGAGAAGAAATCCAACTTAGAATCCCTATGAGAACCCTAGAACCCTAAGAAGTGTGTGAGAGTCATCTCTTAAGTAGAGATGAGTGAAGGAGTTTGCATGTAACTCTCATACTCTATGTGTGTCACATTCACATTTGGTGTGTGCCATGTGTAGGAATCCTCTTAAGGAGGAATATCTAATTTCCTTATTAAAGGAATTACAAATAATATGACATGTCCTTGATATAACTTTTAATTATATAGTTACCAAGGAAAGATTAATTCTAACAAAATCACAATTTAAAAGTTTACTCTATGTAATCAATAGAATAAGAGCTTTTTGCAAGAACATAAGATAGCATTGAAATTTAAAAAAATTGAAGTTGTTAAAGAACCTGAATTTCAAGAACACTTAAAACAATCCTCGAAAAGGAAATTTCTCAACTCTAAGCATGTATGGTGGAGTCCCAAATAACTTTGTTGGAAATATGTGCATATGAGACAAATGATTCCAAAGTTTCTAATGATTGGATTAAGCCAGTTGAAAATTTCACACAAACAATTAATAATAAATACCTAGATCAACTTTGTAAAGCTCATTGAAAAACATGTTTGCTTATGATTAAAAATAGAGATGTGACCACCAAAATTGCAAATGGGGTCTTAACATCTAAGAAAATGAAAGTAAAGCTTGATGAGCTCCCGTTTGAACTTCAATCAACGAATAAGATCAAGTTGATGTTGGAGAATGCTTAAGGAGGTAATTGTTTTGTTTGATAATAATTTTAATTTAGATTAGTTTCCATGTAAACCACAAGATGCAAGTACAATGTTGGCTAATATGGAGATTAGCCTAATTGGATAAACAAGATTATTTTTCAATCTTTTTAGATAATGTATTTTGTGAGATTGACGCAAAAAAATAATTTTAGATAACCCAATTTTTGAGATGGATGTTGAGATATCTCTTGATTCAAATTCTAAAACTTGTGATAATATTAGAGCTACATAATTGTAGCTGCCTCCATCAAAAGGATCAAAGATTGGAAATTGCAAATTCTCTATATTCGTATGGATCCAAGTGAAATTTCGAAACATGAAAATAATGCTCCCATTGAATACTAATCTTGGTTGTCAACTTGTAAAAAAAAACACAATTAATAGCAAGTAATTTAATTTGATTATCTTCATAGGTATAGCTTATGGTGTGAAGGTACTAGTGATTACAAAAGTTTATGGCAGGACATGCTATAATGATAAGTACCATAAGAATGAAGAGAAGCAAAAGAATACTTTAGCAAAGGTTATTTTCGTATTCAAGGTTGTCTAAACATAAGAATATAGGCTATAGGTGCTTCTTTGAAGCACAAACATCATGAACAAAGGTGGAACAAACAACAAACACGTATTCTTGTTTCAGCATTCATGATCATTAAAAGAATTAGTATATATAGAGAGAGAGAGAGAGAGAATTCACAACCTATGCAAACTTCCTTGAAACTTCCTTGAAAGCAAAGTCCATACCTTTTGGATCAAATTCTAGTTGAGTTAATTAAAATTATATATGTGAGTTACTGGTATATTGAAAAGTGCAATGATTCAAACTTTGTTAAATTGGTAAGTGTGTATCACTTAATTAATGGCGAAAATTGTGAAAAGTTGTCATCCTCAAAAGATTAACGATTTGCTATTTTGTTCTCTTCTATTAATTTTAATTGAATTTTATTACGTAACATTGCAATGATACCTTTCGCTTTTAAAGAAATAAAAATGTGTTGGACTGATAGCACTTAATGAGAGGATTGCTCAACAACATTATGAAGAATAGAAGATGCAGTTTCTTGATATATCAAGATGGTGCAGTGAAAGTATGGTGAAAATTGTATTATATCAAAATGGTGCAATGAAAGTATGTTGAAAATTTCTAGAGTGTTCTGGGATCCTAGTATTTGCAAAGTGGTTCAATTGGAAGACAATTGGAAGTTTAGTTAGCAAGTACCTGTAATGTCCCATTTTCTAATCCATTCTAACATTTTTGGGAGCTCCAATTTTTTTAGAGTGGCGATTTTTTTTGAAAGAAATTCTAACAATAACAAGATCTTGGAGCCTACACGTACACAACCATATTTCTAACGTCATCCTTGAATAGCACCACCTATCCATCGATTAAAGAATTGACAAAAGGTCCAAATGAATCCAAAACAATTAGAAAAACAGTAAATGAAACGAGCTATTTATAAACCTCATAAATCACCATTAATATAATTAGGAATCTTCTCCTATAATAGAGTATTACACAACCACAATTTAACCATCAGCTTCAAAAAAATATTATATTTTGTCAACATTTTTTCACTAGTTTTTATATTTAATCTTCAGATTTGAATAATTATAAAAAAAATTATTATTTGGCAATTACTGGAAATAAGCAGCCAAAAGGAACAAAAGGGCTACAGCTCCCAAAAAAATTCCTTAAATATTTTGTAAGGCAAGGTGAACCCCAAAGAAAAAGGTACCCTGCTATAATGCCCCTTGTAATCCTCCTCTTTTTCCAGATTGGAAGGCAAAAAAGATCTCATATTCAGACCAATATCGCTGAAGGAAGAAATGCGAAGTCTTAACTCTTAACAATTACTTTGAAAATTGAAATGTACTGACTTACAAAATTGGCACTCCTCTTCGGTAGCAACAGAGGGAATTTCAAACTTCCTGTTTAAAAGCATGCCATTTTCCAAGAATTACATAAAGCCTGAATTATTCAAGCGGGCAAATGTGAGCAATTCTGAGAGCTAATATTTACCAGTGTACCAGCCTACTCAAGACTCACAGAGATGATGTCAAATCTCACCATCTTTAAGTTTCAAAATTGTGATTTAGGTATCATGATAAAGTTTGAACCGAATAAGAAAAGCGAAGGATACCTACGACCTCACATACATGGACAACTTACATAATTCTATTCATCCAATGCACGCTGCAAATGAACACTGTGTTAGACAAAAAGAACTCAACATAATTTCAGGAGTTATCGCAAAAGTGTAATACTTGCAAAATATAGAACATGCTGGATATCAATTTTCATAATATTCAAAGCCATGAAATTAAAATAACATTTAAATCCTTCTGGTCATCCGTTTTGTTGATACAATCATGCTGTTCCTTGATGAAAAGAAAATCCAAAATGAACAGTAATTCTGACAAAATTGTTTCAGAAATTGCATTTTATTGTCTACTGAAAATTCAGCTAAAACAAATGACTTGCCCATAATCAACTGGAACGAGCCTTCTTCTGTTGGAACTTGACTGCAAATAATGGTACAAAAACACCGATTCCAACACATGTCCACACAAGCAGCGTCATCTTCAACTTCCGATGTTTCATCCTATCCAGATTATACATGTGCTCTGCATGCAGATAGTATGGCTCGTCATGACCACCATGTTCTGACATTTTTGTGCAACCCGTGGAATGCACTGATCGAGAAACTGTTCAAGCAAACACATATTACAAGCTTGTATCAGATATGTAATTTATATGTCACCTGGGTAATTACAGTATGTTTAGAGTTAATTTCAACAAAATTAGCATTTATATTCTAAATGTTCTGTGCTTTTAAGAGTTGAAACATGCAAAAATGAAAATGCATTACCTTCAATGATTGAAATATGCAACAATTACAAAAAAAATTATCTAGCACTTGCCAAGGGCATTTGGTTTAATGGTGTGAAGTCCATGTTGTAGGCACCTGGATGGTGCTGAGCTCAAATCTTCTACTATATTAAAAAAAATGATCTAGCACTTCCCCTCAAATTTGACTTTGAACTATTGAAATAATTAAACTATTAATAGACCATTTATGAACAAATTAAAAAGAACTAAATGAGGATGATAATATGATGAGTTTTACATTGCAGGGGCCCTTACCACTAACAATATTCCCTCAGGAATTGATTTCTCAATAAAATTAGCTCAATATTATTTGAAAAATCATAGCCATGTAAGTTTCTGAAAAGAAAAACCAAACTGTAAAGAAACTTCAGCAAAATTCAAAAAAACTATTAAGATGCTCAACCTTTCTTTAGTGCAGAATTTATATTAGTAAATATGCATTTTATATCAATATCTACAAAATTATAAAATCCTGTTTAAAAAAAACAGAACTACAACCTGCCATTTCTACGAGAAATATCCAAAAGATGACCATCAGAACTACAACAGAATCCAGAAGTTTTGCTGTGCTGTAACAACTCTCCAGCAAACATTACTGACATCATTTCCAGCCATTTGCCAGAATTACCTAAAATGCATTCTCTCTTCAAAGCCCGTGAGTAAGACATGTTACACTAAAATCGGGTGTCTTCGTTGCATTTCAAATTAATAATTGGCCTGGAAATAATAAGACTCCAGGTTCTAGCTGAGCCGAATGATTGTTTCTTATTTCCTTTAAAAGTTAAAAACAGATTCTATAATCTTGTCTCTCTCTACCTCTAATTTCTTTGGAAACTGCTTCTATGGAGCCAACTCTCTCCCCTAAGTCCTCACAAAGCCTAACACTCCTTAATACCCATGATATTATAAGATATTAAGAAGTTCTGTTTATTGTACAAAACATCTAATTTTCTTTCTTTTTTTAAAAAAAAAAACCACACCTTAGTTATAGAAAAATGGGTAAGTAACAGCCTTTACCTATTCTTGCTAGACCATTTGCAACCATCTCCATCGATTTTGCTGGAAGATTGCCAAGGTCGAAAAATGAACATTTCTATCTGATTGTCATTATGAATCGATTTACAAAAAGGTATGTTATTATTCCTTAGAAAAAGACCCTTATGACAAATAGGCAGTAATTATCGTTTACAAACGTTTGGATTCACTTTGGCTTGCCAAATTTCCTTATGTTAGATAGGGGCTCTTGTTTTGGCGGAACTTTAAGAATACACTGTAGAGAAGGAAGGATTCAAAATTGAAGTGTGAATAGGACATTGGTTCAATTATTACTGGGAATAATAGAAAGCATGGTAAAACATGGGATAAAAATTTAGGGTGAAAGGGTGTTGCAAGAGAGCTTGCAAGTTGTCTAACAGGTCAATAACTACACAAGATAGGTGAGGGAAAGGTCCCCCAATTTATTGAATTCTTGAGCTTTTAGGGACAAAAAGCCTCCTAATTGGAGAGGTGTCATCAAAATTGATCAGTCAAGTTGGTCAAGAGGACTGACATCAACACTAAGTCATTTCATTGAAGACTACTCAATTTCTAGACATAAAACAAAACCCATTTCACTAAGCTTAATGATCAAACAGTGAGCAGCAGGAAACCCAACAATGAAAGGACATTTATAGAAGCCGACTAGATGATGCTAGCACCCAAGGGGACTTTAAATTAAAAAATAGGGGTCTTTGACAAAAACAACCACATCCGGAGCAACTGGTATCAACACAGGGCACAGAAAATGTATTCAACCTCAATGTAAGATATGTCACATAAGACAAAATGGCAAGGTCAGGATCTAGAATAGGAGTTCGGCATTTCATATCCCTTTTTTGAGCCGCTGAGCAAAACTCTCTTGTCATGCAAAGGAGTACAATATTCCCTTGTAAACATGCAGAGGGAAACATGCAGAGGGGGTTCCTTTCAATTTATTGTCTGTAATTGTACAATTTGACAACAGTCCAGTTGTCCTAAGTATGTTAAAGTGTAATTGAGAAGGATAGAGTGCCATGTTTAGATGTTTGGGAATCAAAATTACAATGTAAGATGTCCATAAAGGCTTTTAGAGGGCAGTAAACCTATGTAATTAGCAAAGGAAATAAAGGGCATAGGAGGTAAACACCTCACTCTTCTGAAGTTTTTCTTTAACTTTCCCACATTGTGTTCCTGTAGATCAAATTATCTCTCTATTTTCATACTCCCTTGTGCTCTCTTAAGGTTGTTATAATCTTCTTTATTGTTTTGATTAAGATAGGCAAGGATTTAGAAAGGACCCGGACACTTGAACAATCAGAAAATATCAACGAAGGATACGCAAAAAGCAAAACAGCCAAAGAAACAAACAAAGCAAGCCTCACAAGAAGTGAGATAGAGACCAGCAATCATCATTAAAACCAGCAGAAGAACATAACTGCAAGTAGCCACAAAGCAGCAAGCCAGAAGCCAATCAGTCAAGGTGGTTTGTAACCAAACTTCATCAAAGGCCTCAAAAGAGGGGCAGGATGGGCATGGAATTTCCTTCCATTGTTCAAAGAAGAAAACTTACTCGAAAGACTCTCAATCACAGCATCAAGTTTTCTCTTAACCTTGCAAGAATCGCCACCCTTGGCAATGTCATCTCTCCCAGTAGATTCCAGCACCTTCCCATTATTATGGGGCGGAGAACATTAAGAAATATTGTTCTCAACAAAGGGACTTTTGAACACAATTTGTGCCTTCCATGAGGAATCTAAAGCCTTACCCATGAGGCCGCATCCATTGCGTTCCATCACCATCTCAGACTTCATGATATCATTGAAGTGCGCCTTCTCATGAATATCTTGGAACAAGGAGAAATGCCCAACATTGTGGAAGTGCTTCAGCCTAGAGAGCTCAAAATGGAGTTCTAATCCCAAACACCAAACTTAGAGTACATTTTAACACTGTTGGGCAACTCTGAACCAACTTCAAAACATACACAAAATCTAGCATAAAGAAAACTTGTTCTAGCTTTTGTGACACTGGTAATAAACTGACGAATAGCACCAATAATACCATGAATGATACTTCCATCCCAGAACTCCAATGGGAGCTCTGAGAGACCAACCCAGAGCAACCAAGTTAATCTTGGCAGCATCAAAACCAGCAAAACATCTTTAAAAACAAGCCTTGCCAAGAAACCAGGGACCTCTCAAAAGAACTCAAGAGCAATCCTCAATGCAATTGAAGGAGAATAAAAGGAATTCATTCATCAAAGCCTCCACACTCATCAAACCTCAAGCAATCTAACAATCAGACACCCACCTACAAATAACATCAATGTATGGTGTATTAAACAATATCCCAATTAAAGCATTAAGCAAGCCAACAAAAGCTCTACCTGCCCACACATCAGAAAAAGAAAGAACAAAGTTCTGAAACAAGGGAGTTTGAGGATCCAGAAAAGGGGAGAGAAGCATTGCACTCCAGCATCACTCTACAAGGAAGAGAAAGCACTCGTTGAGCAGCAAAAAAGAGTAATGGGGCCCTCCACCTGTCCCGTACAAAAGCCCACAATAGGACAAAGGGAGGACACATTCTACACGTCAAATGCACAAACAATAAGCAAAGGCATAAGTCTAGCAAGGGAGAGAAAGCATGATGAACAATCTACAAACCCACCTCGGGCATAGGAAAGGTACTCTCGGTAGAGAGCAACAGAAAACCCCTCTTGAGAGAGTTACCTGGAGCACAACCTAGTCCCAACGAGAAAAGACTTAGTAGACCCCTTCCTCAAAACACCTTGGACCTCAAATACCAAGTGCATTTAGGTAGATTGTTATGCCTCCAACCACATTACTAGATGTGAATCATCCTCTTCAACATCCACTTGATCACACCCCTCAGAGGACTCTGAATCCACACATTGCTTAGCATTCATTCAAGCCTCTAAGAGAATATCGAGAAGTGTTTGTTCCTGCTCACCCCTGGAGCCCAAATCTGTCTCCTCTGAATCACCCCGGTGCCCAAATCATTGTCAGGATTATCACCTTCCTCGTCAATATCATCATCATCTTCCCAAAAGCCATCTTCAATAGCTTTGCAAGAGATACAAGATGTTGTTACTGTCACCACTAGGGTTTCGATTCACGACACAGAAGCCAGAGAAGCCCAAGCCTATAACATATCAAATGTTCCAAGAAGCCGACACCATGATTTTGTTTGCAGGACACTCCATCACATTCTCCATCCTCTGAACCGCCCTTGGCATCACCTACACAAATTCCATTTCCATCACCTGCTAGGGTTTTTGCCATCAAAACATGGAAATGAAATAATATGAATCAATATTCTTTACTGTTGTTTGCACCTGAAAACTTCAATTTTAAGGATTTTTTTAAGATTGTTTTATGCAAGTTCTAGTGAGCAGATTAGCCAAGAAAACATTTCAGATTTGTGGAGAGTGGAATATCCAGTTCCACCCAGTTAATGGATCAGGTATGCATTATATTAAAACTTCAAGAAGATTTCCCAACCAAGAGTAGCAGTTAACCCTTATCCTTAGTGGTTCAATTTATTTATTTGTAATTATTTTGATGAATCCAAAGAACCAAAATAGCAAGAAAAAAAAACACAATTGTATACAATTAATCATGGTTTTTTTGCCTAAAATTTGCAATTTATAAAGTAAATCATTGGCCATCAATTTTGAGTAAATTTAAACCCTATTTTTTTTGCAATTAAACAAATTTTCAATGTTTTTCCGCACAACAAAAATTACGCATGATTTCAATGGTTTTACTTTTAATGGGCTTCATTGGGTTTTTCGCACGAGATACATTATCCATGCACAGTCGGGCTTACTCGAAAGTAAGAGAGGGCATCCCAATCTTTGTATCTCTAGTTTTGATTGTGTAGTTCATGTACAAGAACCAAACCAATGCCCAAATGTTTAGAGCCAGTTTGGTGTTTACACCTTTGTTAAACGGAATGTGTAATTTACACCTTTGTTAAATGCAATGTAATGGCTGTTTTTTTTCTAAACTTTTACATATTTAATTTAATAAAAGTTTGTTTTACATTTTGATTTCTATAAAATATTAATGTTTTTTCTTTACAATGTAAGGGAATTTTTTCACGTTGATCAAAATTAAATTTGCTCAATTTCTGTAAAATGGCACTTTTAATTGTAAATTTAAATGCTTTTTTCTAATTAATTTAAATGTGTGATTGTCAATATACTCTTCTCAGGCTCTATCATGTTTTCAACCCAGTTAGAATCATGGCAAGTGCTTCAACTACCTCCAGCTCCAAGAAAGAAGAATTTATAACCACCCCACAGTGTGAGTGTGCCTGCAACCAGCATTCTGTAACAGACCTTCTGAAAGAAATCTTTGTGATCAGGGCCAATGTTGAAGGTGTTGTTAGGAGGATCCTCAGTGAGCAGTGCCAGGCGCGAGCTCACATTCACAATGCAGGAATTCAAGAAAGATTTGTTCATAATGTTGTACACAAATCTGCTAATTTTGAATGAGCAGAAAAAGCCATTAACAGATTGGCTACTCCTACGCTGCAGGCACCGCCAATTGCAGCTCTTGCTGCCTCAAACACAAACCAACGATAGATCTACTGAGAGACGCCACTGCATTGAAAAACAATGTCATGATTGAAGCTATAGTCCTGCTACGAGACAGAATATTACGAACAACATGGAGACTTTTCCTTATTTTGCTAACTTTAATGAAAATCTTCTCTTTCCTCCTAAGATTGAGTGAACCTGGAAAGTCATTGAAGACACAAGAATCCTATCTCTTCTTTCTCTGTAGCTAGGAGCCCTTTGTAACTGTTTCTCTTTTAATACAATAGGAGCTACCCCCACTGATAGCAATTGGCCACAAAAAATATTAATAGTAAATATATACTGACCGACACTCGTACCTAAAGCCCCCAATTACCAATTCCCATATTAGGACTAGCAATTTAATTTGTCACTTGCTTAAAGTCATTTTACCTTGCTTTAAAAGCTCTAGCAGTGTCTGTCAATATTTATTTTTTTAGGTTAAGTGCTAGCTACATGAAATTTATACTCTTTGCCATTGAATGAATTTCATGTGAAGCATTATTGTGGCATTTAAGTTTATCTAGGTTTTCATCTACTCTCGATGTGCCATTTGTAGGTTAAAACTTTGGATTTTAAGATCTTATCTATTTTTAATATTATAACTGAAAGCTATAATGATTTTAATTTTTATTAAATTATTATTGTATAATTTTAATCAAAAAATGAATGAAAATTGACAATAGGCAAATCTAAAAGCCTGGAAGTCAAGCTTTCTCTGAAAGATTGGAGAGGAGTCTTGGAGCTTGGTTAAAAGCAATAAAATCATAAAAAAGCCTGACACATGAGAAATGTGTAGCTTCAAGGCTTTAATTAGGCTTGTGGAGAGGTATCTAACTCTCAAACCCACCTTGTATCATGATAATAACTATAAGCATGTGTGAGGAGCACCACCCCCCAACACTGCATCCCCCATGAGAGGCACTACCCTCAACCCCATTGGCATCAATATCGCTAGACCCAATCGAGGAATTGACACCTACATCCTTGCTCTCATTTTTATTTTCTTTCTATATCTCTATACTATTTAAATGCCTTTAAAATAAATAATAATAAGTTTTTCTCTCTTTCTCTACATTCTTTTGATAATCCAATTTTTTGAAAAAATCTTCAACTTTTGGTTTGTTGATTTTTTTCCAAAAGATTTTTGTGGCTATGGTTAAAACTTATATCACAAGATTAAAGTTCAAGTTCATGTTTGGCAACAATAAAATTCGGATGGAGTTCGACAAGGGAAAAAATTGAAAAATAATTCGTGACTAAAACTGTCTGAAGAGAATTTCACTTTAAAAAATATATATAATATATTCACAAATTGATTTAAATAGTTTAAATTAGTAAATAGACTAGGATTTGCCCATACAAACTATAGAAAAATATAATATATACATATTTATAGTATAAAATTAGAAGTTAATTTAGAATATCACATACGTAACATGTACTGTGTACAGTGTATGTGATTAAAAGAAAAATCCATACATGATCAAATCCAGAAACATACGAGCAACATGAATAATGTATCTAATAAACAAAATTGTCATAAAAATTAAATTCATAATATAAAAATTTAATAATATTAAATTTAATAAAACTAAGTATTGCATTTTAATTTTTTAATATAGTTATTAAACACATATAACATTATATTAATAGCAATGTGATTCGTGCTGTTATTTCTGGTAATGCTCCAAGCTGGAAATCAAATATATGGGTGACTGAAATTCAGGAGATAATTGGATGAAATGGATTACACATAAAACATATATATCATGAGGCAAACAAACGTGCAGATTACCTATCAAATCATGCTATCAATCAGGATAGCAAGTCAATCATTTCAAATGTCACTCCAGGTTGGGTTGGATTACTTGGAAACATATGAGTTTATTGTATCTGTTTTTAGTTTTACTTAAATGGAAAAGGCACTAACCCCATGGTAACAATTTGCCAAACAAAAAAATTACATTAATAGATTGGAAATATTGAACTTTAATATAATTGTCTTAAATATTAAAATATTTAATAGTAAACTGTAATACTAATAAATACAGTAGCCCAGACAGGTAGCAGAGTTGGGTTGGACCATGGGTTTGCTCCCCATTGGTCTCGGGTTCGACTCTGAGGCCTAGAATCAACCGATGGATCTGGCTTACAGGCGGCTTGGTACATCTCCAGGGATTAGCCTTGCCTCAGCTCACCCCATAATGGAAAACCTGTGTCACTGAGCTGAGTCGCGGTGATAACCTGGACTATGAAAAAAAATACTAATAAATAGAAAAAAACTTTTGCGTTTCAAGTGTCTCAATTTTTACTCAATACAAAGAGGCCTCAACTCATTGCTTTGAAATCGCCGAAACAAATCACTACAGAACCCTAGAAAAACTTGTAGAGATTACAATCCGGCCCAAATTTAAAATGCTGCCAGAAACCAGTCCAAATTTTGAACACTGCCATAATTCAGAATGTCTATATGATAATGCCAATCCAAAAAAGGCAGAAAAATGCTGACAAGCCCTATAAAAGGCAGACATGGTTTTTCTGTAGACATGGCAACTAGAAAAAAAATTGCACTCTCAAAACTTACATATTCTGATGACTTGTGATTGTCATGAAAATTTGTCTTATTTCTGAGCTAGTAAACTATGATCCCTACAACACTATGAAGTTCAAAGGAAAAATAAAAAAGCTCTGAAGCATCAATTATTATTGATTCTGGTAGGTATAAATAATCTATCAGAATCTCAATAGTTCAAGGACTAGGGTCATTTTTAAAAAGAACAACCACATTTAAAGACTTGGCATTGCCAATAAGCTAGGATGCCGGTTCGGGTTCGAAGAATCGGTTCGCCGGTACAGCAAAATTTTGAAAAGGGGTTTGGGTTCGTTAGTAGAAAAACATGTAAAAATTATATATATATATATGAAGCCTAGAAGCATGAGTTAAGATTAGAATGTCACATAGTATCATAAAAAGATTTAAACACCATAAACTTGTAAACATAGCATCATGAATCATGATCATACCATCATAGCATCATATTGACATATACTCAAGTTCAACATCAAAGATTCAAAACATTAAAATGCCAAGTGATAAATCATAACATCAAGTTCAAGTATCATTGTTTCAAGTTCAACTAATGGATTAAAAATTTATTAATATTCTTCTTCTTCATCATCATCTTCTTCTACTTCATCTTCTTCTTCTACATTGGCATCAGTCACTCACAAACAAAGCTAAGGCCAATGGGATCATCAGCTGCACCAATAACATTATTGGTGTCAAAATCTTCAAATTCATCAAGTGCAAGCTGAAAAGTGGAAGCCAACATAATCCTTTAGAATCCACTGTTTAGGTTTGTGGATGTGTTTATATGGAGCCTAATCAGACTCGGGGGTTAATTTTTCCCCACTTTTATCAGTGCAGTTTCCCCCCAAATTTTTCAATGGGGCTTTGTGGGCAGCGCCCCAAGATGGGGTCAAGATACATACATGGCGGGGACAAGGGGCAGCGCCCCGCGAAGCCAAAAACGACTTTTATTATTGTACAAAGGCACCGGGAGTTATTTTTCTATTCGCCGATGTATTCTAACCCTAACAATGGACGTCAACAAATAATTTAATTTGCAAAAACAAACCAACATGGCCGCTGAGTTTGACCATCCACGTGACCAAGTTCGCTGGTGGTTCGATGTTTTCCAGCCTGGTCCGCCTGGGTCTGAACTGGGCGTGGTCTGGTTCGAACCACCCCCCCTGTGGGTCGGACCCACAGGCGGACCGGACAAGAACCACGGACCAGTTCGAACTTTGGCTGGCCCAGGGGTGGCCCTTAGGGGCGAACTGGACATCCTAGCCAATAAGTACAAGTTCCATGCCCTCAGACCACAATCTATGCACCTCTGCTAAATGGTGTTCAAAATATCCTTTCAGGAAAAATGATAGATAACTGGGACAATTTTTGCATAAACCTGTGACATAATTTTATCAAATTGAAAGTGAATGGTCAACAATGTAACATCACAAGTCCTGCCATTCCCGATAACCCACTCAGATATAGATGATAGACAATTTATATTTCAACCCTCATTTAGTGTTTGTCTTAAGTAGAGCTATTCCCCTCCAAACATCAACCAGAAATCACTCAACTAAACTTGGATAAAGCATTTCATCAAGGACATTATAAGGGACACAATATTCCTAAAAGCCAGATGGATATACAAATTGCTAATACAAAAGGCTGTAATCTAATTTATTGTTGAATTATAAAAGTTAAAAAGCAGAGTGAAACATGGACAGTGCCCATAAGGGTGAATGCCCTCCTTTTTAAATTTAGTTCAACAAGTTATAACTTACATTCCAATAGATAGGCAACTTCTAGCTTCAATTCCACTAGTAAGTAAACATAAAACCTGTCAGGAAAATTGTTGTGAAGAATGGCAAGTATCAAAATTCTATATTAGTTTCAATGCTCCTTGAAAATTCCAAATCCAAGACAACTTTCAGAAAGGTAATGATTTGGCAATTTGAATGGATGACCCATCCGATAAATTCTGCAGTTCACGTTCTTGCCTCTGTTTAAATGCAACAAGGTGATCAGGAGGATCCACAATGGGACCCTTGAATCAGATAGATCTTAGAGGCAAACTTTTCATATGTAATAAAACACCGGTGACCTGATGCATATAGAATACCTTAGTTAAAAAGTAGTGTCAAACATGGACTTAGTTGACTGATATCTGGTTGATGTTTGAAGAGGAAGAGCTCTAGGTAGACAATCATTACATCAGGCTTCAAATATAAATTGTCTCTCATCTATACTTGAATAAAGCATTTTATTCAAGGAGGACTTTATAAGGGACACCATATTTCTAAAAGCTAAATGGATATACAAATTGCTAATGCAAAACACAGTAATCTAATTCATTGTTGCATTATAAATTTTCAAATTTAAAAGGTACAGTCAAACATGGACAGTGCCCATAAGGGAGCATGCCCTCCTTTTACAAATTAGTTCAACAAGTTAGAACTTATATTCCAATAGATCAGCAAGTTCTAGCTTCAATTCCACTAGCAAGTAAACATTAAACCAGAGAAAAAAAAGCATTGTGAAGAATGGCTCGTATCAAAAATCCAGTATTACTTTCAATGCTCCTTGAAAATTCCAAATCCAAGAAAATTTTTGGGAAGGCGATAATTTGGCAATTCCATTGCATGAGGTATCTGATAAATTCTGCAGTACACGGCTTTGGCTCTGTTTAAAGGCAGCAAGGTCATCAGGAAGATCCACAATGGGACCCTTGAATTTGATAAATCTGAGAGACATATTTTTCATATGTAATGAAACACCAGTGACCTAATGTCTATACAATACCTTATGCTTGAAATGAATGTTAAACAGGTTGCACAGGATGTGCGCAACCATCTAATCTATAGAGCAAGTGGAAAAAAGTTACATTGTGGGATGCCAAAGAGGGGGTGGTCTCATCCACCAAACTGGTTGCACCCCTGGTAGCGACCTAAAAACAACCTTTACGGCTATCATCTATGAACTTGAAGATGACCGTCACTTCAAACCCTAGTGAATCATTTCGCCAATAGAGACATGTTAAAACTAAGCTTTGGGGAAAGAAGATTAGATTTCACATACAAAAAGATTTTGTTCTTGGGGAAGCCTCTCTACCACTAAGTCCTCCTCCCTATGATGTTTTCCCATTCGAGTTATATAATTTGTCCGCTATGAAGGATATTACCGGCTGTCCAAACGGTGCGGGTGAAATGGCAAATGGGATACGTTCGCATTTGAGCAACCCAGGCTAAAATTCCACTCGGTGGTAAGAAGACCTACAACAAAGAGGGCATCCAATTCATAATGCGTCGCCATGATAATGTGATCTATTGTGGATACCATGACAAAGCGACACTAACAATTCAGCACCCACGCATCGGACCATCGGTGTTCCAAAATCATCCTATCAAAACAAAAAACGGGCTGCTAGTAGGCATCCCCTTTCGTATCCCTAACTATAGCCATAAAAGTGGGGCGGTGTGAATCATATGATCCACAATCGTTCCCAGAAGCATACTAGCATCATATGATCCATCAAATCCCCGAGGACGCCACAATGGGTGGATATGTATCAAGATAATAATCTGCTTGAGACAACCCCCTGCTGAGTATGGAAAACGGTCATGCCTCAAAATTGGAATTTTACCTATGAAAAAGAGTTGGGCTAATTCTCTGAACAATCCTAAGGCTGCTACGGTACGCGTATAAACTATAAGCATACGACGGGACATTGGATATCACCAACAGATCTGATCTACTCCATTCCAAACCAGGCAAGGAACAAAGAAACCCTAAAAGTACAAAAAGAATTGTGTACATCTAATCTTCAGGGTTGGGGATATTTATATTTAATTAAATAATCCTTCTAAGTTGCAGGACAATATCACAAACCCTTGAATAAAATAAATTGACGAGATTGCAAAACTTTTACCCGGCCGAGATAGAACAGCGTTTGCGTTTTGAGTGAGGCATCTTTTCAGAGCATTGTATGCAATGTTCGCCATTCGAAGATGATGGTGGATTCAAAACCAGCTTCCGTTTTTGGTTACTTCCCAATGATTTCAGGGTAATGAATTTTGGGTTGATATAGCTACTGCTTGGGGGAGTGTTATTGGAGGTTACATGGAAGTTAAAAAAAATATTAAATTATGAACAAAGTTAAAACAACAACTAGAATCACAACCTTTTAACATCATAAATCTACAATATTGTAATTGGACATTATTATTATGTTGGTAGTTTGTTAATTATAATATTAACAAGAAGTTGTGAAGATTTTTTGTAATAGAATAATAGTACATATAATTTTTCTAATGAGAAAAAAGTGGATTGATGATAGAAATGTTGGAATGTGGATGACGAGCGACTCTGCAAATGGCTCCTGGCTTCCCTGATCGTTCGCGCGGAGAGCACCATCGAGGCTCTTCTTGGTCTCCGAGTCAGGTGATCTGGCCTTTTTTTTTATTTTTTTTTGGTGTCGGTCGTGTGTGTGAGGTTTTGTGTGCCTTTGGGCTGCCTTGTGTTGTATTGAGTGTTCTTCCCTTTTTTCCCTTTTCTCTCTCCTGGTCGCTTTGGTTCGCTTGTGTGGCTGTTAGTTTTCTCTAGAGTATGCCATTATTTTCTGCTCCTTTTGATTTCGCGTGAGATCTCTGGCGATGGCCGTAGAGAGGAGTACTAAGGGGATCGATGTCCAAACCAACGACAATAATAACTCGGCAAGTGGAAGCATCACAGGAACAAATGCAGGCAACCCTAAGCCTTCGTATAAATCGGTTGTGGCAAAGCAGACGGTTTTACCACCCTCGGCCTTTTTTGAGAGCAAGATTGTGTTTAACGATGTGGAACCCAGACTTGGAAAGGAGCACGGAGGAGGAATGGTCGACCTCGATGGAGATAGACACGGAGGAGGAGACCAACCCCGCTTCACAGCAGGGGACAATACCAGTGGAGGAAGGAAGGAAGGTAAGACTCCACCCTCTGGAGCTAAGACCCTTGCCTTATCGCCAAATCCGGACATGGTAAATGTTATTAAGTCTAAGCAAAGTAGATTAAAAAATGTTGCTATCTTTTTTTGTTGTATGGATTTGAAGTTTCTACCAGCAAGGAAGTTTTTAGATGACTGGTTTAATAACATATGGGGTAAAAAACTTGGTATTCATGTTAGTTTTAGTCGGATGATTCAAAGAGGTTTATTTGTGGTTTTCCTTAAAACACATGCAATGCATGAAAAGGTTTTGAATAAAGAACACTGGCAAGTTGGACAAATAATGTTTAAAGCCCTCCCATGGTCGCATAAAGACACCACTGATAATATACTAGCCTGTGCCTCTCCCCAATGGATTGAACTCAAGAATGTTCAACCCGAATTCTAGCACTTCATTCCCCGTATGCTAGAGCCTCTCGAGTATGTTAGCACTGCTTTATTTTCTTTGAAATTTCTTAGCCTTTGCTTTTCCCGGGCTTTCTTGGTTTAAATTATGGTGCTTTGCCGCGCAAAAGAGGTCAAAATCTCTTTTGAAGTTCTGTTTAAGTGTGGTCGCTTTGTCGCGTCGGTCTTTTTAACATGTCTCTAAGTTGAGCGAGTGGGCGACGAGTTGTCAGTAAAAGAGAATCGTGCAATCGCGATGAGCTTATGTCAAGTTATGATTTGTATGCGAGTGAGCGGGCTCAATGTTTTAAGATGTAAATCGCGCAATCGCGATGTCTTGTGAAAGTCGGGTTGTAAGTTAGCGATTGAGGGGGCTAAGAATGGTTAAATTTATCGCTCACTCGCTAAGAGTTAACTGTATGAAGTATTGAACCAGCGAGTCAGCAACGAGTTAAAATTTTGTATGTCACGCAGTCGCTGTAAAGTATTGTTGTCCATATCCTGCTTCGCGACCGAGCAAGCCTTGTTAAAAATTGAAACAGTCGCATACCCGCATCAGGTTTTATGTTTATGTCACAAGTTAGCGACTGCGCGACGAGGTCATGTTCTAGAGGTCGCCCACTCGCTTAAGTTCTAACTCTCTTGTATTTTGCAGTGTGAGTACGCGGCAAAGATATGAAGTACCATTTTGAAGATTCATCGCTCAGTCGCAGAAGCATTCTTCAAAATTCTTAAAAGAAGTGGGACTAAGCGACTGAGGGACCATTCATCTCCTCACTCACTCGCTGATGCTTTGAGGTGATCAAAAGCAAACCCGCGAGTGTGCGATAAATTAAAAGAAGAAAGACATCGCTCAGTCGCCAATCAACAAAGATGAAAGGAAAAGGGTTAGCGAGTAGGCGACTAAACAAAGAAGGTGCACAGTTGCGCACTCACAGTCAGTGATAAAGTGATGTTTTCAAGCTCGCGAGTTTGCGACTGAGCAAAGAACAGATGCCATCACCCACTCTCGCAGAAGGTGAAAGCTGGAGTATTAAGTAGCGCGAGTGAGCGACCAGATAAAGTATATGGTAAAGAAATGAACGTCGCTCACCCGCTCATATCCAAAAGTTATAGTTTAAACAGCCAGCGAGTGTGAGATTATGGAATAACTGAAAGATAAGATGCATAGTCGCTTAGTCGCCAAGATTCATGTGACGTGAAATGTTAACCAGCGAGGGTGTGACAGGTTAAAGGTGAAGGTAACATCGCTCACTCGCATGAACCTAAAAGCAAAGCATAGAAAGATAGCGAGTATGCGACAGACATAAGATGAAGTTCAAGAACTAGGTCATCGCTCACTCGCAACAGGTGAAAAGTGGAATGAGGATAGATGGCGAGTATGCGACAAGTTAAATAAAAGGGGTGCGTCGCTCACTCGCAAGAACCTTTCCAAAAGGAAATAAAGTGCAATATGTTGGCTAGTTTCAGGCTGACGAGTGCCAGATAGGAGAAAAGCGTACACTCTCTTCCAGCTAGGATCAAATAGTGCAAGTTGATGGCAGCATTAATGACAAAATGAAATCTTCATGACAGTTTAAGTGCAGGAATTTGGCTTACAAGTTGACAAGACGCAGTTCTTAATGGCTATAAGTGTAAATGATTGAGTCTGATTCTGTACAGCTCTCATTTCTGCATTCTGAGTTTTTTTGCGAAGAGTAAGAAGCTTATTGGTTTGGAGTTTTGTATTTGAGACAGTAGAATTTAAAGAAGAAGGATGAGTCAAGATATTGTTCCTACTACCTCACAAGGGTCTAGAAAGAAGAAGGAAGTCGCACCAAAGAAATATACAGAAGAATTTGTCGAGTTGCTGCCTGGGACCCTGAATACGAACAACGCAAATTGGGAAGAATGGAGCGATAAATGGTCTCAATGCAGAAATCCGGTAACCCCAGACTACTCTGGTAGTACTTTATTTCATTATTTTTGGAATAATAGGGTCAAACCAGTCCCAATTTGCAATCCATGGGATTTGAATATGGCTAAATTAATTGTGCCTGACGTCTATGTTGATATTGGTCTTATTAAGGAGTTAGCGAAGAACTATTGCCCAGTGGCTAGGGTAATTAGGAAAAAGAATAAAGAAACCCTAGTCTCCATAGATAGAAGATCAGTAACTGAGGTGTTTGGAATTACCGGTGCATTATGCACTGATATTGATTTAAAGAAAATTAAAGCTGATTATGTCAAGAGAGAGAGTTTGATCAAAAAGTATGAAATGCCTAATTTTATGCCCAGAGTAGATAGGCACCTGGTGAAGATTCCAGACAATTTCAAGCCACCTTTTGACTTATCTTTGTTTCATCATTATGTAAAATACACTGTATATGGTTTGAGTAGGGTCTTAGGCCTTGATGGAGATTCTACAGTATCTCAGGATATACTTATGATAGCAATGAACATCCAGCACCCAGAAGTCAACACTGATTACAATTATGTTGGCTACATAGTTGAGGCCATCCATGCTGGATTATTAGAAGTACAATCAGATAACCCCACACCCACTTTCAAACATTACTCTCATCTGATGTACATGATTCTATATTATAAAAGAGCATCAATGGAAAAGGAGCTCGAGCTATTTGTATCAGAATATGGTGTGGAGGCACCAATCCAAAGATGGACTGCAGTGTGGGATAGTGCGTCTGTCAATTCCTCATTTGTATGTTTTTGCAACT
>MU225447.1:2582890-2599295 GCA_018584345.1 Thuja plicata
TCAAAGAGGAAAAAAGAGCTGATAGGATGATATGGAATCTGCAGAATACTTCAGATACTGAGATAGCTCAGTTAATGACACAGGTTTCATTTATGAACTTGGCAAAAGTTGATGACCTATCAAAGAGCTATGAGACAACTTTTAGCCGAATGATGGCATTGGCAAAGAAACATGAGGAAGTGGTGGTCAAGAACCACACACTTGAGGAAGAGATTGCCAAGTTAAAAGAAGAATTGGAAGAAAGTAAAAAGAAAAGAACTCCAGTCCTTGAAGAGGCAGCCAATGTTGTGACAGATGTTGTCAAAGGTGCTAAGGAAGACTATGCATTGGCAGAAACACAGTCAAAGGATATATCACAAGAAGAGGGCATGAATGCTATGTCTGTCATGTTGCTCATATTGCAGCACAGGATTGAAGTTTTGAAGCAAAAAATTGGTGTAGTATATACATTATATGGATCCCTGCAAGAGGCCTCAAAGATAGCTGCGAAAGCTATGGTTTTCCTAGAGCCCGCCTTCAAACTTTGGTCAGGAAAGGAAAGAGTTTTAGATAAACTCAAAACAGCTATGTTATACAGTGATGATTTCCCAGACAAAGTAACAAATACCATTGATATGGTAAATAAGTTGAATGATACTTTTGCCTTTTTTAATGGCAAATCTAATTTGATAAATAGTAAGTTGCAACTGTTTGGTGATCAATGTCCACCATTGATCCCAAAGAATTATGAGGAAATAGGGGTGTTAAAAGTACAATCAGAATGGGAATCTAGTTTTGATGCAATACTAGAAAATCAAGATATAAAGCTACATCTGGAAAAGGACACAAATATAGAATATTGCAATGAACTGATCGATAACTTTTGCAAAGTTGAAAGAGACATGGCCAAATTTGTGTTTGAGGCCAGAACTACCATGGATGCCAGGTGGGTGGAAGCTGTTGCTAGACTAGAAGAAGAGAAGACTTTTGATTGGCCCACCGTCAAAGAAGTGAACAGATGGGAGGCGAAGCTTAAAGGATAAAGAAATATTGTTAAGCCACAAAAAACAAAACTTGTTCAGGCTTTGCAAATAAGCTGCCACCCGTGTTCGGTTGCAAATTTTTGTTTCTAGTTCATTGCAAAGTTGTTGCAAAAGTTTTGTAAACTTTCCCAGTATGTCAGTAGCTTGTTGCATCCTTATGCTATAAAAGGATTCCAAGACTACTGGGAAAGAGATAGTCATTTTTATGTCTAAGAGGAATACTAAGACAATTGTAAACTTTGGTTTTGAGAACCAATATATTAGGTCTTTTTGGAGAAATGTTTGTTGAATGTATCAAGTGATGATGATTTTTGAATAAAATTCAATTCACAATTTCTGAAGCATTTAATTGGTTTTTCTGTCTTCATTTTAGCATTCTGAACTTCATCTAAATTGAATGTTCTAGGAATGTTTCAATTTATATATCTGTTAGGTAGGTTATGAAATACCTCTAGGGTTCTTTCAAGGAAATAAATATAAAAATACCTTAGAAATATTTCAATAAAGTTCAGGGTAGAAAATGAATTTGATGGATTAATTTGGCTAAGTGTATTGAGGTAGATATACAAGGTATATCTATGTTTGTGTCAGATCCTATAATTGCCTTAAGTTTTATCCCTAATCATGCTGGTTAAAACTATTGATAGATGACTCCATGTCCTAGGATTGAGCACTAGTCTATTTTTCATTCAATCAAGTGACTATCATTATTAAAATCAATCTTTACTTTCAGTCTGGTCTTTTTTAATAAAAGTTACAGTGACCAGTTCTTGTAATTCCATCAATAACAAATTAGAATAATTTAGTGATTTCATTATTCTATGTTTTAAAGGGTAATCCCGCCCGAGTTAGTGGAGCTCAAAGTGTAGGAGGTTTCAAAACCTTGTTTCTGTTGTTATACTCTATGCTTGGCCAGTGTCAGGGATAAATAGAGTGAACCCTCTGAGGAATATTTCATGGCAGCGAGAAAAGGAAACAACAGGGTCTGTGTTGCAAGTTGAAGAGGCTAGAGTTACCCTGCTACATTTAAACGCCCACATTCTTCTAACCCTGCACCCTAATTGTTCCTTCCCCGATGCCATCTCCCTAGAAATTGAAGGTGAAACCTTTATTTGGGATGTTGTGAAATTAGGAGACCTAGGAGCTTTCTTCCATTGTAAACTCAATGGAAATAATAGAAGATACTGCCCACAGCTTAAGAATATCCATAAGGAATTCACTAGCACTCCGGCCAAGAATAACACCGATAATAATAAGAAGGTTGCAGAAAAAACTAGTAATACCATTGAGAACTTGAAGGATAATGATATCCCTCCCTCAACTTCAGGTACCACCGATACCCATGTTGACCAATTTGTATCCCTCTCAAATCCACTGTTTGAAGGAGAATTTGTAGTCCAAGAAGTAGGTAGCGCACCTTGTAACCAGACCCCCTTTAACTGTCAGCCCCAATACATCCCAGTGGTTAGATATAATGCAATGATGAAGATATCCCAAAAAAGAATGCCCAAAAAATAGTTCTATCTAAATTAAAAAACAAGAACAATGACAGCAAGGGTAAAAATGGGCAGCATTTGGTTGAACAGGCTAAAGAATTATCGGATAGTGTGCCTCTCAGAGGGAATGAGATTATACCCACTATTGAAACCTCAATATTCCTATCAGAATATACTGATCAAGAGATGGAGGGACATGACTTCATTAAGGTTGTTAGCAAGAAAAAGAAAAGGAAAATTTATGAAAGGAGCAACAACCTACAAGACAAGGAAAGGAATAACAATCATAAGAATAAAGAGATACCAGAATGCTTTAATAGACTCTACAGGAACCAGAAACCTCCCACCAAAAGTTAATGATGATGAACATCCATAGTTGGAATGTCAAAGGCCTAGAGATGCCAGACAGGAAATATGTGGTTAGGAACTGGTGCAACAAGACTCAGTATAAAGATATCATTTGTTTGCAAGAAATCAAGATTATAGGGGCCAGGGCATATAACACACTCAAGCTTATTTGGAACAGAGCCACATGTATATACTCAAATCATGAAAGAGGAAAGGGAGGTGTTTCCATACTAATAGGGAGTTGATGGAATGATAAGATGTCAAAACGAGGGGTATCCCCTTGTAATAGGGCAATCTGGGCTATATTTAAAGATAAAGAGCAACTAATCGAGATTTGTAACATTTATGCATCCAATAACTACAGAGAAAGAAGTTTGATATGGGACTGGCTATTTATCAATCTTCCACATGCAAAATGGATATTTATAGGAGACTTCAACATGATAGAGGATAAACAGGATAAGAGTGGTGGCAACAAACATGAATGGAAAGGCAATGAACTATACTTTTGGTCAAAATTTAAGAGAAGATTCCACATTACTGACCCCTTGGAAAAGAAGAGGCAAGAATATCATCACATGGTGTAACAACCAAGCAGGTAAAAATAGAATTTATTGTAGATTGGATAGAATATACTTTGATAATAGTACTTTTGGGCTTTCACATCCTTCAGGGCAAAACCCTATCAGTGTATCCCCTACTGCTATGTCTGATTACTCTCCTATTCATGGATGCATTCTTATTAATAACCACAGTGACCAATACCAAAAATAGAAAAGGAAGGGGGACTTTAAATTGAATACTGCTCTATTAGAAGATGAAGATACTATGGAGGCTATCCTTATGGCTACCACCCTTTCCATATTCTGTAGCCCAAACTCTTCTACCAGAGACAAATGGGATCAACTTGTAATAACATGGAGAAAGATGTTCCAAGTCATTGGAACTAAAAAGGCCATGGATAGAAACAATGAGGAAAACAATCAACAGAGGAAAATCATCACACTAGAGACAACTATACAAGAGGAGGGGAGCAATGCAGATGCAGAACAAGCACTTATTGAAACCAAAATGCAGTTGAGGAAGATAATGAACTACAAAATACAAGGGCAAAAAGTCAGGGCCAAGGCCATTTGGATTAAAGATGGAGATAAGGGCTCCAAATACTTCTTCAATATAATCAGAGCCAAACAAAATAGAGAATATATAAGCAATATACAAGGTGAAATGGGACCTACTAGGAATAATAAAGAAACAAGGGAAGTATTCAGGGATTTCTACAGTAAGTTATTTGCATCAGAACATAAAAGGGACAAATTTGAGGCAATGGACCAGTGCATTGAGATCATCCCCAAAAAGGTGTCAAGACATGATGCCAAGAGACTTGAAGAAAAACTTAGCCTCAAAGAAATAGATGAGGCCATTGGATCCCTAGCTAATAACAAATCCCCCGATATTGATGGTCTCCCAACAAAATTTTACAAGAAGAACCAAGAATGGATAGCAAATGAACTGCTGGAGGTTTATGAGGAGGCCTTTGAGACAGGGTCCCTATGGAAAAACATTAACAAAGGAGTAATTAAACTACTACCCAAAGAGGGAGACAAATCCCAAATCAAAAAGTGGAGGCCAATTACCCTGCTCAATATTTCCTATAAAATTATTGCTAAAGTCATGGCTAGAAGAATTAGTAACATGCTAAATAACATTATCTATGTTACCCAGACAGGGTTCATTAAGGGAAGGCATATACTTGATAATTTAATTACCAATTGGGAAGCAATGCACTGGGCAAAAATGGATGGACAGAATGCAACAATGGTGTTATTAGATTTTGAGAAAGCATATGATAGAATTGAATGGCCATTTGTGTTGAAAATGTTGGAGGCCTTTGGATTTTTGGATTATTTTTGCAGATGGGTAAATATCTTGTTCTAAGACTCCTCTATTGTGATTAATGTCAATGGGGAACTTTCAGAATCTATTTAGTTGAGTAGATCCATTAGGCAAGGATGCCCCTTGGCACCAGCCCTATATGTCCTAGCTACTGATGCTTTATCCTACATTCTCAAGGCTAATGATTTTGGTCCACCAATAAAGGGTATACACCTTCCAAATGCAAATGCAGAACTTATTGTACAACAATTTGCTGATGACACAACACTTTTCTTAGAATTAGAAGAAGACAACTTTGACAATATGCTTAGTAGACTCCAGATCTTTTCTCTGGCCTCGGAGGCTAAAATTACAGTGCATAAGTCCACTATTTTGGGATGGAATGCAAATGCTCCAAATTGGCTTGGCAGAAAAGAGTGGCAATGGTCGGGGCCCTCAGATATTGTAAGATACTTGCGTATTCCTTTCTCTATCTCCCCGAACTTAAAGGAGATGTGGACCTAGATCTATACAAAAATTGAGAACAAACATGTGAAATGGCAGTCACACATGCTCTCCTTAGCCGGGAGAGCCCAAGTAGTACACAAAGTCCTGTCATCCTATGCTATCTACTACTCATCAATCTGGATGTTTTCCAAGTATCAATTTCATAAAATGGGTAAGATTCTGAGAGGTTTTATGTGGTCAGATGGACTTGGAAACAAAAAAAGACATTGTGTTAAATGGGAGTGGTGTTGCTCCCCTAAACATTTGGGGCGCTGGGAATTAGAGACCTCAAGACATAAGGGATTGCCTTAGCAACCAAGTGGATTCTTAGAGCATTAGAAGGGAATGAACCATGGAAATTACTAATCGGGAACAATATAGAAAGGGCAGTTATCAAGAAAGGGAAAAAATGGAAACAAGTCCCTAGCATTGACATCTTACGGGGTGACTTTGAGGTTAATATAGGTGGATCTGAGGTATTCCATTCTATTTGGAAGGCATGGTGTCAAGTAAGGCCTTTAATCTGTGCAAGAAATGTTGTGGGAAAAAATCCTAATTTTGTTGTCATTGATAGATCTATTTGGTGGGGCATCTACCTTAATAATAAACCACCGGCACTCACACAATGTTGCTCCTCTCGAGCTTGGCACAACAAGGGGATTTCCCTTATCCAAGATATTTTGGTTGACAATAAGCTAGGGACCTGGGAGGATATCAGACTCAAACACAACCTCCCTAATACACATAAAAAAACTTACACTCTGATCAGTAAAGCAATGGGCATATTATCCTATGGTAAGATTGTGAATACTAACAAAATGATGAAACATTTAAAGTGGAATAATGGTAAAGGCCTGAAAGATTTTTCTTGCAAAAGTATTTATAATATGATGAAAATTGATATGAATATCACTAACAGAATCATGCAGAGTTGGGGAATCAACTGGACAGGTAATAGATGGCATTTCTTCTTTGATTTCTTTTGACACACTCAAGTCGAACCAAAAATGTTATGTTTTAGATGGTGTTGGCTATATCCCAGGTTTTGTTGGTTTGCCCTAAAATTTTGCTGCCTTCATGCCAGTTTCTATCCCAAATCAGAAATTATGTCTCATTTTTTAAGTATCCCTGTGCAAGTTCTGCGTCCTTAGGTCAAAATCCACATGAATAGTGCAAAAACCAAAAACCCTAGGCTCTTTTCCAAGAAAAATGCAAAAAGGCCCTAAAATGACAATCAAGTTTCTAATTTGACATTACCTTTTTGAGAAACTTAAGTCATGTGCCTTTTTCGATGGTCGCCTAGTTGCTGGATCCTAAAAGCATATTCCATTATGTTATGAGACTTAGCGATTAACTGTTGTCGGGATGTCTCTTGAAGAAACAAAATATTCCTTATTTGTTACGAGACTTGGCGAAACCTTTCATTCACGAAGTCTCCCAATGCAGAAACACGTCAGCAGTCAACATCTAAACAAACATCTAAGTCGTGGTGTCGCGAAAAGAATCCAACAGTTAGTGATTTGTTATGAGACTTAGCGATTGCTTTAGTCGCGGGGTCTCCAGATTGAAACATAGTTAAGTAACATGTTAAAAGATTATGTCGCATAGTCTCCAAGTAAAATGATGGTTAAGTAGAAGATGCTGAGACTTCACGACAAACCACAAGGTGTTTAGAATATATGGAAGTCAGGTTGACACATGATTAAGATGCTAAGTCAGTGTTTAACCAGCAATTCAGAGACAAACAATTAGAAGAGACACGTGTCCACAATGAATAGAATGAAGGTTAGTCGCGTGGTCTCCCAAAAGGAAAAGTTCATCTGGCGATTAAGAGATTAAAGGTATAAAGTTATGTATTATCGCATAGTCTCCAAATGATTTAAAGCTTTTAAAATATACTCAGTGACTTAGCGCAGCCATCAGATGTCAAGTGTAATAAGATCAACGGTAGTCACTAAGTCTCCATCAAATTTGCATGATAAGAAAAAGTGCTCGCGACAATGAGATAACCTTTAGTCGCATAGTCTCTGAATTAAAATCAAAAGGTAAAGGTTGTCGCGTAGTCTCTAAAAACAACATCAAGTAGCATTTTTAATCAATGATTGGGCAACTAAGGTTAGTCGCGGGGTCTCGGAAAGAGAATTAAACACTCAGCAACTTGGTGATAACAGTTAAAGGTAAAGGTAACCTTTAGTCGTGGGGTCTCCAAATAAACTTTGAGTTAAACATTTCATCTAGCGACTTTGATTCTTTCAGTCGCGTAATCGCCAGAATTAACTGTGGTTAGCCAAGTAAAGAAAACAACACAGTCGCTAGATCGCTAGGAGAATTGAGGGTTAAGAAATTGCATCAGCGACAAGGAGATACTGCACAGTCGCGTGGTCGCTAAATATGAAAAATATAAAAGGCAGCAGTTGCTGACATGACAACGTGGAAGATTTGGCGTCCAATGAGAATCCAGATGATTAATTACTATATGAAAAAGGGTAGCTGAGATGTCTGACGGAGAACCAATCATATGAAGACATGTCACACTGTTCAAATTTTATAAGGGTTTTTATGAAGACACATATATATGATTTTGATTTCCTGTCACACTCATGAACTACGGCTAGGATTTCAATTAATTCCAAAGCATGATAACTTGAAAGCAAAATTGATTGTTTTTTCAATGATGAGCTATGTACTTGGGATAATTACCATAAAGAGTTGATTGTAGGTTCATTATCACTTATCTTGCATCCAAAATTGCAAAGCAAAGAAGTGCTAGGTCTTTTGTGTTTAGAAGGCAGAAATTGATCAGTTGCAGGATAATTCTCTGGCTGTCAAGTTTCCTAAAATATTAAGCAGTAAATAGAGAAGAGCAGTGAGTTATGAGAGGAGATTTGTTTCAATATTGGTAAAAGAGGATTGGAACAGAACAAGATGAGTAAGGCAGTTAGTGTGGCTTCCACCAGTGGAAGAATTGATGAAGTAGACGATGATGCAAAAGGGAAGAGCAATTTCTCTGATGAATTCCTAAAGCTGTTGCCGGGGTCCACACAAAACAAGAGGGAAAATGCAAATTTGCTGACAGATGATTACTGTGAGATCAGAGATGCTTGCACTCTAGGATCAATAGGTTTTTCTCTTTACAATTACTTCTATAATAATTCTGATAAGGCTATCCCAGTGTCAAACCCTTGGACTAGTGGCCTTGCTAGGTTAATTGTCCCTGATGTCTATGTAGACATAGACTTGTTTCTAGGTCTTGCCAGCCATTATAATGCTCTGTCTAGGACAGTCAAGAAAAATGATGGTACTGCCCTATTGATTTTGAATAGGAATTCATTTATGCAAGCCTTTGGCTTATACAGTACCATGTCTACCAAGGTAAATCTTACTAGGCAAGAGGAAAGGTATAGATTACAACCCGGTGTTGCTAGGACCCAATTACAAAAGCATATGCTTAAGGAGGTTAGGAATCATCTTACTCCTATACCTGGGACTGCACCCTACTGCTTCAAAGACTTACATTTTTATATCAATTATATTGCCTATGCCTTGTGTAGAGTGTTAGGGATAGATGGAGGGGCAGAGAAGATAAATGTTGGAGTTCTGATGATGGTGCTAGACTTGCAAGATGTGCATTCTAGCACCAATTATGATTATATACGGTACATTATGGATAAAATGCATGAGGGATTTATAGCTGTGCAGAAGAAGATGAAGGACCCTAAAGAGAAGGAACCTAGGTTCTTCCACTATTCTATCTTGATGCATTTTTTATTGCATTTTAACTATGGGATTATGAATGTGAACAACTTGAATCCTCAGAGGATTTTCCAGGACCGGCCTAATCCTATTCAGTTTTAGCTTAGGATATGGAATTATACATCCAAGGACTGTGAATTTTGTGGATTTGAAAATTGGATTGTATATCCATTAATGCAGAGCATGGGTATCAGCAAAACTAGACTCTCAGTGAAGGTGTTGCAGTTGTTGAGACCTTGTGAGTATGTGGACAAGTGGGAGGGTGATCACAACTGGGGAGACTTCTTCTTAGAAGAAAATTTTACCATGATTAGGGTATATGGATGCACACATCCACCTCATGTCCTACCCTATCATGTGCCATCCAGAGTTGTTGCCATGGAGTTTATCTGGCAACTATTGTTGACAGTAAATGAACATTTTGCACCACATAGGAAGGGGACCTTAACCCCTAGACAGTTTAAAATCTTTAACTTTACCATTGGTAAGGGTACTATAGATCAGGTGGGTGCATGGTTGGAGAGCTGCAAGATGAGGGCAACATTATACAGATATATTGACCCAGAGGGATTCATTGCAGGAGCAAGGAAACTCCTGACTCCTACCATCCCCAATATAAATGTGCATGGTTTTTGTGTGGAGGAGGATGCTACAAGAAATCTCCTTGATGAAGATGAGATAAGAACAAGAAGGGAAAGGATTCAAGAATTGTTGAATCTAGAAAAACAAATACAGAGAAATGGATTGTCTTTTGGAGGGTTTCAATAAGATTTTGGATGAAGCCTTCAAAGCAGAAACTGACATGAACAAGTTCTTAATGGATGTTAAAAGCATCACAGATGTCAGATGGGAAAGACAGAAGTTACAAGTCTAGAGTACACAGAGCTTTAATTGGCTAGCAGAGGATGAAGTGACAGCATGGGACCTAATGACCAAGCCCAAGAAAAAGAAGCCTGTGGTGGAAGAGGAAATCCTGGATGAAGAATAAAGAGGAACACATGGCGCTTGACCATTGAGCACAGGGAGGTTAGTTATTACTGAAGATAAGTGTAAGTTAGCCTGTAATGGTAGTCACTTAATCTTGATATAAATATCAAAAGCTATCCTGAATACTATCAGACAAAGGTGCCAGATTCCAGAAAAAGACAAAGAGTATCAGATTTCATCCCCTTTTTTTTGTCTCTCCACCGCTTCTACATTCTCTTTCTTTGTCTTTTTTGTACTTTTAGGGTTAGGTTCCTTAAACCATCTGAAGCTTGTTGCATCCTAACATTAAGGATTCCAAGATGGTTAAGGACCTATAAATAGACCAAAATTGTAATAGCTAAGGGAGATGGAAATATATTGAAAATCATACTTCCTAGATTTGTGTCTGTGTCTTCAAGCTTTTTAAGCTTTTCATGTATTAAAGCATAACCATATCAATAAAAATACAGTGCAACTTTACTCTATTTTATTGTTGTCTCTTTACTTGTTGTGTATGCTCTTTTATGTTTAAATCTGTAAGGCATTTTTAAGCATATTGGTTACTAGGTAGCTATCTAATTGCTTACAAGTTTCTTTGAAGGAAAGTGTTGGTGTTATTTCCTGCTTAAGCTGTGCCCTGTAATTTTTCTAGGGTCTCTTATCATTGGTAGTGTCCAAGACTATGAAATTGACATTACATTAAAATTATTTTTATGCCTCTACAAAGTTTGCTCAAACCCTTAACCCAGTTGAAAATGGTAAAAAATGACTAAAAAACCCTACCTGCCTTGGCCGATTCTATTTTCATGTTACTTTTTCGGTCACTTAAGTCTCCCCAGGTTATGTGTCCATTTTAAATGGGTTACTTTTGTAAAAAGACTATCATCCTAACCGTTTTAATAATTCCTAAGTCTTGCCATGAAAAGTCCCTTTTACGTCATCAACTTATGTGTCGAGCAAGTCAGCTTTGATCGAACGGTCAGTTTAATGGCTTAATCAAAAGATGCACGACATCTAGCAAGCAAGCGATTAAGCGATGGTGACACGTGTCCTAGGTGGGGCCAAATAAGTCATGAAAGTCTTTAGTTAAAGAATTGGCAAATGTGAAAAGATCTGATGGCTCGCTTAATAGTTTAATAAAAAAGTGCTCAACATCTATCAAATAAGTGAATAAGCGATGGTGACACGTGTCCTTGGTGGACCCGGACATTCAGAGGTGGCAAGAGCTTAAACCACGGGCAAGTTGTTTTAAATCTGACGACACGCTTAATGGATTAATCAAAACATGCATGACATCTATCAAGTAAGAGATTACACGGAGGTGACGCATGTCCTTAGTGGGGCCAGGCGGTCGTAAAGGAGTTTTGTTAAATAGTGGCAAGTTTGGAAAGATCGAACGACCCGCTTAATGGCTTAAAGGAAAAGTGCATGGAATCTAACGGGCAAGCAATTAAGTGGTGATGACATCTGGCAATTGTTGGGCCCAGGCATTCAAAGCTGGTGAGAGTTTAAACTTCAGTTAAGTTGTTTCATATCTGATGACTCGCTTAATCGCTTAAAGGGAAAGTGCTCGACATCTAGCAAGTAAGTGGATAAGTGGTGGCGACATGTGTCCCTATTCAACAGTTGTTTTTGAGAAATTAAGATAGCTGTTAGATGCAAAGAATGATGTCTAGAATCGATGGCTCAAATTCAAAGTTGATAAAACAAGTTGTAGAGAGTCGTTAAGCCGCAAAATTGAAGCTTGTGGATTAATTACAGAATGTGTGACATCTCCAGTTGAATTCAATTCGAAAGATTTATTTGATTGAGGCTGTAAAATTGATTAAGCCAACTGCAGCCTCAATGATTCACCAAAACCATTTGAGCAAAGATGAAATTGAAAAGAAAACTGGCTTCACACGACTTTTGTGCAGAACGGGTAAGCTTACTGATTCACTAGCATTCAATTTGAGGTGGAATTTGCAGTTCAGAAATTTTGTAGTGCTTTGTTTCATAATTTGAGTCTAGTATTACAAGGAAAAAACCTTAGAATGGCCCCTAGAGTTGAAGTCTCTGGAGAGGTTGATTACTAGAAGAGAAATGGTAGGGAAGATTTGTTGCAACAATTACCACTGTCCTCAGGGGATGCCACACAAATTAAAAGGGTAGTTCCATCACATCCTCACTTCAAAATTGGAGAAGGATTATATGATTTTGGTAGATGGGCGAAAGATGGCAATACCAGTTTTGATGGCCTCACTCTGTTTAGAACAACCTATAGCCAGAGGAATTCCCCTACCCCAGATTGTAATATTTGGGAATTAGATGTGGGAAAACTGATAGCACCCAGTGTGTTCATGGATACTGATTTGTTCACCTTAATTTCAAACACTTATGATAAGGTGGCTAGGGTTGTTAGGGACACCTGGGGAAACATACTATTAACTATATCAGCTGATGAAATCATAAGGATTTTCAAGCTGACTGACACCTCTCAAAATATGGATGATATTGATCTTGAGTACTTTAAAGAAATATACCATAACCAAAGAGATTATTACAGGGGTGAAGTAGTGAAGGGATATGTCAACACAATAGGGAACTTGGTTGTGGTAGGGCCTAGAACCCCAGAACCCTTCAAATTGGATATTTTTAATGGCAAGGCCAGAAAGATGTACAGTGCTCTGTGCAATTTTTTGGGGATAGACGAAGAGGTGGCAATGCCAGTCCATATAATGTTGATGGTTGTTCAAATTCTGCATCCCCACTTGGCAGTATTATTTGATTATACATCTTATATTGCTTAAGAGATGCATCAGGGTTTGTCAGGAATCCAAGATGGCAACATACAGAAACCAATGGGCTAGTATTCCCTCATGATGCATATGTTCTTGTTCAAAAATGCAGACTTCTTTGAGGAAGAAATGGAACTGGAGAAATTCCAAGATGGTAAAGAATTACCTGTTCAAATGTGGAGTGTAGATTTGTCATGGGATAGGAAGAATGCTAGCTATGTGTATTTTGACAAAGTTTTTGCAACTAGATTCAAGTCATTGCTGAGCAACCAGAATGCTAGAGTCCACAATGAAATGATGAGGCTTTTAAGACCTATGGAATATGCCCCAGAGTTAAAAATTGCTCACAATTGGGGAGATTTAATTTTGTACCCTTTTTCCATAGTAATTAGGGTTTATGGTTTCAGAGGTACTCCTTATGTGCTACTCTACAGAGTCCCACTCAAGATTGGAATAGCAAAAATTATAAGGCAATTAGGTGGACTACAAGAAGAAGCCCTGATCAAAAAGATGAAGGGAAATATCTTTCCTACCCTCACCAGAGCCCATCACTTTATCATAACCAAATGTGGGTGGACATAATTTAATAAGTATTTTGAACCCTATCATTTAGCCACTTCCGTGTCCAGATGTGTAGATAATGAGGATTTTATCATGGGTATGTTCAGGAAGAGGACTAATTGTATAATGTTAAAACATCAACTTAATTATCCAGAGGATATCATCATAAATATTTTTGACCTTGATGTTCAAGAAATCAGGAAAGAGAAATGGATGGCATACAAGAAGTCTTTGGACTTTGCTCAAAATTCTGACAAGACTTATGATCCTTTAAAGAATTTTTTCCCATGGTCTTACAAAATTGATTCCCTAATGAATCTTTTTGAGGGAATTATGCAAACCCTAAATGAGAAGAGGCAGAGAGTAGTTGAAAATGATCTAGAAAGGGCTCTTGCTGTCCTAAATAGATTCCCACAGAGCAGAATATTCCCACCAGGGAATTATGTAGTGTATAAGAGAAGAGGATATACCACTATTGCTCCCAAAGTTGACAAACCTCTTCAACATAAGGGAAAGAGGCTAGCAAATACTGATGTTCAAGAGGTTCCCTCTCCTAAGAAGAAAACGGTGGAAACAAAAGAATAGGGGAGTGAATTGTATTCTCCTTCCCAATCCCCCATGCAGTATGATGATCAGGCCATTGCTGAACAACTGGTCAAAATGAAGAATGCTAGTGAAGTGGTCGTTACTACTCAAGAGCTACAAGAAGGGATGCTAGAGGCACCTAAACATACAACAACTGACCTCGTAGTAGCAGAGTTTTCTGGTAAGGAATTAGATCCTGTGACCAAACAGGCCAGTGATGAATTCTTGTCTGATGACAATTTCATCAAAACTAGGGCTTTCATTCAATTTTTGTGGAGGTACCATATTGATGAATGCAATAATAAGTGCCAGAAGATGCTAGAAGCTCAACCCAACTCTGCCAAGGAGGATATAGAGAAAGAAGTTAAGCAAGAAATGATATCAAAGTTTGATAAAATTACTCCTAAAGAGGGCAGACAAATGGTTAAAAGGCAAGGAGTCCTCGTATTGCCACAATGGGATCTAGCTGATGCAGTAGTCTTTGATGCTATGAGAGAACAAGCTAAACCTATGAGCACTGTTGGGACATCAATTGGTGCCCAGTTTAGTGAGGATCATGCAGCTCTGGCAATCTGGTCACTGAAGAAAAAAGACAAGAGGAGAATAAGAGAGGATGATGAGGTTGAAGACACAGGCAGTCTAATTATGAAGAGGTTTGCTAACACCTTAGGAACTAAAGTGGCTAACCTTGTTGTACAAGTAGCCAGTTTAAGCATGAAAGTATTAGAGAGAGAAAAGGAGGCTTATGCTAGCTTAAATGAGAGATATGGGTTTGTACTCAAGGCTTATAATGAGAAGGTTAAATCCTTGATGAAAGACAATAGAATAGAAGAGCTGGAGGGTAAAAAAAATATCCAACTTGTGCCCCAAGGGGTAATTGCTTAGGAAACTCATCAGCCCTCCTCCTCTAGTCCATTTATAACATATCCCCCATCCCCTGTACCTCTAAGTCCTACTACTCAAGAGGTCATTGATGCTAAAAGAGAAGAATTAGAGGCTGAGAAGAATAGGTTGATCAATGAAAGAACAAGGTTAGAAGAAGAGGGTAAAAGAGATCTTGAAGATTCCCCGGCATATAAAGAGGCTAAGGAGTTGGTAAAATAAAAATGTTCTGATCAAATATTCTCCAACCTCAAAAGGTGTGCCAGTGAGGTCAACCTCTCTAACCTCTACCTACTGGGAAAGAAGATTGCAAGCATCACCAACAAGCATGAGGATGAGAAGGAAAAATGGGATCTGATAGTGAAAAATTGGAAAGGAAAAGCAGCCCATGTCAAATCATTTTACTCTCTTTCAAAGGAGCAGAATAATATTGACATCACCTTGACAAGTACCCATAAGTGTCTCAAACTGATGATTAATTTGGACATCAAGAAGAGCGTGGCCATAAAGAGGGTCACAATTTTGAAAGGAGAGTTCTCCAGGGATAGGTATGACATGTTTCTCAACATGTTCAAATAAGATGGGAACATAAAGAATGAAGCCTTATGGCTGAGATAGTTGAATGAAGCACTGACCAACAGGACAAAAAGTATTGTTACATTGGCAAATACTAGCTGGTTTGTGATAACTATTAATATTTTGAATAAAGCCAAGGAATTATTTGAATCATGGGAGGCAGAAGTTGAGAAGGCTAACAGTGACTAGGAAGACTTCAACAGCCAGAAGGATGAATTTCTCAATTTCAGTTGGCCAAGTGATGAGGTGTTCACTAGATCGGTTAGCAAATATGGAATAGTCACCCCGGTAACATGAGACAATAAACATAAAGGGGACAACTAACACCAAAGAGGTTGAGAAATTTGAACAAATCAGATATTGGGGCCTATAAATCAGCAAGACAACAAGGTCGAGATGACAAAGATCTAGCTAGCTCAAAGCAACCTCAAGCATCTAGGCAGTCACAAGACACAAGATTACATGGCTTATAGCAAAGATTTGTTATCCCATCCGCCTGAAGTTTTGTCTCTTCTGAAAGTTGTATTTTGTCCTTTAGCCTAGTAATCCATAGCTTGTTGCATCCTTATTTTCCAAAAGGATTCCAAGATGACTGTGGCTGGCTATAAGTATCAAATTCTAGTATTGTAATAAGGATGGTAAAATCAAACTACAAGGCAGATTACTAAATTGTGTCTGACCGCTGGTTTTGAGTTTTTTTGAATGTATTGATATTCAAATTTACATTAATAAAATACAATGGAATCTCCATTTTGATATCTATGACGTCTTCTTGCATTTACTATTAATTCTTGTGTGTTCAATTTGTAAGGCACTTTGAGTATACTGGTTATAAGGTAGTCATGTTCTTGTCTGTGAGTTGCTTTCAAGGAGAGTTTTAAATCTTGTAGATGATTGCAGAGGATTAGGGTTTATGCAGGGATTTGATATAGGGGTGTGAGGATGAGAGGATAGTTTGTAAGGCATTCTATCTGGGGTTCATTTGTATTTCCATTGATTATTTTTAATATATGTATGCTCTATTTTGACTCTATCACCCATGATTAGGCACTGGTCA
>MU225447.1:2599345-2618933 GCA_018584345.1 Thuja plicata
ATCTTTATACTTATGTTATTTCAAGTACATGTCTAGTTAATTGTATTTAGTACAATTCATCTTTGTGATTCCTTGAAGAGTGAATCAATAGGTTAGCCTTCCTAGGCCTAAATGGCATAAAAAGAAGAAGGATCTCCAATCCTTAATCCACTGTTAAAACTACTGAAAGCTGATACTCTGTCAAAGGTGCACCCACCTGGGTATGTGGAGCCCAAAGTGTAGAAGGATTTTCTATCCTTGTTAATTAGCCCTTTTCCCTGTGAGAATCTAACTTGGGTATAAGAGAGTCTAGCATTTATTGTCATTATAATCAATTCTGCAAGAAAAAGAGCTAACAGAAAGAACTAAGTTTTGTGAGTAGTTTCAGGGAGCATAACAATATTTAAGGATTTGATAAAATATTCTAGAGGTAACAGGATAATTTGTAAGGAATTTTATCTGAGTTGCAAGTAGGTTGTAAGGCAGCTTACAATATTCTATTTTTTATATTTCTGTAAACTTTCATTTATTGATTCTATAAGCCCAAGGATATGCACTGGTCTAGGAATTGATTTGATAATCTATCATCATCCAAATATTCAAATACTATTGAAACCAATCATTCTTAGAGTATTTTGTGTAGAATCAATTGTACTCCCAATAGTTACAATTGAAGTTTGTTGATTTCTTAAAGAGTAAATCAAATAGGTTATTCCTCCTAGATTCATAAGAATTATAAAAGGAAAGAAAGATAAAATTCCCTATTATGCTGCTGTCTGCTATCACCAAGATATTGACTTGGATTGTCAAGCTTTTTCTCAGAATAGTCATAGTTATCTGCATTGTTATATACATGTCCATCTAAAAACAGAGCATTCAACACATAAGTTAAATCCACTCTAAAGTTACTATCAAGTTAGTAATCAGTCATAGGTAAAACCTGCTTGAGTCAGTGGATCTCAAAAAAGGAGGTGATAATAGGTATCCCTAGTGTTATCAAAATACCTCATCAATTAGTATTTTTATCTTGCTTGAGTCAGAGTATCAAAAGGCATTGAGAGTCATAGAGTTATCCAAAGTGTTCAAGCATCTTTAGAGGCCCTGCAAGAAAAAACCCTAACAAATTTGTGACTCTACTGGGGAATTTAAGTAATTAAAAATATACCAGTTGTAGTTCTCAAAATTGTCCTTTGATAAGTAGTCATTCATTCCAAGTTATTGGGTGTCGACTCTAAAAGGAAATCTCTGAGATTAGTGCAAAGTTATTAAAATAATGAATACTAGGTCAAGGATGAGAAGTGATCCTGAGAAAGTATTATATGGTGGACTTCCATCATCCTCAAGGATGGAAATGTCTTGGAGGAAAAAGAGAAACCAAATTAACATGGATGAAACCCCTCCAAGAGGTAAAGAGGGTAATGTTAGGAGATATATGAATACCAATCAACATTCTCATGATGGAAATACTTCAGAATATGAAGAAGCTGTAGAAAGGGTATTAGAAACACCTACAATCACTTCTACTTCAAATGAGAGAGAAGAGACCAGTACATCTAGTTCAGATTCTGAAGATGCTCCCTCTGATATGCTAGAAAATGAAGATAAGTTCATCATGAAACAACTTGCCCTAGTTCAACAAATGAAAAGGGAGAGAGAAATGAGAAAGAAAAAACATGAGCATAAGGATGTTGATAAGAGCAAAAGAAGATCTTCAAGACATCAAAATATGAAAGACAATGAGAGGTCTCAAAAGGACCAATAAATACCATTCACTCATAAGGCTTCTACTTCACAAAAGGATAAAGGTAAGCAAAAGATGAGTGAATGCAGAAATCAAGAACCTAAGCTTCAGAAGCCTTTAACAGAACAGATGTCCAAGTTGGACATTGATTTGGAGAAACTGAGAATTGAAAAAGAAACCATGGAGAAAATGTTAGAAAAGACACAAATGGAAGCTGCAACTGTTGAAATGAAGAAAAAGATAGATTTTTTGCAGTCTTCAAAATATTCTCATGCTGGGCCAGAGAATATTATTGTTTCTAAAGAAAAAGCCACTACTTCTAAAGAGGATGATAACTTTCAAAGGAAACCATTGCATACTGAAAGGTATAAACAATTTAAATTTGTTGGTATCCCTGGATATCCTAATGCTTTCCCCAAAGATGTGGGTGATATAGGAGAAAAGCTCCCAAAATTTGCAGGTAACAATGTTATTTCTTGCGAAACACATTTAAGAAAGTTCATTGATTTTGTTGATGATCTAAATATCACTCATGAGGATGTGTTAATGAAATTATTTGTTCAGTCTTTAGTGGAAGATGCAAGAGAATGGTTTAGGAGCCTTTCTAATGGATCTATTGTTTCTATGGATGAGTTGATTGAATTATTTAAGGATCAATATGGAGACAAAACAAATAAAGGATTTTTGTTGAATGAGTTCAACAATATTAAAAAGAATTATAATGAAGAAGTCACAGAGTTTAATGCAAGATTTCAAAGAGCTATGCACAAGCTATTTTAGAAGATAAGGTTGGATGAAGAGGTATGTCTAGCAACTTATTTGAATGCCTTTGATTCTAAAATGGGATATGCTCTTAGAGATAAAAACCCTAGAACTCTTACTGATGCTTAAAAGATAGCAGTGAATATTGAAATTAATAGAAGAGTATCTGGTAAGTTAAATAGGAGGGATGACTCAAGGTTCAATAGGAGCAATTTAAAAGAACCAGAGTATAAAGAACATAGGGCTCCTCAGAATAATAGACCTTCTTATAATACTACATACAATCCGTAGAATAGAATGCAAAACCATCCTTATGGAGCTCAGTTCAAAGATGGGAAGCCTGTTACTGTACTTAGAAAAGATAAGACAGACAACAGAACTCCAGACCCTCTTCATAAAAATTCTGTCCATTTCAGCAATGATGATACTTGGTGTGAAGCTTGTGAAGCCCCTCATAACCCTGATTTTTTTATTATTTCCTTAGACTTGAGAGTAAATGAAGAACAGGGAAATGATGAGGGTGAACAATGTGATCATAGTATGACTAACACTTATTCATGCCATGATATAGATTCAGATAGTGAAGATGAAAATCATGATTCCTGTATTTCACAAAGGAAGATAGAAAATCATCATCAACATATCTTATCTGATAGTGAAACTGAGGGAATTGATGATCATATAAGATGTTATGCTCAAGACAATCAAGATATTCCAATTATTAGAAAAGCTTTAGATGAAGAGAAAGCTAGGATTACTACAGATTTAGTGAACAAAGCTAGAAACAACTACCATCTGAGAAACAAAGTAGTGGGCGGTACTGGTTGTCAACCATCAGGTGTCTTTATAAAAGAAAATAAGACAGACACTAAGTATGTGCAAAAAAAGGAAGGACCTGGTGAAAATGAAAATAAACATAAGGTCAAAATCATTACAAAAGCCTTAGAGCCAAATGTTGTACAAGAAGGAGATTCAAAAAGGCAAGAAACAAGATAGAGAATAAAAAATCAAAAGAATCAGCTCTGAATGAACATAATGAGGAAAGTGATATCACTATTGATAAATCAAAATCTTCAGATGTGAAATATACTCCAGTAGATATGGGTCAATGTTTGTCCCAAATGATAGTTAAGGTACCATTTTTGGAAATGATGAGAATTAGAGAACATAAGGAAAAGGTAATGTCATTATTAAACAGTGTGCCCACAATAAGGGTTCAAAGTCCAGAGAATTTTGGCAAGAAGCTAATTACTGTAGGGAAGGAAGTTGAGGTGTTAACATCTGAAATTACTCAAATATTCTTGAATGCAACTTCTTCCCCAAAGGTTGTTGACCCATTTTTTCTCTCATTGATAATTAATGAAAAGATGCTAAAAAATTGTATGATTTATTTAGGAGCATCTAATACAGTTATGCTAGTAGAAATCATGAGGTCAATGGGACTACAAGTTGATACTCCTTATGGGATATGTTGAGCTATGGACTCTAGAGAGGTCCCTGTAATTGGTACCATTGAGGCTATGCCTTATAAATTAGCAGTCTGCCCTGATGTAGTAATGACTATGAATGTTCTTGTGGTTGACATACCACCACATTATGGCATGTTGCTATCAAGAAAGTGGAGTGCTTCGATGGGAGGTAGTATACAAAATGATTTATCATATGCTACTTTTAATATTGCTGGGGAAAATGTTAAAGTTTTAAGGGAGAGTAGAACTCCTCACATGATAGAAAGATTTGAAGAACACTAACATTAATTGTTGCATTGACATAGACATGGAAAATTTCAGGATGCAAAAAAATGAACTTTATTGTCAACATGAAGAGGTTGACCCTTTGAACAGAGAATTGATTATGTAGGGAGATGGATTGTGGAAAATGTACTTTGATGGGGCTTGCTCAAAAGAAGGATCAGGGGCAGGTGTATTATTGATATCCCCATCAGGTACAACTTTTAAGTATTCATTTCTATTAGCCTTCCAATGTACAAACAATACTGCAGAGTATGAGGCTTTGTTTTTAGGACTTGAAATTGCTATCAAACATGGTATAAAGTGTTTAAAAGTTTATGGTGATTCTGAGTTGGTAGTAGCATAAGTCAGATCCAGGTATGTTGTAAAGAATGATAGATTGAAAATGTACAAATATGCTATTTGGGATCAAATTGAGATGTTTGATGCCTTTGATATAAGTTGGTTAGAAAGGTCAAAAAATATAATGGATCACTTTTTAGCAAATGTTGCTTTAAAAAATGATGTTTTGACCTTACATGGGGTGTCAACACTAGAATTCAAAACAAGACCAGTTGTTCCGGACAACATATACAATTGGCAGGTTTTCCAAGATGATCAAGATATTCTAAGATTCATGCAATGTCTAGACCATTATGAGAACCAGAGCATAGATTGTAGTACTTTACTAGAAAATGATGAGGGAAAAGACTACATTTTGAGAAATTAGGTTGTCCAGTTAAGCTCTAATCAAATTCCTAGGGGTTTGGTTGAGATTGAGGCATTGTTTAGTAGTCAGCAAAATGACTCATCTAAGTTAAGCAATGCCAAGATTGAGGATTTAGAAGAAATAAACTTAGGATCTGAAATTAGTCCTCAAATAGTTTATATTGGAAAGGGTTTAGACTCTCACATAAGAATAAATCTGATCAAATTATTGAGAAAATATAAACATGTTTTTGCTTGGTCATATGAGGACTTGAAAGAATATAGAGAGGACCTTTTTCAACATGAAATCCCATTGAAATCAGATGTGAAACCATTTAGGCAAAAATAGAGGCCTATTAACCCCTTGTTGGCTCCTAAAATGCAACAAGAATTGATGAAACTAAAAGATGTTGGGATAATCCAGCCAATCAGACATTCAACTTGGGTATCAAATTTAGTGTCAGTCAGAAAGAAAAATGGTGATATCAAACTGTGTGTGGATTTCAGGAATCTAAATATTGCTTCATTAAAAGATAATTATTCATTACCTAATATGGAAGCAATGTTGTATAAAGTGACTGGTTGTGAGTTACTGTCTATGATGGATGGTTTCTCAGGTTATAACTAGGTCTTAGTTAAAGAATCAAAGCAGTATAAAACTGCATTTACTACTCTATGGGGGACTTATGTGTATATCATGATTCCTTTTGGATTAATAAATGCAGGGGCAACTTTTCAAAGGGCCATGGATGTGGCTTTCAAAGAATTCATTGATTTATTCATGGTTATTTATCAGGATGATTTGACTGCATATTCTAAAAAAGCTATGGATCACTGTGATCACTTGGGTAAGATTTTTAATAAGGCATTGGAGTATGGTGTTTCACTAAATCCCAAGAAATGTCATTTTGTAGTGAAAGAGGGAAAGTTGCTTGGACATATAGTGTCTAGGGGAGGGGTAAGAATAGACCCTGAGAGTGGAAGCAATTCAAAAAGTGATTGCTCCAAAGAACTTAAAAGGTGTGCAATCTTTCTTAGGAAAGATCAACTTTGTCTGAAGATTCATAGCAAATTTTGCAGAAATTGTTAAACCCATTGTAAAATTGTTAAAGAAAGATGCTAAATTTGTTTGGAACGAAGAAGCCCAACAAGCTTTTGAAAAGATAAAAAAGGCAGTACAAGAGGATCCAATTTTGAAATCTCCAGACTATACTAAGCCTTTCTCTTTGTTTTCATTTGCATCTTTTCATACAATTGTTGCTATTTTGCTTCAAAAGGATGAACAAGGATTTGAACATCCAATAGATTTTTACAGTAAATCCTTGCAGGCTGCAGAGCTTAATTATGAAATAATGGAAAAGCAGGCTTATGCCTTGGTAAAGGCAGTAAAATATTTCAGGCCATACTTGGTTTGTGCTAAAATACAGGCTTATTTTCCTCATTCAGCATTGAAGGATATCCTTACACAATCAGAGGTAACTAGTAAGAGGTGTAAATGGATCACCAGAATTCAAGAATTTAACCTTGAGATCCATATTACAAAATTGATAAGAGGACAAGGCTTGGCAAAGCTTATGACAGAATAAAATTTGGATCTAGTACAGATAAATTAGACAGAAATACATGATCAAGCTATTACCAACATAGAAAGGCAACTGTTCTATACTGATATTGTATTCTTTCTCAAAAATGCTAAGTGTCCTGATTATTTGTCAGAGAATCAGAAAAGAAGTCTGAAATTACAAACTCAAAAGTACACTTTGATCCAAGGTGACTTGTTTTGGAAAGATAAGAATGGTGTACTGTTGTTATGCCTTGACAAATACTAAGCTGAGAAAGTTTTGAGTGAAATGCATGAAGGAGAGTGTGGGGGTCATTTTTTTGCTAAAACTAATGCCCACAAGATTTTAAGAGATGGGTATTATTGGCCTACTTTATTCAAGAATACTTATGAACATGTCAGGAAGTGTGAACCTTGTCAAAGATTCTCTAACAAGTTGAAATTTTCAAGTGCTCTGTTGCTAAACCCAGTAAGTACTGAAGCTCCTTTTACTATGTGGGGAATCGATTTTATTGGTGAATTTCAAGAGAAATCTAGTAGAGGACACAGTTGGATATTAGTTGCTACTGATTACTTCACCAAGTGGATTGAAGTCATCCCTACAAAGAAAGCAACAAGTAGGGTAGTTACTAAATTTTTCATGGAGACTATTATAACTAGATTTGGTGTGCCTTCCAAGTTAGTGATGGACAATGCCATGAGTTTTAGATAAGAAGAGATGACAAGTTTCTGTGAAAAATATTGAATTAAAATATCATATTCATCCCCATATCATCCATAGGCTAATGGACAAGATGAGTCTAGTAATAAGAGTATATTGAAAATACTAAAAAGGACTCTAGAAAAGAATAAAAGAACATGGCATACTAAGTTGAAACTAGCACTTTGGGCTAACAGAGTAATAGTTAAAAAAGCAACTGGTAGGCCTCCATTTGAGCTGGTAAATGGTCTACAAGCAAGATTGCCTATCAATAATTTATTGCCAATATGTCAATTTATACAAGAAGAGAATTTAGATGTTTCTGATGATATGCAGAATAGAATGATTCAGTTGATAGAATTAGATGAAGCAAGGAGAAATAGTCAAAATGAAAACATAAAGTTGCAGCAGAAGATGAAGTACCTTTTTGATAAAAGGGCTACTAAGAGAAAATTCCAATCTGGTGACCTAGTTCTCCAGTGGAATGCTAGAGCAGAAGACAAAGGAAAACACAAGAAGTTTGAGTATTTGTGGCTAGGGCCATTTATTGTCTCAGAAATTCTTAGAAAAGACTCTTATTTATTAAAGAACATGGAGGGAGAAGATTTTGAATTGCCTGTGCATGGGCAATTCTTGAAGCCTTTCTTTAACTGAGAATCAAAGTGATGCACAGGTAAGTATGTATCATATTGTGAATACTTTCCCTTTGTGTATGTAAATACCGTGAATAGTTTCCCTTCTGTTGTAGGATAGTTGGTGTCCTCTGCATTTTTTGTAAGGTCTACAACCAGAGATTCTATGGTTCTTTGCCATAAACTATGTTTAGTCAATCCTCAAGTAGAGCCACTGTTGGTTGTATTCCAGGTTTTGTTGGTTTGCCCTAAAATTTTGTTGCCTTCATGCTAGTTTCTATCCCAAATTAGAAAGTATGTCTCATTTTTGAAGTATCCCTGTGAAAGTTCTGTGTCCTTAGGTCAAAATCTGCATGAATAGTGCAAAAACCCAAAACCCTATGCTCTTTTCCAAGCAAAAAGCAAAAAGGCCCTAAAATGACAATCAAGTTTCTAACTTGACATTACCTTTTTGAGAAACTTAAGTCATGTGCCTTTTTCGATGGTCGCCTAGTCGCTGGATCCTAAAAGCATATTCCATTATGTTATGAGACTTAGTGATTAACAGTTGTCGGGATGTCTCTTGAAGAAATAGAATATTCCTTATTTGTTACAAGACTTGGTGAAACCTTTCAGTCGTGAAGTCTCCCAATGTAGAAACACATTAGCAGTCAACATCTAAACAAACAACTAAGTCACGGTGTCACGCAAAGAATCCAGTAGTTAGTGATTTGTTATGAGACTTAGCGATTACTTTAGTCCCGGGGTCTCCAAATTGAAACACAGTTAAGTAACATGTTAAAACCTTATGTCGCGCAGTCTCCAAGTAAAATGATGGTTAAGTAGAAGATGCTGAGACTTTGTGACAAACAACAAGGTGTTTAGAATATATGGCAGTCGGGTTGTCGCTAGATTAAGATGCTAAGTTAGTGTTTAACCAGTGATTCAGAGACAAACAGTTAGAAGAGACACGTGTCCACAATGAACAAAATGAAGGTTAGTCACGTGGTCTCCCAAAAGGAAAAGGTCATCTGGCGATTAAGAGATTAAAGGTATAAAGTTATGTATTGTCGCGTAGTCTCCAAATGATTTAAAGCTTTTAAAATATACTCAGCGACTTAGCGTAGCCATCAGATGTCAACTGTAATAAGATCAACGATAGTGACTAAGTCTCCATCAAATTTGCATGATAAGAAAAAGTGCTCGCGACAATGAGATAACCTTTAGTCGCATAGTCTCTGAATTAAAATCAAAAGGTAAAGGTTGTCGCGTAGTCTCTGAAAACAACATCAAGTAGCATTTTTAATCAGTGATTGGGCGACTAAGGTTAGTCGCGGGGTCTCGGAAAGAGAAATAAACACTCAGCGACTTAGCGATAACAGTTAAAGGTAAAGGTAACCTTTAGTCGTGGGGTCTCCAAATAAACTTTGAGTTAAACATTTCATCTAGCGACTTTGATTCTTTTAGTCATGTAATCGCTAGAATTAACTGTGGTTAGCCGAGTAAAGAAAACAACATAGTCGCTAGATCACTAGGAGAATTGAGGGTTAAGGAATTGCATTAGTGACAAGGAGATACTACACAGTCACGTGGTCGCTGAATATGAAAAATCATAAAAGGCGACAGTTATTGACATGACAATGTGGAAGATTTGGCGTCCAATGAGAATCCAGATGATTAATTACTATATGAAAAAAGGGTAGCTGAGATGTCTGACGAAGAACCAACCATATGAAGACATGTCACCCTGTTCAAATTTTATAAGGGTTTTTATGAAGACACATATATATTATTTTGATTTCCTGTTACACTCATGAACTACGGCTAGGATTTCAATTAATTCCACAACATGTTAAATTGAAAGCAAAATTGATTGTTTTTTCAATGATGGGTTATGTACTTGGGAGAATTACCATAAAAAGTTGATTGTAGGTTCATTTTCACTTATCTTGCATCCAAAATTGTAGAGCAAAGAAGTGCTAGGTATTTTGTGTTCAGAAGGTAGAAATTGATCAGTTGCAGGATAATTCTCTGGTTGTCAAGTTTCCTGAATTATTAAGCAGTAAACAGAGAAGAGCAGTGAGTTTTGAGAGGAGATTTGTTTCAATATTGGTAAAAGAGGATTGGAATAGAACAAGATGAGTAAGGCAGTTAGTGTGGCTTCCACCAGTGGAAGAAGTAGTGATGAAGTAGATGATGATGCAAAAGGGAAGAGCAATTTCTCTGATGAATTTCTGAAGCTGTTGTCGGGGTCCACACAGAACAAGAGGGTAAATGCAAATTTGTTGGCAGATGATTACTGTGAGATCAGAGATGCTCACACTCTAGGATCAACAGGTTTTTCTCTTTACAATTACTTCTATAATAATTCTGATAAGCCTATCCCAGTGTCAAACCCTTGGACTAGTGGCCTTGCTAGGTTAATTATCCCTAATGTCTATGTAGACGTAGACTTGTTTCTAGGTCTTGCTAGCCATTATGATTCTTTGTCTAGGACAATCAAGAAAATGATGGTACTGCCCTATTGATTTTGAATAGGAATTCATTTATGCAAGCCTTTGGCTTATACAGTACCATGTCTACCAAGGTAAATCTTACTAGGCAAGAGGAAAGGTATAGGTTACAACTTGGTGCTGCTAGGACCCAATTACAAAAGCATATGCTTAAGGAGGTTAGGAATCATCTTACTCCTATACCTAGGACTGCACCCTACTGCTTCAAAGACCTACATTTTTATATCAAGTATATTGCCTATGCCTTGTGTAGAGTGTTACAGATAGATGGAGGGGTAGAGAAGATAAATGTTGGAGTTCTGATGATGGTGCTAGACTTGCAAGATGTGCATTCTAGCACCAATTATGATTATATATAGTACATTATGGATAAAATGCATGAGGGATTTATAGCTATGCAAAATAAGATGAAGGACCCTAAAGAGAAGGAACCTAGGCTCTTCCACTATTCTATCTTGATGCATTTGTTATTGCATTTTAACTATGGGATTATGAATGTGAACAACTTGAATCCTCAGAGGATTTTCTAGGACTGGCCTAATCCTATTCAATTTTGGATTAGGATATTGGATTATACATCCAAGGAGTGTGACTTTTGTGGATTTGAAAATTGGATTGTATATCCATTAATGCAGAGCATGGGTGTTAGCAAAGCTAGACTCCCAGTGAAGGTGCTGCAATTGTTGAGACCTTGTGAGTATGTGGACAAGTGGGAGGGTGATCACAACTGGGGAGACTCCTTCTTAGAAGAAAATTTTACCATGATTAGGGTATATGGATGCACACATCCACCTCATGTCCTACCCTATCATGTGCCATCCAGAGTTGTTGCCATGGAGTTTATCTGGAAACTATTGTTGACAGACAGTGAACATTTTTCACCACATAGGAAGGGGACCTTAACCACTAGACAGTTTAAAATCTTTAACTTTACCATTGGTAAGAGTGCTATTGATCAGGTGGGTGCATGGTTGGAGAGTTGCAAGATGAGGGAAACATTATATAGATATATTGACCCAGAGGGATTCATTGCAAGAGCAAGGAAACTCCTGACTCTTACCATCCCCAATACAAATGTGCATGGTTTTTGTGTGGAGGAGGATGCTACAACAAATCTCCTTGATGAAGATGAGATAAGAACAAGAAGGGAAAGGATTCAGGAATTGCTGAATCTAGAAAAACAAATAAAGAGAAATGGATTGTCTTTTGGAGGGTTTTAATAAGATTTTGGATGAAGCCTTCAAAGAAGAAATTGACATGAACAAGTTCTTAATGGATGTTAAAATCATCACAGATGTCAGATGGGAAAATAAAAAGGTACAAGTCTAGAGTACATAGAGCTTTAATTGGCCAGTAGAGGATGAAGTGATAGCATGGGACCTGATGACCAAGCCCAAGAAAAAGAAGCCTGTGGTGGAAGAGGAAATCCTGGACAAAGAATAAAGGGGAACACATGGCGCCTGACCATTGAGCACAAGGAGGTTAGTTATTACTAAAGATAAGTGTAAGTTAGCTTGTAATGGTGGTCACTTAATCTTGATATAAATATTAGAAGCTATCCTAAATACTGTCAGACAAAGGCGCCAGATTCTAGAAAAAGACAAAGGGTATCAGATTTCATCCCCTATTTTTTGTCTCTCCACCACTTCTACATTCTCTTTCTTTGTCTTTTCTGTACTTTTAGGGTTAGGTTACTTAAACCATCTGAAGCTTGTTGCATCCTAACATTAAGGATTCCAAGATGGTTAAGGACCTATAAATAGACCAAAATTGTAATAGCTAAGGGAGATGGAAATATATTGAAAATCAGACTTTCTAGATTTGTGTCTGTGTCTTCAAGCTTTTTAAGCATTTCATGTATTAAAGCAGAACCATATCAATAAAAATACAGTGCAACTTTACTCTATTTTATTGCTGTCTCTTTACTTGTTGTGTATGCTCTTTTATGTTTAAATTTGTAAGGCATTTTTAAGCATATTGGTTACCAGGAAGCTATCTAATTGCTTACAAGTTTCTTTCAAGGAAAGAACTAAGTTTTGTGAGTAGTTTCAGGGAGCATAACAATATTTAAGGATTTGATACAGTATTTTAGAGGTAATAGGATAATTTGTAAGCCATTTTATCTGAGTTGCAAGTAGGTTGTAAGGCAAGTTATAGTATTCTATTTTTTATATTTCTATGAACTTTCATTTATTGATTCTATAAGCCCAAGGATATGCACTGGTCTAGGAATTGATTTGATAATCTATCATCATCCAAATATTCAAATACTATTCAAACCAATCATTCTTAGAGTATTTTGTGTAGAATCAATTGTACTACCAGTAGTTACAGTTGAAGTTTGTTGATTTCTTAAAGAGTAAATCAAATAGGTTATTCCTCCTAGATTCATAAGAATTATAAAAGGAAAGAAAGATGAAATTCCCTATTATGCTGCTGTATGCTATCACCAATATATTGACTTGGATTGCCAAGATTTTTCTCAGAATAGTCATAGTTATTTGCATTGTTATATATACATGTCCATCTAAAAATAGAGCATTCAAAACATAAGTTAAATCCACTCTAAAGTTACTGTCAAGTCAGTAATCAGTCATAGGTAAAACCTGCCTGAGTCAGTGGATCTCAAGAAAGGAGGTGATAATAGGTATCCGCAGTGTTATCAAAATACCTCATCAATTAGTTTTTTTCTCTTGCTTGAGTCAGAGTATCAAAAGGAATTGAGAGTCATAGAGTTATCCAAAGTGTTCAAGCATCTTTAGAGGCCTTGCAAGAAAAAACCCTAACAGATGGATTCTTTGTTTAAAAAAGCTTGTTGTCGGTTCCTTTTTGTCCCAATTTGGTATGCAGAATGTTGTTTGTTCAATTTGTGATTGCTTAGAAACCTATGAACACCTTTTTTTTATTGCCCTTTTGCCAACTAAATTTGGTCCAGTCTGTTTGGTCGAGTCATTGCCTGGAACTATCCTAACAATTTTTGTTAGTCTAAAGTTGTGTTGGGCTTTGTGGATGTGTTCGATTATAAATTGAACAAATTTTGGGTTGTCTTAACTGCTGTTACCTTGTGGACCATTTGGAGGTTAAGGAATGAGGAGATTTTCCAAGATAGAAGGAGAGAGCTTACTGAGTTTTTCATTAAACTCACAATTTTTCATATTGCCACACAGGTAATTGCGGTCATTGAAGTTCCAAGGGAGAGATTCCATGCATTAATCAAAGAAGGAGCCATGGTCATCTTTAAAAAAGAGGTGCAATCCACTTCATACTCTGAAGAGCCCCAGGAAATTGGTACACATGAAGATACACCTAACAAAGAACAGGGCATAGCTAACACAGGGGCTGTGGATAATCAAGAAAGCCATTACTACTGGGCTAATGATGAGGAAGACCAAAATATCAATAAGGCTGACAACCAGAACAAAGATAACAATGATGGATGGGACAGTGTTGTTCCAAGAGAAAATATCAGTGGATGGGATGAATCATAAAGCATAACATGTGGGCTCTTTTCTCTTTTTTGAATTGTAAAGACACTTAGTAATAATAGTAGACTCTCGGCCTTAGTAGATATAGTAGGTGCTTAATATTAGCAGATAACTCTTCTTCTTTTTGTAAAATTATAATATTAATAATATTTTTTGTTAAGTGCATCTAAGGTTGGGTTCATGGAAGGAACTTCCTAAAAAATTTAAAAAAATTCAATGAATGTTGTTGAGATTTTTAAGGATTATTTTAAAGGAGTGGTCTTCTGACTTTTATAGTACAATTTAGGCTTAAAAGTTTAAGTTTGGAAAAAAAATAATAATCATGTAACAATTTTTTTTGGATTCTTGGGACCTCCTCCTCCTTAAAAATAAATCATGAAGCCCCCCCTCATTTGACCCTAGGCTAACACTAAAAGAACACGCTAGAATGCTGATCTCACTCCAATGATCTTGTGTTGTGGGCCTACAAGTGACAAAAGAAGAAAGTAGTGAAGAATAACAAGTAGTTGCCTTATAGAAGGATAGAGAAAACATAAGTGTGTGCCATGTAAGAAAGGAAAGGAGGTGAGAAGAAGAGGAAGCATTAAATCATCAAATCATCGTAAGAGTCCAAAATGTAATGTGGCAACATCACCCATTGTTAAAGTGTTAATTAAATGTGTCTTATGAACATAACTATCACACTTAAAGGGTGGGGACCAATGGAAATGACATTAATTAATATTTAAAAAATTATTCTTGTCTAATAAGGTTTTACATAGTTTACATATTATTTTAGTTTGATTTAGTTTAATAATGGGTAACCCTGTTTTGAGTTATTTTCACTCCACTTCTATCGCATTTTGTTTCTTTCCTTAGCTGTTCATTTTTAAGGAGCATGGATTGCAATCTATCTGAGTCTTTCCTCATCCGACTAATGGATCATGAAGTGTGATCTTAACTATTAATACTAAAATGACTACATAGTTAAATCTGGAAGTTCTCTCTCTCACTATCATTGACTACAAAAAATGTCATCCCTTATAAAATAAAATTACTTAGAAACCCACCTAAATGTAAGTTAGGTTTGAACAAAGGTTTAAATTTAATGATCACTTACAGTACTCAAGCAATATTTGTGTGACAAATAATTTTAAAGTTAATTTACTATAACTAATACCTACACTTGCTCTAGATGATAATGCTTTTTCCAATTCAATCTAAAATATTAAATAAAACTAATTTACACAATTGATATAGAAGCATTTTAACCATTTATATGGATTGTGAAAACCTTTTGTTAACTAAAGGGGTGGTGCTCAATTGGCCAAACACAATTGGTTAGCATGATGGTATCTTCCTTGAGTACACCATCCACAAATGTTAAAATCCTTCAAGATGGGAATATACCCCAAGTGACTTTGGTGTAATGGATGCCCCTTAGTTCTCAATCAAGGAGGTATTAGCATAAACTTGTGCTCTTCTATTGGATAGTAAAATGACCTCATAGGTGATATAAAACCCTTTACAAAAAAATTTGTTATTAGTGCTCACATTTGTCAAACAACTTATATAGGGAAAATAATAAATTGAGCTTTTGTATAGTTAGTTATGGCCATCACGTAATATTTTGTAACACTTGGTTTTGAAGATAGTATTTTATAATAAGTACATAAATTATATACAACTTGTTAAGGACAGTGATAAGATTTGAATTTGATGAGCTTTCATAAAAAAATATAGTCAAAGTAACTTGTTAGGTGGACAATGAAAATCTTTTAACATTTTTGTGATAGATCATTTTGAAGAGCTTGAATTACATCATCAAATTTTAATATTTTGTATAAAAGAGTTATTCATATATTCCTTCATAAAGAATTCTCCCATAATAATTATTAAGAGTTGTTCCTTGAGAGTTAATCTATTGATGAAAGATTCCCCATGAACAACTACAATTCAGCCTAATCCTTGGAGCTATTTATCTTTGGATACCCATCATTTTTTGAAAAAACAAGTGTCTCAAAATATTTTTTTCCAAAAAAATGGATAGGGAAAAGTACAAATTCAAATTGAAGAAATTGAAAATAATACTCCTGCATGAATCAAATTATAAATTCCCCTCCTTTCATCCATAAAATAACATTTAGCTACTTGAAAAGTATTTGAATGATTGTTAAAAATCGGTATTCATTTAGTAATATTTTTTTATAAGTCATGAAATGAGAGTATGGGAAACGACTAGCAATGTTATGTAAATGACCCATACTATCTCTCCCTATGAACACCTAGCCACCTTATTGCCACCCACCCACCCCTAGTTCAAGTGGAGAATTTGAGCTCCTGAAAAGTGTGTGGTGTTGTTAATCAACTTGTGTAGAAACAAAAAAGCTTTAAATTTGATGGTCACTTATGGTCATCAAGCAACATGTTTGTAATAATTTTGGCTTCAAATATGTATTTCATAATGTGTATAGTTTTGTGACTAGTGTGATTTTGATTAAGAGTACTTCTTGATGTAACTATGGTGATTCTTAGCATCAACATTTTATATAATTAGTTCGCTCATAGTCATCAATTGCTAGTTTGCTAGCATTTGTGCTTCAAAGAATATGTTATAATGTACATAGTTTTGTAACAATTGTATGTGAAGGAGTCATAGGTTCATTAGTGAGGATAGAAGTGTGATGTCCACCAAGGTATAAGAGGACCAAATTCAATCACAATAGACTTTGATGGAATGGATCCCCCTACTACCATGACCCTTGTTGAAGACAATTATTCAATTGTGTATTGTCATTGATGTTACACATGTATATACACTTATGTAGTGATGTTACACAAATGTCTACATTCAGACCGAGCATTGTTGGTGAATAGAATGAGTTGTTTTAGTGTTGACCAAGTTCAGTTGGGTATTGAAGAAGTTCAGTGTTGACTGAGTCACTCGGGCATTTCAGTCATGGTCGAGCATTCAGTGGCAGCCGACTAACAATGATTTACATTCTATAATTAATTGGTTATATGAGGCCGACTGAATTGTGATTTATTATTTAGAAGTTTATTCAAGCTGACTTGATAGGGCTCATCATATATATGAAAGTTCACGTTTGGATTGAACGTGTGGAGGAATAAGTACAAAAAAAGAAGTGTGGAATTCTGTAACATGAAGAGTGAAGGCGAAATCAGATAGGATTCTGATTGAGTATAGATCACTCGGAGCTGCAATAGAACATATGATCAGCAAGAATCTAGTCATAATTAAAATAAAGATCTGAATCAGCAAAGACAGTTGCTTACACATATAGGTCAATTCATTGTTACTTTATAACAATTGTAGCAGTGATCTCAAATCTATTAACAGAGTAGACTTAACAGTCTTTTTGTAAATCCTCTCACAAGGTAGCATTTCTATGTTGAAGTGTTGAAGACCTCTGACAAGGCGACTCCTCACAGGGTGATTAAGTCCTTTAACAAGGTCACACCTAACAATGTGTTATTGTAACCTTTTGACAGGGTTGGCTCCTAACATGGCTCACTTCAGAAGAGTGAAAAACAGTAACTAGTTACATTGGTGGTTTTTCCCATATTGGGTTTCCACATTAAATCTTGGTGTCACATGTGTATATGTTATTTCTTTCATGCTTTATGTTTCTACACTTCATCACTAAAGTATAATTGCATTGGATATTATAAAGATTGCTTTGACACCTGAGTTACAAAAGAATATTTTAATTGACTGAGTAACAATGTTAAAGTATTTAAGACATCTAAGGGATAGGATTTGTTTTGGAGTAACTGATTCACCCCTCCCCTCTCAGTTACTTATCTCATTTCCAACAATTGGTATCAGAACTTCAAGTGCTTTCAGAGAAGGTTTCAAGACCTAAGCTAAAGATCAGAGATGTCTTACAGAAGGGAGATCCCAAAGCTAAACAAAGATAACTTCCTAGCATGGAAAGAGATGATGAAGCTACATCTATCTACTATCGGAGATGCTGGTTTGCAATTTTTGGAAAGCAAATATGTGGAACCAATAGGGACTATGACTGTGGAATAGAAGCTTCATAACATAATGATGATTGATATAGCTTCTTCACTTGGCTACTCAGAATTCAATGAAGTCAAGGAATGCCCTACAACCTATGATATGTGGAAGAAATTACAGGGCATTCATAGAGGAGATGCAAATGTAAAGAGAGCCAAAGAAGAAATTCTAAGAGGACATTTTGACCAGATGAAAATGAAAGAAGGAGAAGACATTACAAGATACAGCGAAAGAATCAAAAAGGTTGTGAGTGCCATTAGAGATGCAGGTGGAATAATTGAAGATACAACAGTGGTCAACAAGGTACTAAGAAATTTACTTCTTATTTATGCTATTAGAGTTTCAGCTATTCAAGAGATGAGGTGCAATAAGGACATAACTCTAGATACATTAGTGGGAAGGCTTACAAATTTTGAGCTGGACAACTTTGACAATTACTCTCCTAGCTCTATCAATCTTGAGTCAGCATTCAAAGCTAAATCAAACCTTGGTAAGAAGGATAGATACTCAAAAGGGAAGTAGATTGAAAGTGACAATGATGATGAAGATCTTGATATCATTGAAGCATTACTTGCAAGAAGAGCCGCAAAAGGAAAATACAAAGGAAAGTTACCATTGATTTGTTTTTCATGCAATAAGGTTGGTCACATTGCTGCAAAGTGTCCGAACAAAGAAAATAAAGATGAGAAAAAGTTCAACAACTTCAAAGATTTCAAGAACTACAAAAGCTACAAGGATAAAGGTAAGAAGTCTTGTTATATTACTAAAGATTCTGACAGTGATGAAGAAGAAGATAAAATGGTTTATATTGCTATTAAATATGAGTCAGATGAGGAAGATGAAAAGACAACACTTTTCTCACACATCAATAAAAATGACACATGGATAATTGATAGTGGTTGTTCTCATCACATGACTGGTGATAAGACAAAATTTGAACATCTTGAACACTATGATGGTGGGAGTGTCAGTTTTGGGAATGATGAACCTTTCCCTATGAAAGGAAAAGGTTGCATTACTCTAACAGAAGGAATCAAATGTGATAATGCTTATTGGGTTGAAGGATTAAGGAGAAATCTACTTAATGCAATACAACTGAACAACATTGTCTTCAAGGTAGAATTCATGAATGGTAAGGCCAAGCTCTTGGATGGTAAAGGGAACCTAGTCGGAACTGGGAGGCAAAAAAAAGGTAATCTATTCTATCTTGATCTCACTGAAGGTTCATGCTTTATTGCACAAGTAGAAGAAAGATGGTTATGGCATAAAAGGTTGTGTCATGTAAATTTTGATAATCTAGTAAACACAAGCAAGAAAAAGAGAGTCAGAGGTATTCCTATTTTGAAGAAACCTGAGTTAGCAATATGAAAATAATGTCAAATTGGAAAGATGAGCAAGACAAGTTTCAAAAGCAAGAATTACAATACTGACGAAGTCTTGGAATTGGTGCATACTGACCTATGTGGACCAATTGGAACAACAAGCTATACTGGAGAGAATTATTTTATTCTATTTGTTGATGATCATTCTAGAATGATGACTGTCATGTTTCTCAGAGAGAAATCATAAACTTTTTAGAAATTCAAATGGTATCTTGCAAGATTTGAAAAGGAAACATGAAAGAAGCTAAAATGCTTAAGATCTAACAGAGGAGGAGAATTCATTTCTAATGAGTTCAATGAATTATGTAATGAGAGAGGAATCAAAAGATAGGTATCTGCCCCTGGTACACCACAACAAAATGGAATAGCAGAAAGAAGAAACATATCCATTA
>MU225447.1:2618983-2638586 GCA_018584345.1 Thuja plicata
ATTCATTTCTAATGAGTTCAATGAATTATGTAATGAGAGAGGAATCAAAAGATAGGTATCTGCCCCTGGTACACCACAACAAAATGGAATAGCAGAAAGAAGAAACATATCCATTATGGATTGTGTCGAAACCCTAATGATTGAAAATAATGTTGCTGCCAAATACTGGAAGGAGGCCATCAACACTACAGTGTTCACCTTGAGTCGAGTTCAATTGAAGAAAGGTAGTAACCATACACCTTTTGAATTATGGTATGGCTATGAACCTAATGTTCATTATTTCAAAGTATTTTGAAGTAGATGCTACATCTTGAAGGAAGCAAGAAATGGAAAACTAGATGCAAAAAGTGATGAAGGAATATTCCTAGGTTACTCATGTAAAAGCAAAGCATACAAATGTCTGAATCTTACTACTCATAAAGTCATAGAAAGTGTATATGTAAATATTGATGAGTTTGCAGAAAAATGTGAAGAGAAGAGTAGTAAAAATCCTGAAGACTACATGAAATTTGTGTATCACGAACCTGATACTATACCTATGACTCGAGCAATGGTGATTGGACAACAGAACTGTCGACCACTAAATATACTAGCACAAACTATACAACCTGAGTTGCAAACTGTGCAACCTGAGCTATTGGTAGAAGAGACTGAGTCATAGACAAAGGGAACTAAGTCACTGACAGAGGAACCTGAGTCACAGATAGTGGAACCGGAGCATCAGACAGAAGAACAGGAAAGAATTTTTTAGAATGACAAACTTAGTGGATCAAGTCCAAAATCTAGACTGAAGGATCCAGTACTTTCAAAAAATGTTAGAAGGCATCATGCACCTGAGAAAATAATTAGAGATTAGACATAAGTTGTAATGAAAAGGAACAAACTCAAAGGTACATATTTACTAAGTGAATTTGAACCTAGAACTATTAAAGATGCATTGAATGATGAAAGCTAGATAGAGGCAATGAATGTAGAAATTGAGTGGATTGAGAAGAACAAAACTTGGAATCTTGTGCCTAGGCCAAAGGACAAGAATATGATTGGAACCAAGTGGGTTTTCATAAATAAGATGAATGAAAATGGTAAATTTTTTAGAAACAAGGCCAAACTAGTTTGTAAAGGATATGCTCAAGAAGAGGGTATTGATTATGGAGAAACTTTTGCTCCTATTGCAGGACTTGAAGGAGTCAGAACTCTTCTGGCATATGCTGCACATAAATGATACAAAGTATATCAAATGGATGTGAAATCTGCATTTCTGAATGGAATCCTAGAAGAAGAAGTGAAGGATTTTTTGATCCTAGCAGAAGGACTATGGTTTGCAAGATGCACAAATCACTGTATGGACTGAAGCAAGCGCCCAGAGCCTGGTATGAAATATTGCATAGCTATCTGATAAGTATTGGATTTCAGAGAACCATTGATAATAGTAGCATGTACATCAAAGAAGGACCACAGCAAAAAATACTGTTAGCAAAGATATTTGTTGATGACATATTATTCACTGGTTGTGTGACCTATGCAAAACATTCTCTATAGCTATGAGTAAAGAATTTGAGATGTCTATGTTTGGTGAGATCAAATTTTTTGTTGGATTACAAGTACATCAAATGAAGGATGATATCTTAATTACTCAATCAAAATATATCAAGGAGATACTTAAGAAATTTGGTATGGAAGATTCCAAACCTGTTGGAACACCCATGTGTACTGGACATAAATTGTCTAAGGATGATCATTCAAAAGAGGTAGATCAGACCAACTACAGATCCATGATTGGAAAATTGAAATATGTTGTTCACACAAGACCTAATATTGCATTGGCAGTTGGTATTGTTGAAATATTTTCAGCTAATCCCAGAGACAATCACCTAATGACAATCAAAAGAATTCTAAGATATCTAAAGGATACTGAAGACTATGGTTTATGGTATAATAAAGGAGGAAACTTTGATTTAAATGCATTCACTGACGCTGATTAGGATGGAAGTGTTGATGATAGGAAAAGCACTAATGGTGGAGCTTTCTTTCTTGGAAAGAGGTTAGTGTCTTGGACTAGCAAGAAAAAAAATTGTATCTCTTAGTCTACAATAGAGGTAGAATATGTTGTTGCAGCAGTGAACTATTCAAACATCATATGGATCAAGTAGTTGTTGTCAGGAATGAAGGAAGAAGTAAAAGAGCCAATTATTATCTACTGTGACAACACTGGTGCCATTAACATTTCAAAGAATCTTGTGATGCACACCAAAACCAAGCATATAGCAATAAAGTATCATTTTTTGAGGGAATTGGTACAAAATAAGTAAGGTTGGAATATATAAATACCAAAGAACAAGTTGCAAACATATTCACCAAAACTTTACCTAATGATGCATTCTTGTATCTTAGAGGAAAGCTAGGGGTGCTTCCCCTAACTGAAGCTCACTAAAATATAGTTTAGTGATACATCAACCCAAGTGACAGTGAAGATCTATCAGTTGATGCAGGTACATCAGATCACATTGCAGATGAATTAGTACATTCAAGTACATTAAAATTACAAAGTGAAATAGTATTGACTATTGCTATTTAGTATATGAGAAGATGGAGTCTTACAGAATAAAGATAAGCAACTTATGGATTCTTTGGAATCTATTATCAAAGAGGGAGATTTTTCTATAATACATAAGAATAAGACAAAAGAGGGAGAGTTTGCTACAATACAAAAGATAATACAGTAAGAGGGATATTTTGATGTCAAAGGGAGTTTTTGGATAAGAATTAGAATAAAGCTAAGGACATTAAAGAATTTTTTTTGTTGCTCTACAATTATTTGTATTATGACATGTTGTGTTGTCATCAATGCAAAAGAGGGAGATGTTGAAGATAGTTATTCAATTTTGTATTGTCATTGATGTTACACATGTATATACACTTATGTAGTGATGTTACACAAATGTCTACATTCAGACTGAGCATAGTTGGTGAATAGAATGAGTTGTTTCAGTGTTGACCAAGTTTATTTAGGTATTGAAGAAGTTCAATGTTGACTGAGTCACTCGGGCATTTCAGTCATGGTCAGGCATCCAGTGGCAGCCGACAAACAATGATTTACATTCTATAATTAATTGGTTATATGAGGCCGACTGAATTATGATTTATTATTTAGAAGTTTATTCAAGCTGACTTGATAGGGCTCATCATATATATGAAAGGTCAAGTTTGGATTGAATGTGTGGAGGAGTAAGTACAAAAGAAGAAGTGTAGAATTTTGTAACATGAAGAGTGAAGGCAAAATCAGATAGGATTCTGATTGAGTATAGATCACTCGAAGCTGTAATAGAACATCTTATCAGCAAGGATCTAGTCATAACCAAAACAAAGATCTGAATCAACAAAGATAGTTGCTCACACATACAGGTCAATTCATTTTTACTTTCTAACAATTGTAGAAGTGATCTCAAATCTCTTAATAGAGTAGACTTAACAGTCTTTTTGCAAATCCTCTCACAAGGTAACATTTCTATGTTGAAGTGTTGAAGACCTCTAACAAGGCCACTCCTCACGGGGTGATTAAATCCTTTAACAAGGTCACACCTAATAGTGTGTTATTGTAACCTTTAACATGGTTGGCTCCTAACATGGCTCACTTCAGAAGAGTGAAAAATAGTAACTAGTTATATTGGTGGTTTTTCCCATATTGGGTTTCCACATTAAATCTTGGTGTCACATGTGTATATGTTATTTGTTTCATGCTTTATATTTCTGCACTTAATCACTAAAGTATAATTACATTGGATATTATAAAGACTTCTTTGACACCTGAGTTATAGAAGAATATTTTAATTGACCAAGTAACAATGTTAAAGTATTTAAGACATCTAAGGGACAAACGATTTTTTTTTGGAGTAACTGATTCACCCCTCCCCTCTCAGTTACTTATCTCATTTCCAACAGACCCTATCCTTGAGAAACTAAAACATTATTTTTATTTTGGAAAAAATATTTATTTGATAATAATAAGTAATTAAGGAAGAGTTTTATTATTTCATTAAAATATATATTATTGAAATTATTAGAAATAAAATTGATAATGATAATTAAATTAGTGAATAATGATATTAATAAAATAACTAATTATTTTATGGAGCGGCGAAGGAAGGATGGGCTCGGCCCTTGAGGCAGAAATGAGGGTTTCTGGGGAAATAGATTTGACAGGCGCAGACCTAGACGCTCATGGTTCCCACCGAGCATGTGTGGGGGTGTTGGTGGTCATGTGGCTAACAGGCCTTGGCCAAAATGGTCAACTCTGGGACTACAATCTAAATGGGGTGCAGCAAAACCTATTCTGAGCCAGAGAGATGGGATTAAAAAACTAGCGGACAAAGTGTGGAAGCAAAAATTTGATGGGTGTGGTCCGTCGTTGACAAAGGAGGTGCCAGAAACAATAGAAAATCATACAATAGATGTATGCGTCGACTCAAAAACATGGAAGAGCTCAGTTCAAATGTTAAGAGTGAGGGATTTTTACATGAAATGGGGTGGGGGTTGGCCGGCTTACCCTAAGATTAGAAATTGGGTAAATGAGGAGTGGGGTGCCCATTTTGAAGTCAAAACCCTGCCAAATGGTTTCTTCTTGATCATCGTAGGCTTGGAAGCATAAAAGACCAGGATCATGTTTAATGGGCCCTATATGATGGGAAGGATAGGCTTCTACATAAAGGATTGGATCCCCAATTTCAACCCAAACAGGTCTCCATTGAGGAAGTATCGATCTGGATTCATCTATACAACCTCCCCCATGAGTACTGGCATGTAGAGTTTTTTAAAATGGTGGGTGATCGACTGGGGAAATTCATTAAAGCAGATGAAGCAATTGATAAACAAAACTTATGCATGTATGCTAGGATATGTATCCTATGGAAACCCCACCCACTACTACCACATGCAATGGAAATACGTAATGCTGAAGGTTACTGGTGGCAGGAAATAGAAGTATAAGAGATTCTAGAGAAATGCAAAAAAATATTGTGAATGGGGCCACAATGCAGATGAATGCTTAATGAATAAAAAAAGGAAAGGCAAAGAAGTCAATGGGCTGGAAGAGATTCTAGCACGTTTAATCCCAAACTTTGTGAAAACCATAACACCAGACTTAGAAATGCCTCAGCAAAAAAATCAACAGGAGGGTAGGGGTGTGGATTCTCCAATTCAGGAAAAGCCCTTAGGACCCCATTCTTTGGATTCTAGACTAGTTTCAGAAGAGGAGAGAATCTTTCCTTAGAAGGAATCTGCACCGCCGACGGAGATGACAGTGGCCATAGTTGAATCTGGGCCCGGACTGGAGGATACCTTCATGACAGAAACCTAGGAAGTTGAACCCATGATGTAAGTAGATGTTGTCAGGGCTGGCCTTGGATAGGATAGTACTATAGGAGAGAGCATCAGTATCTACAAGGATATCCACATGTACCCGGTAAAACCATGCTCCAATAGTTTAGCAATGACTATGAAATCTGGAGACGGGGAGGACCAGGAAGGGGATCCCCTAGGATTGCTAGAGGAGGTTGGCATCATAGAAAAATGTACTATCAAGTAGTCCAAATACCATATGGCCAAAGCCAACTTAGGAATCCACAAGTCACGAGGGAGAAAATCAACACAACAACTCTTGGAAGATGCGGGCAATACGAAGGGCCAAACCAAGCTTCGTTTCAGAAGGGATTTATTCCCTTATGGATAGCCATGAAGATCCTAACATGGAACATCATGGTCTATAATGTCCATGATAAGAGATGTCTGATCAAGTGGGGTCTTGATCAGGTGAAGCCTGACATTGTTTGCATCCAAGAAACAAAGTTGGATGTCCAAAGTGCAGCGATGGTTTTTGAAGTTAGGTAGAAGTGGTCCAATTTTTTTGTTGATACGAAAGGTGCCTTGGGTGGTATAGGCATCATTTGGGACCCCCAGCTGGTGAAGGTGGAAGAAATATCTAAGTCAAGGTTCTAGTAGTTGGCAAAGGTGAGCTCCTTCACGGTTAATGTTTCAATTTTTTTATTTAATATTTATGGTCCTGTTAAAATAGAGGACACAAAGTTTGTCTGGGATGAAATCACCCAAGGTTTGGTTGGGCTAGGCTAGAAAGAAACAATAATAGAGGGGGATTTCAATGCCATCTTAGTTCACTCTAACAAATAGGGTGGAAGAAAGTGGCTAACAAGGGTTCAGACAGACTTCCAACAGTTTGTAGTCAATAACGGGTTATGGGAAGTGACTACCAGAGGAAGAAATTTCATCTGGACAAATAGGCTGCAAGGTTTCTCCAACGTTGTGGAGAAGTTGGATAGGTTTTTCCTTGCCAGAAGTTGGAATACTCTCCCAGTTAATTTTGAGGCTCAAGTACTTGGTTTGTCAGGATCAGACCACTTTCCGGTGGCACTATCGGTCTATAAAGATGGAGTGTCCCCCGGTGCCCTGTCAAGGTAGAGAAAATGTGGCTGAGAGAGCCTAGTTTTAGGGAATTCATCTCCCAATGGTGGATGATGTCTCCCAGGGAGGAAGGAAACTTAGCCTTCCAATTCTTTAGAAAATTAATTTTCCTCAAGCAGAGGTTAAAGACCTGGAACAAAATGCACTTTGGCGACATTTTTGAAGAAAAGCGGAGATTGGAAGGACAGCTGGAGGCGTTAAATTGCAAGGTAAAAAATGAAGGCATGGATGAGGTGGATTTTCTAACTAAAAAAGACCTACTTAATAGGTACAGTGAAATATTACAGTGTGACGAAGTCTTTTGGCATCAAAAATTGAGAGAAAACTGGTTGAGGGAGAGGGATAGGAACATGAATTTTTTCCGCAGTTCAGTGAAAGTCAAACAGAGTGTCAATAGGATACTATTGATCAAGTTGGTTGATGGTACCCTCTCAAAGGAGATGAAGGTGATTAATAGGGAGGTAGTAGAATTCTTCTCTAACCTGTGGATCCAGGATGGAACTAATGATGTAAGAGCACAAAGGGAATTGCTTCACTTAATCCCAGCTACTATAAATCAGATAGATAATTGCATACTCACGGCCCAAGTGACTCTCATAGAACTAAAGGTGTCTATTTTTGGCATGGGGGGATAAAGCCCCAAGTTTGAATGACTCCCAAGCCTTTTTTACCAAAAATTTTGGGACTTAGTCGGCCCAGAATTGCTGGGAGTGGTGGATGAATCCCAGTCAATTGGTTTTATCTTCAAAGACTTCAACAACACTATGGTGGCTCTTATTCCTAAGAAAGAGAAACCAAAATAGTTTGAGGAGTTTCAACATATCTCCCTCTGCAACATAGTCTACAAAATTATTTTCAAAGTGGCTGCAAATCGATTGAAAACCATTTTGGATAGACTTATTCCCTGGGAGTAGAGCAGATTCATGCCCAACAGGAACATAGTTGATGGCATAATTATAGCTCACAAGGCCATCCATACAGCCAAGGTGAGTAAAAAGAGGCATATGATGCTCAACGTAGACATAAAAAAAGGCGTATGACAGGGTGGATCATGACTTCCTTATTGAGATCCTCAGGAAATTTGGATTTGATGAGAAATGGGTTCAATGGGTGGGGGGTATGATTGGGTCATACAGAACTTCAATCTTGATTAATGGGAGTCCCCAGGGGTTCTTTAAGACATCGTGAGGTATCATACAGGATGACCCTATCTCACCTTTTTTGTTTATTCTTCTGTCCAAAGTGTTAGGCAGGGTTATTGCTAGGAAGAAACGCCAAGGCAGCTGGAAAGGAATTGAGATAGCCAGAGGTTTCAAAGTGACTACTCACACACAATTCATGAATGACACATGCCTCTTTGGGGTGGCCTCAATGAAGGAAGCATGGGTGATGAAACAGGTATTGGATACATATAGTGCTGCATCTGGCCAAACTATAAATTGGAAAAAATCTGAGGTTTTTTTCTTTGGCACAAAAAGAGGAACACAGAATGCCATTGCACAAGTTTTTGGTATTCGAGTGGGTCGCCTACCTAGAAAATTTCTTAGGACCCCTCTATTTGGAGGATCTGATAAGGAAGAACTATGGAAGGAATTGGTGGATGGATGCTCATAAAAAATGGATGGGTGGAAAAGTAGATGGCTGACATTGATAGGGCAGATTCTACTTCTCAAAATAGTGGTCTCAGCTATGCCAATTTATTCTATGGCATGTTTTAAAATTCCAGCCCAAATCCTTAAAAGCATTGAGCAAAGGATGTGCAAATTCCTGTGGAATGGGGCACAAGATCAGGATAAAATCTCACTCATGGCATGGGACAAACTGTGCCAAGCGAAAGGTGGTGGGGGGATAGGAATGAGAAATTGGAAGGTTATGAATGAGGCAATGGGTGTGAAACTAGTCTGGCAGATGTACAATAAGCTGGAGAAAAGATGGGTGAAGATTCTTAGAGAAAAATACCTTGACAATGTAGATAGAGAGAGGATCCTCATGATTGAGAATCCCCCTAGAGGTTAGCCTTGTGGAATTTCCTGCTTAGCCGCAGACTAGTTGTCACGAACCACTTGTCTTGGCAACTTGACAATGGTGGGAAAGCCCTTTTTTGGTAGGATTCATGGGATGGCCAGTCAATTTTGGAGCATGGCATGCCACATCAATTCATCAAGGCAATGGAGTGACTCTGGGGATCGAAGGCAAGTGATTTTTTTGACCCTTCTTCCTTGGCTATTGGACAGGAAATGAGATGGAAGGAGGTGACAGGCCTGGGTCTCTCAAAGGCACACCAAGAAATCCTAAAAGAAACCCTAAAAAATAGATTCATTATTGGGTCAATTGAGGATGATGAAGTTATCTGGATAGGGGCCAAAAGTGGCAAGTATTTTGTCAAGCTAGGCTACTCATTATTGGATAACGCTTTCAATAAAGTGGAGTGGGAAAGTAAGATCTGCTAGAGGAAAGCTTGCTTACCCAAGGCAACAAATTTTTCTTGGCTGGATGGCAATGGAAGAGCCCTCACAAGAGATAGAATGATGAGGCTAGGTTTTTTTGGGCCATTTAGATGTGTACTCTGCAACAAGGTAGATGAAATGGTGGACCACCTCTTCCTAAATTATGAATTTTCGCAGGAGGCATGGAGATTTAGATTGCAAAAATTGGACTGGCAGGGACCATTTCCATGCAAACTCAGAGATTGACTTGAATCATGGACAAGACCTAAGGGACTGTTAACCTTAGATGCCATATGGCACATCCTCCCTTCAAGCACAATTTGGTTTCTCTGGAATGAATGGAACAAGAAAATTTTAACTGAAAAGGCCATCCCACTGCCCAGGTTTCTAGCAAAATTAGAATTTGTAGTCTCAGAACTGATGTCTAATTCTACCTCATAGACAGATGCCTTAAAGAAACATTTCAACCAGGTAGATCTATTGATTATAAGAAGATGGCCTATGGTGAAGTATAGACCCATTAATGGGACTAGAAGGGTTCAACCTTTGGTGGGAATGTAGAGGGATAAACTGAGCACATGGAAAACCCCATCTCCCGGCTGGGTCAAAATCAATTTTGATGGTGTCTCCCAGGGCAATCCAGGTGTCTCAGGAATTGGTTTTGTGAAAGATGAGACCAACAATGAGGCCGAATGCTCTGTAGCTGTAGAGGCCACCCTAATGGCGAGAAAATTAGAACTAAGGTGAGTCCATCTTGAAGGGGATTTGATTCTTGTTGTGAATGGGATTGCAAAGGGCCAGATGGATACATGGTGCCTGAACAAACACATAAAGAGGATTTAGGCACTGATGGTCAAGTTTGAATATTTTAAAATTACACATGTGAAGAGAGCTGCCAATGATTTGGCAGATAAATTATCCAATGTGGGAGCTGATGGGTCCCTAGAGGAAAATTTTGAAGTGTTTGAAGACTTGAGAACCAACCCCTAAATAAGTATTTTTTAATGTTTTTCGGGGACCATAGAATATACACCAAATTCAAAATTCACACTACATTGAGAAAGGCCTCAAGGTTGGCTGGCACGTGATGATTCGGTTGTGATGATGGTGGGATTAGTGATGTGGAGCCCTTTTGCTTCATGAGCTAGGAGGTGATGATGCAATCTCAAAATCAGGGGATCTCACGGTAAGTGAGGGATGCGAAAGGACAAGGCGTAGTAATGAACTGTTAGAGGGAGTTAATTCTGAATGATGGCATTTGAAATGTCATGTTTCGAGAGGGTTTAACAGCCTTTTTATGTCAAAGTTGAGGCATAATGCAACACATAGCAGCAACAGAAGCCTGTAGAGTATAGCAAGATGGAGGCCAATTTATCTCTACAAATGGATGGACAAATTCCATCTTTCATGGGGCCGATCACGGTGAAATGGATTGGAAATATTTTCACTAAGGATAGGGATGATTTCTGGTCTGCACTTAGTGAAATTTTTGGGGAGCACTACCTTAAATCTTGGTGGAAACCCCGCACCAATCTTGATGTGTCCTCATTGTTCATGGCTTTGGACTTGATGGTGGCAGAATCTAAAGATGAAGTGTGGGTTGTGGTCAAACAATGTATGGCCATCAAATGGATTGATGACATTGAAGAGGTGATGCAAAATACTGAGGTGGGTGTCATCTTTCACAAAGGAAATGACCCCATCCATATGATAGGCCATGGGCGACGTGAGCTACAGTCGCTAGTTTTCTGGTCATCGGCCAGCCCCAAGGATGGCCACCTCACACACATGCACGCTGGGTGGAAGGATCTATTGGAGGTGTTGGAAAAGAGGAAATGAGAGGCACAAGAAGGTGACGAGCTTGGGAGAAGGATACACAAATGTACCCTGATCAAGTCCACTACAGAGGTGGGCAATGATGGAAGAACCCAGGTGTGGCGGAAAATTGCAACAAAGCTGGGGAGGAAGGCGCCCAAGGCAAAGAACAGAGCTTGGGGTTTGGGTGATGAAGTTAGAGAAGGTGGCATGTGTAGTGAGTAGAATGTAGACCTGGTGGATGGTGGCGGAGGTTTTTGGAGCTTCTCCAAGAAGGAGGTCGTGGCCTGGTTTGGTTAGGTGTCTGTGTTGAGGTTTTTTGGCCATCTTTTTGTATAGTCATAGCCGTTTATGGTCTCCAATAGTATTTTAGGGGAATTTTGTAGTGTATGCAACATCTTTTGGGTTGGGAATTTGAAACGCTTTCATTTTGTAGCCATGCTGGGCAACAATGTAATCTCTTTTTTTAAAATATCAATAAAATTACACATTACCGATAAAAAAAAAACTAATTATTTAAAAAAAAATTATAATAATATTTAAATAAATATAAAAATAAAACAAAAATTAGAATAAATAAATAAAATAATTTTACATGAAGACAAAATTTGTGGAACAGACAATGTGCAAAGCTTGAATTCTCTGCATGAGCTAGGGGAAACCCTAATTGTGTTGTTGTGTGCCATGTGTAGTTTTTTCTGCATTCATGGATAGAGTTGTAGCGTTTGGGGGGTATTTGCAAATTTTTGGGGGATTGCTCATAGGAAGGGAGTCAAGGGGTGAGTCATTTTTTGTGACTGCATTTTTATTTATTACCCTATGCTCGGTGGTGTGGGGAGGCGATGACTCAATTTGGGAGTGGGGTGTGTATCTCCTTTTGTTTCAATGTGGGCGACTCTCACTTGGTGTCGTATTTCCTATTTTTTGGCATGGCGGGGGTAGGCGTTTCCCCTATGTCAATGGACTCGACCATGAAGGGTTTTGTGCCCTCTTCTTCTAGACATGCAACTATGGTGTTGGGGGAGACGTCCAAGAATGATAATGTTCTTCTCACATCAAGAAAGTGAATGGATGTTTGGCTAGGAGTGAGGATCTTCATGTGTTAATTATACAACTATAGTTTGTTTCAAAGAATATTACATACTAGTTGGACCATGCTCTAATCTACAAATCCATGGGGCTTAGGCTTTCTTTATCAGATAAATGTGGGCGCGACGTGTTTGGAATCCTGAAGGGGATATGGAGATTCTACTAGAGGCTAATAATTATTTTACAGTGTCTTCTCATGCATGTTGGATAGACATAAGGCTTTTGAGGGAGGTCCTTACTTCTTCAATAAGATCAATTTGTTTGTCAAACCTTGGCATACATGGTTCAATTCAGCATAAGAGTTCCTTTCTAGAGTCACAGTTTAGGTTTGGCTTCCCAAGCTTCCACTTGAATTCTAGAAGAGTGATATTCTGCATTCTATTGCTCTTTTGCTTGGTAAACCTATTGGATCAGCTGCACAAACTCAAGATAGGAAGGTAATTTCTTTGACTTAAATTTGTGTTGAAGTTGATTTAAATAACCCTTTGCCATATTCTGTTGAAATTTTTCTGGGCATGTCTTCTTGGATCCAACAATTAGACTACGAGACTCTACCCTTAAGATGTCGTATATGCTATGAGTATGGACACTTTCAATGGAAATGTCCCCTATTTATCTCTAACAATCCATATTTGTTAGCTCCTCCTAGTTCTACTCCTAGGAAGGATAAGGGGAAGACACTTATGGCTTAAGTGAATATAATTAAGGAAGGATTTATTCCTATGAAGCCCTGTAATAAGGGGAGAGGGCAGAAAATGACTTGGAGGGATAGACAAAATGGGGATAGTTTTAACAGGTTTGAAGCTCTAGAGGGACTTCTTCAGGAAGAAGGCAGTCTAGTTGATTTGTCTTTAGGTGATGGAACAAAGGATGTGACAATGTTAGATGATGAAGGACAAGATAATTCATGTGCACCTATAGAGGTTTAACATAGTAGATAGATGGACACTAATGGTCTTACTCAGATCCTAGATGGGAATGAATCAGGTGGTATTGAGGTTTAGATGAGTTGTGGGGTGGGAATAGATTATGTTTCTCATCCAACAAAGGAGGTTGTGACTCATGGAAAGAGTAGTAGTGCTTCTCAGACTTTGGGATTACTTCAAAAACCCCTCAAGAAAATATCTATAGAGAAAATTTCAAAGGGAGGGAGGAAGATAGATCAGGTGAAAGTGAAGTTGATTAGGGAGACATTGGTAGAATCTGGTTCTATTAAGACCATTGATTCTCACTTTCCCAACATCATAAATGATTTTCATCTCTTGGAATGTGTGGGGTATGAATATAATCCCCAGACAAAAATTTATTCATAGATTAATTGAATCTCATTCTCCTGATATAGTCTTTATTCAGGAAACTAAGGTAACATTGGATGGTTTATTTAGTAGGGCTCCTTCTATTTGGCCCCTTGGCTATTTTCAAGGAGTGGGTGCTCAAGGTAGTTCAAGAAGGGTTTCCTGTTGCTGGAACCCAAAGAATTTTTCCTCGTTATGGTGGGTTTCTAGTCTCTCCTTATTTCTATGGTTGTTTCTAGCTTTGAGAATGAGGAACTGTGCCTCTTCTCTAATATTTATGCCCCCACCAATCTTTTGGCAAAGTCACATCTTTGGGCTCACATTAAGTTTTTCTCTCTATCTCCTTACCTCCCTTTGATTATTGCTGAGGATTTTAATGTTGTTACTAGTTTAGAGGGAAAATGTAGTGGGTTATCTAGGCTTGATCCCTCTTTAGATTTTCTTAGAGATAATATTGGCCTCTTGAACCTGATTCATGTGAAGCCAACTAATGGTTTTTACACATGGAATAATAGGAGAATTGGGTTTGACACTATTTCAAAGAGACTTGATAGATATCTTGTTTCTTTCTATTGGATGAGTGATAGGTGTTCCACCAGCTCAAAAATTCTTGATTGGAGGGATTCCAATTTATATTACCTCATATAAAATTTCCAAAATTCCTTCCTTCAAATTTCAACTGATGTGGTTGTGAGGTCAATCTCTCCAGGATCTTATGAATATCTATTGGTATGAAGGGATGCCTGCTCATGGGAGGGCCATGCATACATTTGGAAAAAGGTTCCAGCATGTGAGATATAGATGAAAGAGGTAGAATAAACAATGTTTTGGTAATTTACATTCTCAGAGGTCGGTTGCACAATATAAGTTGGATAATGTGACTCGCTAGATTGGAGATCAAGGGATTAATTTTGGTCTTATTAGGGAAGAGTCTTTGGCCCTTAAGGAGGTAGAAGAGTGGGAGCTATGGGAAGATATTTTCTGGAAGAAGAAGGCTCGAGTTGATTGGCTTCAGGAAGGAGATAGAAACATAACTTTTTTCCATAATTCTGTAAAGGCCCAAAGGTATTGAAATTCTATTACTTCTCTCATTTCTTCAGAAGGGGCTCAAATATCTTCAAGGGAAGATATATCTAGGGAAGTCCTTAGTTATTTCTCAAATTTTTTCACCAAATATGATCTCATTATCGAGGAGGAGGAGCAGGAGGTCATTTTAAACTCTATTCCCCCACTGGTTTCTGAAGAGATGAATGATGGCATTGTGCAACCCATTATGCTATCAGAACTTGAGGAAGTTGTGTTTCATATGAAAACATGTAAGGCTCCTAGCCCATATGAGTTTTTTGTTGATTTTTTTCAGGAATTCTGGGAGATAGTAAAATTTGATCTTCTAGAAGTGGTTCAGGAATCTCATAGGAACAAGCAATGCTTAATTTTATGAACTCTAATTTTTTTGGTTCTTATTCCTAAGAATGATGGGGCTAATAGTTTGGATCATTTTAGGGATATTGTTTTGTGTAATGTGATCTACAAGATTATAACTAAAATGATTTCTAAAAGGCTTAAGTCATTCCTCAGTGCTTTGATCTTCGAGGAGCATGGTGGTTTTGTTGGAGGGAGACATATTTTGGATGGCATTGTGATAGCAATGGAGTCTATTAATTCTATGGCAACTTCCAAGGAAAAGGCTATGTTTATTAAACTTGATATGGCTATAGCTTATGATCAAGTGAGATGGGAATTCTTGCAAAAAATCCTCTTGGCATTTATCTTTGGAGAGGAGTGGGTTAATTGGGTTCTCTCAGTTGTGTGACTTCTACTTCTTTTTCAACCTTCAAAGCTGTCCAGTGTCTCTTGGGGGCTTTGGCGAGGAGATCCTTTATTCCCCTATTTATTCATTATCATGACAGAGGGAATTGGAAGATTTATCAAATCTCAGGTATAGTGGGGTCTTATTTAGGGTTGGAGTTGGAATAGCGATTTGCATCCTTACTCTCATCTTTAGTTCGTAAATGACACAACTTTGATGGGTATGGCCAAAATCAACAAGGTTGTGAATTTCAGGAGAGCTCTATATATCTACTTGAAGGCCTTAGGTCAAAGAATTAATGAGGCAAAATATTCTATTTATTTATTTAATACTACTCATCTTATTCAAAGTAGGATTTCCAGGATCCTCATATTTCAAATTGGTTCTCTCCCTTTATGTACCTTGGGATTCCTCTAGCCTTGGGATCTCAACATAGAGAATTTTGGTAGGGGATTTTGGACAAGTTTTGAAGTAAGGTGGGTCATTGGTCTTTTCGATGGATTTCTTCTTCTAGGATAGTGATTCTCTTAAAGACTATAGGGCAGGCTCTCCCTATTTGTATATTCTTTGTGTAGGTTCCTCCTTCCAACTTTTTTAGGGAGTTTGATGCTCTTTACCAAATTTTTTTTTATGGTTTGGAAATCTTATTTCTTCTAAGTGAATCTTATTCAAATGGGATTCAGTTTGTAGACCAAAACATGTTGGAGGCCTTGGCCTTCGATCTATTTCTCTTGTTGGAAAAGCCTTGGTGGCCAAGATGTATTGGACGTGGTGTACCCATCAAGACCAGGATTGGGCCAAGATTCTTTCCCACAAGTATTTTCTTGGTGCTAAATTCCATGATGTGCCTCGACTAATTTTGAAAGGAAAATGATATTTTATTTAGGGAACTCTTAAAAAAGGTGCTCAACTTATTAAGGAAAGCCTATTTTGGATTTGTAATATGGGATATGATGCTCTATTCTAGCAGTACTCTTGGGATGGTTACCATCCTATCCTCACTATCTTCCCTTGGCTTCATTCTCTTTGTGATGTTTTTACTAATGTTGGTTGGGTCAGGGTGGAGGATTTTAAAACCATTAAGAATCATGGTCAGCATGAGATTACTTGTTGGATAGAGCCACATGATTGTCCCTTGGGTGGTTTAGTTGAGCATCATAATGAGTTGGCTGAAATATTGGAGGGAAGATTATGCAACTCCCTTAAGGAAATATATATTCTGGCTTGGGGTCCTAACCCAAAAGGAAATTGTTTGGTTGTTGCAGGGTATGCTTTGTTGGATGAGAAATGGCATGGTCTAGAAGATGTGCATTGGTGGAGGAAAGTTTAGAACAAATCTTATTGGCATAAGTGTAACTTTTTATTATAGCTAACTTTGTTCAAAGGAAATGCCTAACTTGGGAGAACCTCTAGAGGCACGAATTTTAGGGTTCCTTTATCTATGTTTTGTGTAAGTAGAGAAGAATATAGATCTCATTTGTTTTTTTAATGCCCTTTCTCTAGCAAGATATGACATAGGTGGTGGGGGTCATGACAACATGCCTATATTCATGCTACCTCCCTAGTTGATTTTTGGGAGAGTATGGGCAAACCTCCGGTGAAGACATCCTTTATGTAGGTGGCTTGGGTTGTTGGGCCAGCTCTCATTATCTAGGATCTTTTGTTGGAAAGGAACCATAGGGTTTTATGTGACACTAAAATCATGAGTCCTCAGTTGTGGCAGAAGATTATGAGTAGGCCCCAAGAGACTCTTAATGCAAAGTGTGATATGTCTAAAATTTTTGATCCAAGTGATTATACTATCCTGAGGAATTTAAGTTTGGAGGACACTAGACAAGGTTGCATTGCTAGCAAAATATCTTGTCATGGTAAGAAGAGGGTTTGTAGAGATGGGAGGTAGATGCCTCTTCCAGGTGATGTCTTGAAGATTAACAAAGATGGTTCCTCTCGTAGGAACCCAGGGCATGATGGTATTGGTGGTTTTGGTAGACATAATGATGGAGCTACTATTTTTTTCTTCTTTATTTACAAAGGGAAACATTCTAATAATTTGATGGAGGAACTTTCTATTAAGATTGCAGTTGAGAAAGGCATTTCTCTAGGATGGAGGAGGATTATCTATGAGTCAAACTCTCATATTATTGTGGATATGTTGAACAAAAAGAATTTGAATGATGTTAGTTGACAATCGACCCTTGTGGTTAGTCAGATTTTGAGTCTTAGTAGCTCCTTGGAGTTTGTTTCCTTTTGTAATATTCCCATAGAGTGGAACAAAGTGGTTGTTTGGCCAATTGGTTTTCAGAGGATATTGATGGTTGGGATATTGAGGGGAGGGATGGGCTTCCTCCTGATTATCTTGAGACTTTAAAGAGGTTGTTGTTGGAGGACAAGATTATGTAGTGTTGGTGTTGGAACTTTCTTTTGGGAACCTTTTATTTGTTGTTTCTATCTTTGAGGGCCTGAGGCCTATGCTTTGTATCACTGAGTTTATTTGAATAAATCTTTACCCCTTTTTCAAAAAAAAGGAAAACATTAAGAAAACAATTAAGTGATAGCTATTCTAAGACTTTAGATGAAGATAATAATTAAATAAGAGTTAAACTAACGTTGCTCTCAAATTAAGATGATGTGTTGTATGTAGATAATATTTAAATGATAATTTTAAAACTAATATTATTCTCAAGTTAAGATAATATTTGGTATTAAATGATATTTAAATAATAGTTATGCTTCTTGATTAAATTGTTATATTCAAATCATTGTATGCTAAAATAATTTCCTTTATTTATATAATATTTATCCTTAAATGGTTAAGGACTTTACATGGTATTGCTTAGTACAGATAACTTCTTTTGCATGTATGATTTTATTTTTAACAAACTAAACTAAACAAAATTTTGAATAAAATATTAAAAGAAAGAAAGATAAGAAAATAAAGTTATAAAGAGATAAGAGAAAGAAAAGAGGGGGAGCAAAAATTGGGATCAAAGAGAACATAATTGAAGACTTGGAATTAAGTTAAAATGTTTACAAACAATCAAAATTATTATGTTATAGATAAAAAATGTTCTTTTCTTATTTTAAAGAATAAATTTTCTAAGTTTTAAAACTTAAAACTTGAATGACAATTTTTGAACTCTTAATCTAATGCTTAATGAGATTAATTCTTAGATGTTTTGTTTGAAACTACTCATAATTAGAATGATAAAAGTTAGTAGTTCTTTCAATAAAAGTTTGAACATGTCTTGTTGGCTCTAATATCTATTAATTACCATCATTTTAAAAGGATATTTTTTCATTAAGGTTGGACATTAGATTGAGTAATATTGATTGGGCTCCTTATATTGTTTGTGTGAATGAAATCACCACAGTTAATAAATAAATATTAATGTTTTATGTATGAACTAAATAAAAACCTCTAAGACATGAATTTGTTGTTATGAAAGACAGTTAAACATGTAGAAGAAGAAATTATTCACAAAAAAAATTCTTGTTGTAAATGTGCATGTTTAGTATATAAAGGTGTATCATGTAATGACCATAATAAGATACACATCATGTAGATTTATATAGTTATAACCATTTCCTATATAAGGGGGAATAATTTAATTTTGGAAGTTGTTTCCCTCTCTTAAAATAAATAGATATCATGACCAAACAATCACAAGAATAGGTAAGCTTGTGATATGCATAAGAGTTTTTCTTAAATAATAATTTTGTATTGTTTTTAATAGCTACTAGAAAAGGTAAAGAGCAAGATGTTAGCTCCATAATATAGCATTTGTATGGTAGTTATTATTTATTATGTAATGTTCCAAGTTTTATTACTTGTTTTAAAAAAAGCATCTAGAAGGATTCTCCCTCCTAATGTTAAAGTTCAATGTATTATTTTTGGGTTACCAATAATGTCAACATAAAATATCAACTATAGTAAGATTCCACCTTCTCAACTAACAATCTTGGTACTAATGTTGTAAGGTAAGAAAATAGAGTTTGCTAGCATGTACATACAAACTAGGAATCTATATTTATTTCCACTTACATTGAAAGGGGAATGGTCCACTTAGCTCAATATATTTGCAGGGAACAAGGTGAATTTAGTGGTCCTTCATGATGAGTTTAAAATTCTTATGTGATTGTGGAAGATTAATTTGAGATCTAGGGGAAAATATGATGAAATGATTACTTTCAACATGTACAACAAGATAGGAAATGAGTCACCGATAAAGGATTATGAGGACTCATCGATAAAGGATGGAACTATGTCCAAGGTTAATTCTGAGAAGGTAGAATACAAAAGCAAAGAGATTAATGATCAAATGGGTGGTGAGAAGGAGGAGCCTATGAAAATCCTAGAGGATACTACTGATAAAAGCAAAGTGGTTAGTGTTATGTGCTTGAATGTGACCTCTAAATCAGGCACAAACCCAACATAGTCCTTACTCAATCATCCAATTTGCAAAGATGAACATGAATTGTCCATTTCACAAACTTGATTGAAGTGACTTGTTGCCTCCTATTTATTTGGGGATGTCGAATTTACTCTCACAACGAGAGCCAACAACCTTGACCATTGCTAAAATGGAGGATTTTTAAAGCATGATAAAACTTGAAATTGAAACTATTTGATATGAGATACAATTTCCATCTAAGAATTGAAATGCATATCTAATCTA
>MU225447.1:2642664-2653945 GCA_018584345.1 Thuja plicata
AAGCACTTAGGACTTTAGAATTAAATTAATTAATCATAGGGATTTTTAGCTAATAAACCTTGATAATTTAGGAATTAAATATAATGTGAGATTTATGCAAATTTAGGTTTTCTGCATTTGAGACCAATTCAATTAGGAAGAGAATTTGCCTAGTATAATAGGACTTTGATGATGAGAAAATGCACCAAAATTGATTAGAATTGTAAGGTGTCAATTTTGAGGTGTTACATTTTGCCCCTCTTTGAATTGATGTGTGAGCAGCGCATTGATTCAAAGAATAGTCTAAAGTGAAGATGAAGATTTCAGAAGTCTAGGTTAGGTTGCCAAGACACCAATCAGATCAAGAAGCAGAATCATCTGAGATAAGATCAGAATCGGGGTTAGATTGCCCCAATGTCCGCTGATAGCTGATGAAGATTTAGGACTATCTCTAGAATCGGGGTTAGATTGCCCCAATACGAAGGTTATCCCTCTGAGATCTAGGTTAGGTTGCCTAGATAATGGTCTAAAGAGCTTTTGAGAGCTATCTTCAGAATGAAGCATAACTTTTAGGAATTAGGGTTAGATTACCCCAATACCTAATGAGATTTCAAGAATCATCTCCAGAACAAAGCTTGATCCTTGAGGATCCAATTTAGATTTCTCAGATACCTAGAAAGATAGATGAAAAGATGACAAGATGTGAGACATCAAGATGCCCCTAGAGATTCAAGATCATGGAATATCCAATTTTGAACATAAGGTACGAAAAATTGAATATACCCTACGTGATGAGATGCCCCTAGCGATGGGACTTTTGATTCAGATCAAACTGATTTGAGAATGATGTGAAAGATTTAATGATGCAACCATCCTGCCCCCTCGAGAGTGAAATCGAAAGATGACACATCATAATGATGATCGAGAGTGAGAAATCATAGATAGAAATAAAATCGAAGATCCAAAGGAATCAAAGATAGATCAAGAGAAGGAAAAATCAATTTAGAGCGATCAGGAAGTCCTGTTGATTAGGTTTGACCATAGTTGACCAAGTTTGACTTTGATGAAAAGATTGCAGAAGCTAAGAAAATGATAATGAGAGATAATTTTGACAAGAAAGCAACGTCAGAAAGTTGACTGCACAAGCGTCTGATCGCATCGGTCCCAAAATTTTAAAATGTGATTTTGAGCTACTTAGGAGTGTCAGATTTCAATTTCGATCACAAAAATGGATTCAAAATGGTCCATTTAGCCAAGGGTGCAATTTTTCAGAAAAAAGAGCACTTTTAAAAATTATCTCAAAAGCTATATAAGGCCCAGAGGGGTCATTTTCAAATCATTATTCACCTTTGACTTTAGCGATGGCGAGGGCTCCAGTTGACATTGATAGCATTCTCGTGCATACACACTGATTGGAGTGCTCGCAATGACACAACCAGCCACCAGAGTATGACGCACCTGTAATTAATCAAAACATTATCTTGCATTTCAAATTTTTATTAATTTTATAGCATTTTAGCATGTTTTTGAAGCTTTTACGGTCTATCGCATCCAATCTCACACAAGGGAATAGTTTCCTTGCACCGGCCTAGATCATCGTTCATGTGAGGAATCAGATTCCTCGCACAAGTCAAGGATTCCTCGCGTAGGTCCCTTCCACATGCTCACACGAAGTGCATGCCAAATCCACGTGAGATTTTAGGAATCTCGTGTGGGAAGAGATCCTGTCTCGCATGAGGCAGAAAGCTTGCGCGGGAAAAGAGTTTCCTCGCATGGGAATCTTGCTTAGCTCAAAAAGTTGTCAATTTTTTTATGTCGCGGAGTCAACCAATTACAATGCCTCAAAACTGTGTTTAGGATAGGTCCATAGCTGCATTTTCTATCATTGCTTTGAAAAATAATCATGTTGAGGTACTGATCCAATTTCATCACTTGCTTTGCAGGTTGACTTCCCTGATATCGCATTCCAGTCACATCATCCTGTCATGTGTGAGCTACTGCAGAGACTGTCAGATGCTGATGGTGCTCATATTGATGAGCTTGAATTGTCATACCTTTGTGATGCACCCAATATTTGGGTAAATCACTGTCTATTTGGTGCACTGGTTGAGCATTTCCATTCGAAGATGAACACATTCCATTTTCCACAGGGGGAGATGATAGTCACTCTTGAGGACATTTACAAGACTCTAAGAGTACCATTTCACAGAGCTCGTGTAGAGTATGATACTCAGCCGAGAGAAGGTACACTGGCACTAAGAGCAGTCTTCTAAGATGATCTATTGATGGGTTGGACCATCTCTTGGGAGGCTTTGACGAGCCTCTATGACATGGATCACCCACTGGCAGTTGTCTTGGTGCTTTTCTTGAGTTGCCACTTGGTTCCCGATCAAGGTCAGCAAGGGTTGGAGTGCGGCTGAGGAGGCATGTTGCAGAGGATGCTGGCTACACCTACAGTGACTTTTAGATGGGGTGAGTGTATGCTCGCATAGATGTATCATGAGATGCATGAGATTGTGTATCAAGGTGCACAGACTATGGTGGCAGGAGTCATCATTCTTTAGATCTGGGCCTAGGAGCACCTTCCCATATGTAGGCCGATTTTCCATGACACATGGTAGCCTTTGGAGCTATATATATACAGGTATGCAGGTCCTATGAACCAGCCCATGCTGGGTAAGATGGAGCAGTGGCGATCTCAGATAGATGATATGGTAGCAGTCATATGGTGGCCCTGGATAGCCACAGAGGTATGGGATGATGCACAACATGAGATGTTGTATATGTTCTATTCACATCCTTTGATCAGGTGTACTATCAACGTTATTGAGCATTATATATATGAGCTCAATTTTGGCATCATTGTACTTGTTTATATATTGCTTTAGATTTGTATGTCTTATGAGATGTTTCTTACATGATTTAGATGTATGGATTAGAAATGTATGCCATGGATGAATATGCAAATGTTTATGCACATGTTTTATTGATAAATGCTATGATAGATGTTAGATGGATAAATGCTATGTATGATTTGATTTATGCTTATAATGGATGCACATGTTTATGGATATGTAAATGAAAATGAATGTATGGAAATGCAATGGTACTAATCATCTCATGCAGGATATTGCAATATACAACAGGTACTAACCAAAAGAATACGAATGAAGATTGAGAGTGAGGAAGAGACACTCGTGTAGTCGAGAGGAAGCCAAGATAAAAGATGAGGACCTTCAAAGAATGAGAAGACAATGAAGAGAGCACCAAAACTGTCGCGATGCAAGCCTAAAATGCAAATGCAAGCCTAAGCTAAATGCAACCCTAGGACTTGGTTGTTGGACTCATCGCATAATTATCATCATCAAGTACTTTGGAACATCAAAGTCAATACAATTCTCACTGGTGCCGCTGTGACCATAAGAATATGAATATGACTTTCATCGGATAAAATGCAAGAAATGAACATAAGCACCAGGGCAAAAAAGCCAAGGTGACCTAAACATTGTTTCAAGTTTGATATAGTAAGAGTACACTAGTAAATAAACAGAGCAATAACATTCAAGAAGATAGTTCCAACCTCCCCTTGGCGTACAAATAAACAAGATCAAGGGATGTGAGGATTTGCTACCTTAATGCATAAGCTCTTATCACATACACCCTATTTATTTGACATTGCCGGATCATCAAAACCACACCCACAAGCAGTAGACAAAGAAAATATCAATGAAATTCATGAGAATAGACAAGATACAAAGAAAGAGTCAATCACAGCTCAATACATTTCAAAGTTTACGAATGTGCCTATGTTTGGGGTGTTGAAAAATACCGTTGTGCTTGTGAGTGCAATGTGTTTGATTGCTATTGAGAGATGTTTATGTTTGTGATATCCAATGTGTGTTGAAAAACACAGATGTGTCCAAAGAGAGTGTTGAAAAACATTGTTTGATTGGGGTGTTGAGAAACACCAGTTTGTGCCAGTAGATATTTGTCCTTTAGAACTAACAAGATTACTGACTCGAGTGAAAATCGAAGATGAGATCAAAGTGGAGAACCATGCCCCCAATAAATAGATTGATGTTGAACATGCATATAGCGAGTCGATGTGAGAAATCTTAGTAATATAGAAACAGGAGGCACACGCAGTGAGGACCACTGGTGACTGATGCAAGAGAGATTCTCAAGCATAAATATCATTGTAAGATCTAGGCATCAGCAGGTAGACACAGTGAGAACCACTGGTGACTGATGCGAATAGGAGAGAGACTCCAAGAGATAGGACAATGCCCCCTAGACCAGGAAGATTCCCCCGAGTGTGACCAGTTTCAATCCATGTGAAGTCAAGAAAAATCTTGAAGATGACTAAGAGTGAATGCATGAGCAAACTAAAGCAGGAAAGAAAACTAAAGTGGGAAAGCAAACTGAAGCAGGAAAGCAGAAGCACAAATTGCAAGAAAGCCAAGAGATGTCGCGATAGATAGAGCATTACAGAACAAGAGGCACTTGTTTACCAGGTTTTCACCATCTTGGCATAAATTCTATTTTTGCTACCATGATGCCTGTTTACCAGGTTTTCATCAATGACACATTTTTCTCTTTTTCATTTTTTTTATATTTTTCAATTTTTTTTATACCTTTTTTTTTTCAATTTTTTTTGTATTTTTTCTTTTTATTTTTTTATTTTTTTGGTATTATCAAGGTGCCTGTTTACCAGGTTTTCACTAGGATAATAGATACATCAAAGTGCCTATTTTCCAGGTTTTCACTAAGATGATCATTTTTTCAGGACATTTTGCAATTTTTAGGATTTTATCAGAATAAAGTATGTACATGAGCATTCAGGAGACATTTCAACTGTAAAAATTTTTCAGATGAAGAGCATTGATAGGCTCTTTGAGTTGTTCACCCTCTGAAGTAGATAGTTGGTAAGTGCCAAACCCAAATACTGCAGTAATAATATACGAACCAAGCCAGTTTGGCTCAAATTTTCCTTTCTGAATCCGCTATTATTGATTCTTAGGGTTCTCTCTCAGGATGAGATCACCCATTTGGAAGTCTCTTGGTTTAACCTTCTTGTTATAGATTTTAGATATTCTCTTCTGATATGCTCAGAGATGATCGAATGCCACCTTTCGACATTCATCTAGTAGTTCAAGCTCTTGTAGCCGAGATATTCTGATATCATCATCAGTAATGAGGCCTTTCAGAGAGACTTGCAAGGTAGGAATCTCAACCTCAATAGGAAGTACTGCATCGGCACCATAAAATAGAGCAAAGGGTATGGCCCCTATTGGTGTTCGTATACTGGTGCAATAAGCCCATAAGACCAGCTTAATCTAGAGATGCTAGTCTCATCCATATTTGTGTACTGTACGGTGTAGGATCTTGAGAATTATCTTGTTTGAAGCTTCTTCTTGTCCATTACCCTAGGGATAATAGATAGAAGACCAGTGCTGAATAATCTTGAACTTAGTGCACAAATTTTTTAGATCTTTGTTCTTGAATTTCCCCCCATTGTCAGTGATTATTGATGAGGGTACACCATATCTACAGATGATGTAGTTTAGTATAAACATGCCTACAGACTTGCCATCCTCTCAAAGAAGATGGATATATCTAACCCACTAAGTCAAAGGCCCACTATTGAAATGGCCAGAAAGTAATGAAGGGAATAAGCTCCTTGGCCAGAGCATGAATCAGATTACCATGTAGTTGACACTGTTTGCAAGACTTAGCAAACTGTGTAGCTTCTTTCTCCATATCCGACCAATAGTAACCAGCCCTAATAAGTTTACGAGCCAGTGTTAGACCATTTGAGTGAGACCCACAGACGGCTTCATGTACCTCTTCTAACACACGCTTGGACTTATCAGGTTCTAAACACTTAAGGAGGGTACCATCTAGACCTCATCTATATAAGTTGTTAGCTACGATGACAAACCGTGAAGCACTGCGGATTAAATGATGTTTCTCATTTTGAGTATATGTGTCAGGAATAATTTGATCATGAAGATAAGAGTAGATATATGGTGGTAGCGGGATGAGTCATGTCCAAAGACTAAATAGATCGTCTGGGAGTCAGGGGAATCATAGGCAAGGTAGCATAACATCTCCACTAGGAATTAATGTCTGAAATCATTTTCTGGCATTTGTAACATAGAAGCCAGAGTAGCCATGACATCAGATGCTTTATTATCCACCCTTGGAATTTGTTGGAAAGTAACATGTGCAAAGTATTTCTTAAGGTTGTCAACCATCTTTTTATAGGGCACCAGTTTTTCATCTTTTGTTTGATAGATGTCATTCACTTGATTGATAACCAGTTGTGAGTCTCCAAAGACCTTTAGCTCATCAACATGCCATTAAATAGAAATATTTAATGCATTAATCAAAGCTTCATACTCAGCAGTGTTATTTGTGCAAGGAAACATCATTTTGTATGCCTTTGGTAATGAATACCACTGAGGTGTAATGAACAAAATTCCAGCACCTGACCCCTGCTGGGTGAATGATCCATCGAAGAACATGGTCCATGTATGATGTGTGAGAAGCATGATGGACTCATCTAAGAACTCAATCCTTAATGGTTGATGATCTTTAATAGGTGCCTCAGCCAACTGATCTGTAATCGCTTGCCCTTTGATAGCTTTCCTCTCAACATATTCAATATCAAATTCACTGAGAAGCATGACCCATTTAGCTAGTCTACCTGTGAGGGTAGCTTTACTGAGCGAGTATTTTAATGGATCAATTTTTGTGATGAGCCTTGTGGTGTGAGAAAGCATGTAGTTTCATAAATTCTGGGAAGCAAAAACCACTGCTAAGCAAGCTTTCTCAATTACAAAATAATTCATTTCATAAGAGACCAATGTTTTGCTGATGTAATAAATTGCTCTTTCTTTATTATTTTGATCTTCTTGGGCCAATAGAGCACCCAAAGATTTTTCTGTAGCTGAGATGTATAAGATCAATGGCTTCCCTTGAATATGAGGCATTAATATAGGCAGATTGGCTAGATATTGTTTGATCTGTTGAAAGCCTTGTTCACATTCATAAGTCACACCTTTATGTAGAGTTTTAGTAAATGGTTGCGACTTGTTAGCTAGCTACGAGATGAAACGCTGGATAGATTGAAGCTGACCTTGAAGACCTCTAATTTGTCTGATATTGTGAGGTGGACGCATTTCCATGATAGCTTGTACCTTTGTAGGATCCACCTTGATTCTCTTCGTGGAGATGATATAACCAAGTAATTTTCCTGAAGTAACCCCAAATGCACATTTCTTAGGGTTAAGACATAGTCGAAATAATTCCATACGATCTAGTATAGGGCCTAGATTAGTGAGATGTGTCTTCATGTCCATACTTTTAGCGAGCGTGTCATCCACATAGTCCTCCATTGTCTTATGCATCATGTCATGAAATATGGTAGTGACAACTCTTTGATAGGTGGCTCCAGCATTCTTAAGACCAAAAGGCATAACATTCCAATAGAATGTACCCCATGCATAAGTAAAAGCAGTCTTCTCTTGGTCCTCTAGTACAATTTTGATTTAATTGTAGCCAAATAAGTCATCCATTAGGGAGTACATTTCATATCCTGTTGTCATATCGATAATCATATCAATATTGGGTAGTGGAAAATCATCTTTTGGACAGGCCTTATTTAAGTCCCGAAAGTCTGTGTAGACTCTGATAGATTTGTCATGTTTAGTCACTGGGACTATGTTAGAGATCTACTTTGCATAATCAATTGCTCAAATGAACCCAGCTTTTAGAAGTTTTTCCAATTCTTCCTTGACTAGTAGAACCACATGTGGATGCATCTTTCTAATTTTTTGTTTGACTGGTTTCACACCCGGAGCTATTGACAACTGATGCATGATGAGATCTGGATCCACATCTGGCATGTCAGAATATGTCCATGCAAATTTTATCTTTTTTTCCTTGAAGAAGTCTGTGAATTCTTTAAGTTCTTCTGTAGATAATGATTTGGCCACATGAATAATGTGTGGATGTTCTTCTCTTCCCAGATTTACCGGCTGAGTTGGTTCAATTAGCACCGATGAGCGTTCCTATAAATGACTCAAAAGTGCATCAAGTATCTCATCCTTAGGCGCTTCAGAGAGGTTTTCACCTTTGGATATGTCTTTTCTTTTTACTTTTTTTTGGCTCTAACACTGCCATAATGTGGTTTTCACCATCAGAGCGCCTATTTTTTCTTCTTTTGATTTTATGACTAAGATACTTGATATCCGCCTCGGTCATGTTGACACTTTCTTCACTAGTGGAGGACGTTACAGGTTCAACAACATGAAGGTAGCAGGCTAGAGTATAGTCATTATGGAATGTAAGGACTTCATTGGATGAGGTACGGGAATTCCAGTCTATTAACTTGGGATGTTGGAGTGAAAGAGACGTGACGAGTTCAAGTGCATTCATGGTATAATCATCAAAAGCGTTGACTAGTAAGCTAAGAGCTAAATCAATCTCATCCAAAGATGTGTTCGAATCCTTTTGACTCCTAGCGATCATAGTAGAAGCCACGTTAACATATATAGACTTAGACTCATTAGAACTTTCACTAGACCCTTCACCTACATCGAGAAGCTTTTCATAAGATCCTTCTCATAAACTGTCAAACTCATATTCATGAGAATCTGTGTCCAAACTCTGACTTGGGTGTTTTCACCATGAAGGTTTGGGAGTTCTTGCAACACCATCTTGTTCTTGTGCCAAATGCTCTTGAAACTCTATTGTTATGTATCATTCACCTTGGAAACTAGGATCTTGTAACACTTTCCATTGTTCATAGGTTAGTGCATCAAATGGAGTGGTTTTATCAGAATTGCTATCAGTCTCGACTGTACTAGTGCGCGGTACAAAATTATCTAGCTCAGCAAAGAATGCTGCCAGGTCTGGAGGAATGGGATAAGGAAAGAAATCCTCATCAGAGCTATCTTCTACGATGTTGATTGCAGATGTGCCTTCAGGTTTTGGTGAAGGATCTAATTTTTGCACAAATTTGTTAATCCCTAGATGGAATGGGATCTTCTTGAAGCCTAAACTGGTTGTGTCTTTTTTCTTTTGACCCATAGCTTTAATAGGTTCAACTAACCCATTACCATTCACCCCTATTGGGCCACTCTCTTTGTACCCAAAATGTTTCATAATCTTAAGACCTTCACTGTTGGGATTTAGTTCATGAGCTGGGGTAGTCTGTTCAGATATGTTCTTTCCTTTGCAAAGCCAAGCTTTAATAGCTCTTTCCTCATCTTCATCTTTTAATGGTGTAGAAGCCCATACACATGCACCATCATAAACTATCTCTGGAGGAGTAGAAGATTTGTTGTTCTTAGAAAGTCTCCCATAAGAATGAGGAGATGGAGGTAGAGCTGCTAATGATAGCACAAGTTCTATTTGATACCCCCCCCCATGCCTATGTCTATGATTTTCAAGGTCTATTCCATGTCTCTGAGCTTGACATCACAAAATTTTTTGTATTCTCTATTAGTTAGAAGAAGACTATCAGCTGACTGAGTGAGCGCATTACAAGAAGAGCCCATACTAGTAGGAATTGTCACCTCTGCGCCTTGGAAAGGAAACTTAATGCACTGATGGTATGTGGAGGGAACCACTTGCATCTCATGAATCTACGGTCTTCCCAGCAAGATATTATATGCAAGAGGAAGGTCTAGCACTTGACATGTGACATCTCTTTCAACCGGTCCAACCTGAATGGGTAGCATGACTAAACCTTTAGATTTTCTCTCTTTTTCATCATAGGCGTTGATAGTAATTATTTTGTGGGAATCTATGCGACCTTCATCATAACCTAGCTGAGCAAGAAAGTGAGCAAAGCAAATATTGAGGCCAGCACCATTATCAACGAGGACGCGGTGGACTAGTTGTTTGCTAATCATGACTTCTATATGTAGAGGAGCATTATGCAGGTGACTAATTGAGTGATCATCTTCTTCTAAGAAGGACAAATAATACGGTGAAGTCAAGAGACCCACCATGGATTGAAACTGATCCAGATCGATGTATTTGGGGACATTAGCCTCTGTGAGGGCTTTATCTAGAATCTGCCTGTGAGCAGGCGAGATCTTCAACATCTCAAAGATGGTTATTTGAGCGTTGGTTCTTTGCAGCTGGTCTAGAATGTTGTAACTAGTAGTAGAAGGTGTGGGGACCACTTTCATGGTCTTGTTGGTGGAGCCAACAACAACTTTATCCATAGTTTTTTTTGGTGTGGATGTAGTAACAGGAGGGTCAGGACCCTTGATAGTGATCTTAGCGCAGGATCTAGTAACAACGTTCGCACAATCCTAAGATGTTTTAGATTCAGATAATTGAGACACATGGCCTCTAAAGACAAATTAGGTCTTAGGCTTAGAAGCATCCCCGGTCCCCCCGATAGTAATCACATTACAATACTCCACTTCCATAGGTTCAACCATGTTGATGACATTATCATAAGTGACATGTGCGTAGTTAACCTTGGCATTATTGTTCTTAGCGTTGGAAGACTCACTTTTATCATGATGAGGAAAGGGATCTTTAAATGCCTGGTGATCCAAATTCTTGTTATGATTTTCCACAATGATAACCTCGTTATCAATTAGATCTTGGACTTTATGACGCAATTGAAGACAAGTAGCAGTCTTATGACCCTTGTTTTGGTGATAGTCACAGTATACATTTTCATTCCACCAATGGGGTCATAGTTGTGGATCATATAGATGTTTTTCCAAAGGAGCGAGAATCTGATTTTGCACCAAAGTCTTGAAAACTACATCCAACGGTTCTCCCAAAGAAGTAAATTCACGCTTGGGTCATGGGGCCCAAGGTTTGTTGCCAGAGAATCTAGAAGGTTTTTGAGTGTTTGTTGCAGCCTTTTCAACAACTTTGGTCACTTGTATACCAGAGGTGAGATTGGAGACCATTTTTGAAGGAGCTGGAGTCACATTATCAACTACCCCATCATTCACAACATCCCTATTCTTGTTGACAAACTTCCCTTTATATTTGTTGGAAGAGGAGGAACCTTGTTTGTTATCTTTATACAAAGTCAATTCACCTTTCTTAACCATAAATGCATCTATCCTCATAGCTTGCTTTATCACATTGTCAAAATTAAGGGGACCTTGAAGTTGTACTTGATACCCAAAATTAGGGGTAAGATTATCCAAGAAGATATCGAGTTTCTCAGATTCGGGTATTTTGCAAGGATACTTAGTGAAAAGTTGTCTCCATCTTTGGAGAAATTTCAAGAATGGCTCCCCTTGCCTTTGCTTGA
>MU225447.1:2668981-2685667 GCA_018584345.1 Thuja plicata
AAACAACATTGCTGAGTATGAAGCTTTAACAAATGGACTTAAGATGGCCATAGAATGGAGAATCATAGAGTTACACATCTATGGGGATTCACAACTGATAATCAACCAAGTTAATGATGAATATCAAGCAAAACATGAGAAAATGGTACCTTAGAAGCAAATGGTTGATTTCTTGAAATGATACTTCACCTTTGTCATGTGTTAGCTCATCCCTAGAGCAGAAAATAAAGCAGTTGATGCTATGGCTACACTTGCTTCACTCCTTCAGTTAGAGAAACATTAATCTAGATTTGAATTCCTAGTGGAAGAGATACATCACCCTATCTATGAATCCCAAGAAAGCCATGTCATTTGTACCCTTGTTGGTCGTGAGTCATCCCGTTATGGTGCCATTTACTCATACCTTCGTGATGGGATTATACCCGAAACCTTTAACCGATCTGAACACATAAACCTTACCCGAAATGCCTCTTGCCATTCCCTTATTGTTGGTGATTTGTATAGGAGGGGTCTAGATGGAACACTTCTTAGATGCTTAGAAAAGGAAGAATCTGGCCAAGCGTTAGTTGACATCCATAAGGGAATCTTTGGGGGACACTCCAATGGTCTTTCCATGGCCTGAAGGTTTCTTAAGGTAGGGTACTATTGGCCTATGATGCAGATTGATGCAGTAGCTTTTGTAAAGTCATGTGAAAAGTGTCAAAAACATGGTAACCTGATACATGCTCCAGACAGGGAGCTCATTCCTTCTATATCTCATTGACCATTTTAGCACTGGGCCTTTGACCTTGTTGGGTAGATTCATCCCAACTCATCAGGTGGACACAAGTTTATTATCATTTCTACTGATTACTTCACTAAATGGGTAGAAGTTATCCCACTCTCTGTTGCCTCAGGAAAGATAGTCTCTCTATTCATTCTAAACCATATCATCTATCGATATGGAGTGCCTTTCAAGATTATCATTGACGACGGAGGTCAGTTCAAAAATAAGGACCTTAAACAACTCTGCAAGAAATTTAAGATTAAACAACATTGGTCCTCCATTTACTTCCCGCAAGGAAATGGTCAAGCAGAGGCATCAAACAAAACCATTCTTAAAATCTTAAATAGAACAGTCTATAAGAATGGTAGAGATTGGCATTTATAGATAAATCCAGCTTTGTGGGCCTATAGAATGAGTATTCGTACTCCTACTGGGGCTATTCCTTTTTCCCTTGCATATGGTGCTGAAGCAGTGTTACCTTTGGAGGTTGAGATTCCTTCACTTAGGGTTTCCCTCAAAGGTCTAGTTACAGATGAAGACTACCATGCCATGAGACTTCAAGAGTTAGAACTTTTAGATGAGAAACATCAAGCATCATTTGACCATATGAGGGTTTATCAAAAGTGCATGTCCAAAGCCTTCAACAAAAAGGTTTTTCCTAGAGAATTCCAAGTGGGAGATCTTGTCCTATGTGAAAATCCTAAGAATCAACAACATAGAGATCAAAAGAGAAAATTTGAACCTAATTGGCTTGGACCTTACATCATTACAACAACTTTTGGGTCAGGTGCTTATTTACTATTTACAAAAGAGGGAGAGCAGCTCCCTGATCCTATCAATGTCTTGCACCTGAAGAAGTTCTACCTGTGATGCCCATTCTGTCTGGGGGCATCCTTTGTACATAATTATTGATCCTAAAAAAATCAGAAAATGTCTTGAAAAAATGATCATCTTAGTGAAAACCTAGCAATAGGTGCTTTGATGTATCTCAAAAAAATAAAATATTCCAAAATATAAAAATAAAAAATAAAAAATTCAAAAATTCAAAAAAAATAGAAAAAGTGCCTTGGTGAAAACTTGGAAACAAGAGCCTTGGTAGCAAAAATTCAAAAAAATTATAAAGTCCTGAAAAAAAAGAAGAAAAAAATGAAAAAATGAAAGAGAAAAAAATTGTAATAAAATCCAAGTGGTGAAAACCTGGAAACGGACGTTACTTGAGACCTTTGCACCCCTGTTTCTTAGCGTGTGTCTATGCCACTTAGCCTTTCTCCATCATGCCTTGTCCTTGTTTCCTTGGTCTGGAATTGGTCTTTGTCTTTGTCTAGGGGGAATAATTGTGTTAGTTTTGGTCTCTTGGGTGCGTTAGTCTTTAGGACGTCTCACAAACTATGTTTTTCGACACTACCCCAACTGTATTTTTCAATACAACCCTTGACATTGAGTGTTTTTCAACACTTATCAGTTTGGTCTTATCCCATTTTGTCATGTGGTCTTACCTGCTTGCAAGCATTCGATCCTTATCCTCAGAACTCAGTATCAGTTAACACACTTAAATTTTTAAACACAACACTTAATGATTGAGCTATGTCATGATCTTTTCTTTGTGTGTTGACTGTTATTGATTTTTATTGAGTGTCCTTGTATAATAAGTCTCTCCGGGATGCATAGCTAGAGGACTTGGGGCATGGAACATGTTTTTATTCACTTCCTGCTTTATGCTTCACCATTTTTTCAAAACCGTTCTTCTGGTCATCCTGGCATGTATACCTTGATGCGAGCATGGTTTTGCTACATTAAATTGGGTAAACTAACATCACAGTCATATTGACCTTTATGTATTTGATGCTTATGTTAGAATCTATCCACATTTCAAACCGATATAAATCACATTCATATCTTCATAGTTGCGCTTGTGACTAGTGATGATTGTGTGATTTTCTGACGTCCGTTAATAATGGCCCAATGATGAAAATAAGTTCCTTAACATTCACTAATGAATGATGAACACAAAGTCCTATGTTACAGTTGCTCTATTGCAAGCACACCTTTGCATTTTCATGTAGCTTGTATTGTTAGACCTCATTTTAGTTTTCATTTTAGGCTGCATTATGAGTTTGAGAGGGTTTCCTTCATCTTTCTCGTGGAATTTTAATAAAATGTGATCACGTTCTGATCTTAATTTCTTTATCTTCTTTCGTGATCTCAATCAAAATTTTCTATCTTAAATAGTTGATTGATTTTGGGGCATTCTCTTCCTTAAGGAAAATTCTCTTTCTTCTCTCCATTTTTTTCCACCTCTTCCAAAATTCTATCTTCTATTCGCTTTCACCCCACTTCTTTTCTTCTAATTTAACCTTGGGGCATTATCTTTCATGTTGGATGATCTACCTTGGTTCTTTGATCTTTATATCTTTAATCTTACATCAAGAACCTTATCTTTAGTTCGATTTGATCAAATTTATCAATTTGCTATTTCTCCTCTATCTCATTTCAATTTAGATCACGAGGGGGCAGTACCTATCAAACTTCAATCCTTGATTCAGCTTTATCAATCCTATCATTTGTTCCACTTGGGGAAACCTTGCTTGAGATTCTTATCTTAGACATGTCAATTACTTATTTACAATGGTGTTGACCTTATCTTTTTTGCAATCAGCTTATCTTTTTTCTGATGTCAATTACTTATTTACAACGGTGTTGATGTCTGTGTTTTTTTGTGATCCCAAATTGATCTCACACTTCAACTACATGTGTTCCCAGAATGATCACATATTAGTCAAAGAGGGGCAAATGTATGCACCCTAAAATGGTCGCCTAGACTATGGGCCCCATTTATCATTTTATCAATTTATCAAATTCCTGAATCAATGATTTGCAACATTTTCAATTCATCGAATCATAATTAATTCAATTATTTCAATATTTCCTAAGGTTTGATCATTTTTATTTAATTAAAAGATTTAATCTCCCTTTTAATTAAATAAAATTCATCTTATTTAATTAAATTAAATTCCTCCCATTTAATTAAATAAAATTCTTCTAATTTATTTAATTAAAAAAAAACCCCCCTTTTAATTAAATAAATAAAAATCCCCACTTAAAGCTCTTCTTTTGATGAAAAAGGAAATAAATTAAATAAAAATTAAATAAAATTCCTTTTTTTATCACATCTTTCTAAGTGGTGGTCTTTTTTCTTTAATGAGCACATGGATCAACCAAGATTTAATCTCCACCATTGCTCATTTCTTTTTGTCTCTTAATCTCAACCGTTCACTTTTCTTTTATAAGGAGCCCTCTCCTTCTCATTTAGGATCCCACTTTTATTGTATTGTTTTTTTTGATAGGTAATTTTATTGTATTGTTATGCTGCAGGTTTGAAGAGCAATTCTGGATGAGAATTTGAGTACCCAAGCTTGGATATTGCAACTTCTCTATCTTCTTGTCTTCTTCTTCTTGCATCCATGGATATTCATGTAGATTAGATTCATATTTTTTTCCATAGATTAAGCTTGCATATTTCCTTTTATAGATTAATCATGCATTGTTATCATATAGATTAATTTCCTTTTATTCATTGCAATCATATAGAATAGTTTTCATTTTTATGCATTGAATCTATCATTTCATGGTGTACTTGCATAGGCACAACTAGGTCAATCTGAGGGCCTTCATCACACACCTTGCACTCCATGACTAGGGAGCTATGAGTCGATATTTGAGGCCTCATTCTTGAGCAACCTTGGATGTAATGACTCATAGAAGTGTGACACATTTTCATCACACAGTGGTCACATGGAAAGAGCAAGAGCATACACCAAAAATAAGGCAAGACACTTGTTATACCCTTCATACTTGTCCCTACATTCCCCCCCAGTAAAAATGTTGGGTTCCCTATTTTTTTTCTTTTTCCATGTCCCTTGTTCCTATTTTCTTTTTCTTTTCTCCCCTCTGGAGTCCACCGTCCTTTGTCTCAATTTTTGGTCAGGCCTCAAGCTCCCAACCTCCATAATGCTCGATGGTATTATGGAGGTTAGATGCCTGATCCTTGAAGTGTGAAGCCTTAATCACATAATAAAGTACTAAGTCATTTAATGCCCTCTCTCTACCAAGTTATAAAAGGACCTTTTGAAGGTCATTTTTAATCATCAAATGATTAAAAGTTATTTTGAGATCTCTTTTACGACCAAGTCTTCCAACTTGCAATTTCTTTTGTTTGTGCAAGGATTTGGTTGCACCTAAAGTTTTTTCGAAGAATCCAAGTGTATACACATAATAATGGTCAAACTGAAAAATTTATTAAATCAAGTCATTTGGATTAATTAAATCAAAATCAATTAACTATGTAATTGAATTAATCTTTGATTATATAATTCATTAATTCATTAAATCCAACACATTCACATGGCTAATTTAATTAATTCTTTGGAATTCATTCCTCCTAAAATATCTCACCTACCACTACATGACAAAAATTAAATTGACCAATGGGAGACAAGGAACAAGTGCACATGGATCACAATAGGCTTTTCTATCTTGACCATTCATTTTTGAAAGGGAATCTTGACCATTTAAATTGGACACATCATTAATGCCTAACCCCAATCATACCTTAACTAGGGTTAATCAAACTCACCCCCTGCACCTTGGGAAATCCTATAAATAAGATGTATAATTAGAGTAAAAGGATCTACTTCCATCAAAGCATAAGTATAACGTTGGTTTGATCATCAAATCGCATCATAGTAATTGCATTGTAATCAATGTTAGAATAGACTTTATCATTTTGAGCATTGTTAAAATGGAAAATGTAATTGCATATTTGCGTTCTTCATCGTTTAGCAGAAAATTCACACTCATAATAGCACTAGATCATCATTTCATCATTGAAATCTCATTTTATAAGTTGTCACTTGAATCTAATTTGTAGCTGAGATAAATTAACAAGTCCTTGGAAATAGAGAGCAATAAGATGCTCATGATGTCTTTCATTTCATTATTTTAGCTAGTTATATTAAATTGATTTGAAAGCTCATTTTAATGTTTTATATAGGTTTGTGATACATTAATTACACAAATAAATGATGCCCACCATAGGGTCCATGCCTCACTAATCCTAATAAGTTTTTAAACTTTTGTTTGTAGATTTTTACTTGTGGGTTACGAGAAATTCACAAAAGATCACTTTTGACTGGAAGATCATCGCTTTTGTAATAAAGAATATCGCTTCTAATACAAATAAAAATGCTTTTACACATAAGGATATTGCTTTTGATGCAAATTATATTGCTTCTGATTTTTCTGTCATCACTTTTAAATATAATAACATCACAGTTAAATTTGTTGTTCTCTGTTCCAGGTTTTCTGATAGGATCAAAGAAGTTTGCCTCTAAACTAAAGAATATTGCTTCTACAACACATTAAGTCACTTCTGATACAAAGATCATTACTTATGCATAAAAGGGGGTCACTTTTGAACTAACAAAGTCTCTTTTGAATTAAAACTTGTTGCTTCTAATTCAAAGAAACTTATTTTTGCTCTTTGTCATGACACTTTTAAATCTGATTAAAATAATATAAAATATAAAACTAATTTGTGTTTTATGATGAAGTACAAATGGAAAAGGTTTATAAACTGAGGAAGATTGTTTATAGACCTCCCGGATATTATGCTCAAAAGGATATCAAGAAAGGAAACACTCATGTTAACAGGGTACAATGGGCTAATAAAATGGTTAAGATTAGTGGAGGCAAAGCTTTTGATAGATATGCTAGAATTATTAACATGTATCAAGCTAGGTATGCTCATCCTTTGTAAATTTCATTTATTTGATAATATTGGTGTATTTATTAACCTTGGATGTATGTGTTGAGACTAACATTTTTGGAAGTCACTGAGGATGCTAAGGAGTTGGTGCTAAAAATAAAAATTTATGAAATTGTCAAAGGTACACACGCCAAATCCATCAATCTTATGTTTTAAATTTCTTTTCATTAAAATTGAATTTTTCAATAATTTACTTTCAAAACAAAGAGTAATCTTAAAAAGACCCTTGATTGTGGATTTGAGATAGTAGGCCTATGCTCTCCCCTATCTTGGGTGATCAAAATGCCAAACCTATAAAACTCCCCCTAGTTAGATAAGGTCAAAAAATTTATTGTGTTCTCTATGGGTTTGATGGAAAAGGTGTTAGGGATATGATTTCACCTATTTTAGGTGATCAAAATACTAGAACCTTACTTCAATTCCAATAGTACATTTAACCTTAGCGGGCCCACCTCCCAATATTTTCCTTACGAGGCTGATGAGAGGGAATGACCCAAGTGGGATACAAATATAAATCTATGGTAATCTTATCCACTATAATCAAAATAAATTCATCCTTAATGGGGTGGATGACGAAGAGATTTTGAGAATAACCTTCCTCTAGTAGTTCTTCAGAATTGCGGAAAACATTGTTTTTATGATGGTGGGAAGCTCCTGTAATGGTAGGTAAACTAAAATATTTTCAAATGGAATCATAACTAAAACCTTATTAAATAGAAAGCCTACCCATTTAGCCATGGTATATCAGATATAGTGCAAGAGGATTGCATCGTCCTCTGAAGTTACTCGACGCTCGTATTCCCCTAGCTATGAGGAAAAATATTTTTTGAAGTGATTACCAAAAATACTTGTTTCACACCTTGAAGGCTTGCTAAAGTGCATAATTTTCTAATCTGCTCTACATGAGATTACCCCTTCGATTAGAGGGACACAGGGCATGAGGTTCAAGAGTACCAAGTTTGGAATTTATTCCAAGTTTGTGAGCTTATAACTGATGTATTGAAGCCAACAATTTCCATAGGTAGATTGTTTGAAGTGGTCTATTATTTTATACTCATGGGAACATTCAAGAACATACACTACGTGTTGTAGATTTTAGGGTAAAAATAAGTGGTTGATCATGTTTTTTATGTTTTAGTGATCCTACCATTCAGAAAAATTTACTCATTTGAAACCAAAATACCTTTTGGATACTCTTTTTGAAGTAGGGTTCTTTTCAATCTAAACAAGTGTAAAAATCCACCATTTTTATACCTTCAAACAACTTGATACTCTTTATTGTTCCATTCAAACCACATCAATTTGCAAGTTTTGTCAGTCATCACAATCTTCAATTTTGAAAGGCTCGTCATTAAGGATCACAAATCATTTTATTAGAACCAATGGAATCAAGATCCATATCAAGTCTTCATCATAGAGATATATCTTTATTTGTTTGACTTAATCCTAGGACACACTTCATTTTGGTCAAACCATCATTGGAACTTAACCATATCACTTGTTTTGATAAACTCATCCAAGATTTTAAAACTAATACCATCGAGAAGACCTTAACTCAAGAAGTGACCCAAAGTTAATTTTGGTCAAGGTCTCACCATTTAAAAACATCTCAAGATAATAATGGTAAAGTGACAATAGAATAAATACCACTTCAAGAGATAAATCAACCTCAACCACATAAAAATCAAATCCAACAAGTTGATTGAATCCAACACATAGATCAAATACAAAGAAGTCAACCAAGTATGGAACAACATGACAATGAATGGGCTAAGGACAAGAAAAAAAACACTAGTAATGATGTTGAAGATGAGGAAATAACAAAAGAAAAGGTAAGGGAATCTCAACAAAGTCATCTATTTCAAAATCTTATGGAAAGAGTACTTGAAATGGACAAGGAAAGGTACTTCATGACCTTAGCAAAACTAGGAATTAAATTTCTCATGACTATGATGTTTCAAAACTAAAACAAGATGAAGATGAGGTAAATCATACAAGGGCTTAAAAAAACACATTCAATCCCTTCAACAATAACTCAATTATATTCAAAGGGGAACCTCCACAAAGAGGTATACTTTAGAGGGCATTTTTCATTTTCCATTTGATAAGAGTTTGCATATGGTGCCTTTTCCACCAAACGTAGAATTCCCAAAGTATGAAAAATACATGGGTACAACAGATCCCCAAAATCACATTAGAGATTTTTGCACTCTAAGTATGTAATTCCTTCATGAGCAAACATACCTAATGAGATTATTCCCAAGGAGTCTAGGTGGACAAGCGATGGAGAGGTTTTCCAAATTACCACCCGAAATCAAGAAATTTGAGGAATTAGTAACAAATTCCGTCACACAATATTCATATAACATAGAATACAAGGTTACTATTGTACATAACACTCTCAAATCAACGAGGGGTTAGTAGCACTGATTTGCAATGGGGGAAATCAATAAGAAACAAGCTACTAATAACGAAACTACGAATCAATAAAATGTACAAGCAAATAAGAGAAAATAAATGAATGCAAACCCAATTTCTTGAAGCTTCTATTGTCTCTCTCTACTCCTTCTGAAACATTGTTTGTGTGATGCTCAATATTGGTGTGGACAACGTCTATGACTTGGGAGCATCGAGAATTTGATATTGAATGTGTGTGATCGCAAGATGACTTGATGCTTGAACCAAATCTGACAGAGTAATGGTGCACGTGAGCTTGAAATCCCGGATCTTTCAAATGGTTATGAAGGGTTTGTTATATAGGAATTGAGAATGAGATGAATGGTTGAGATCAATCTTAGAGATAGGAAGATGAACAGTTGAGATCAAAGGGAACTGGAGAAGCCATCAGTAAACTCCACCTCTTCAACTAAGAGAGAGAGAGGAGATAGAATTTGGTTAACGGAAGAGCTAATTTTGACTTACCTTGTAGACTTGAAGAGGTGGGTGGAGAAACCCATGTGAACTGAAGAGGTGGGTGGAGTAACCCATGTGATCTAATTAAAGTTATCTCTTTGAAGATAAATGAATATTTAATTCATTTTTGAATTTAAAGTTCTCAACATGTGAGATAATTGAATTCTTTTTTTTTTAGAATTGTATTATTTGAATGAAATTAAATTAATTTAATTGGAAGAATTTAATTAGTAAGTTTAAATATTTCAGTTTAAACTTTAGTAAATTGATTTTAATTAATTAATTAATGGAAATTAATCAATTAAGGTTAATTAATTAAATAAAATCAATTATTTAAATAATTTTGGGAATTTGATTAGATGATTTGGGGAATTTTGGGAAATTGATTTTAATTAATTAATTAATGGAAATTAATCAATTAAGGTTAATTAAGGTTAATTAAAATTAATTATTTAATTAATTTTGGGAATTTGATTAGATGATTTGGGGAATGAATTTAGAAGAAAATAGATGATTAATTAATGATTAAAAAATCATTAATTAATAGATGAAATAAATTTAGAAGAAAATAGATGATTAATTAACGATTAAAAAACTATTAATTTATAGATCAAAATTAGTGTTTTTAATGTAAAGTTGCAAGTCTATCCATTTTAGGGTGTCTACAACTATGTTGGATCTATGTAACACCAAACAACACAATGGAGAGGCATTTTTGACATTTCTACAAATATGGAGGATAATCTATGCTAAATATCCTAGAAATGTACTAGAGAAGGAGAAAATGGATATCTTTATCAATAACTTAACTAGCAATATAAACTGAGAACTTTGGTCTCCAAATGCAATGTCTTCTATCATTCGATAAAATGGTGTTAAAATAGAAGCTTCTTTATTAAGAAAAGGTGAACTAAAATTGCTCAAAGACAACAAAGGATTCACAAACAACAACACCAATTATAACAACAATAATTCAACCAAAAACAACAATAACAATGACAAACCCAAATTTTGGTTGAAAAACAACAAAAAACACAGTGAATCATGGAGTGGTATATGCTATTAATCTGAAACCAAAACCATTTTATCTTTCCAAAAAATAAGAAAATAATTCCAACCAACCAATTAACACTGTTGGAATAATGGAATGGTGTGTACTAAGAGGGGAGGGGTGAATTAGTACCCTTAAAACTATTTATCAATTAACTGTTAGTACTCTATTCTTGCATTACCGACCATTGATGCTTTTTCTATCTTATGCATGTAATATCAAAACATAAACTTAATTGCACGTAAACATTCATAGAAACATTCATGAAATGTAAGTACACATGAAACAAGAATTAGTAACGCATAAAACCCTTGTTAGAAGGTAAAAACTGCGGTGGGGATGAAACCCACAAAGCTTCACTATTTGCAGAATGGAAGGTGTCAGTTAAGGCTACAAGTGTGATCACTTCTAATTATCTTACCCTATTAGGAGTAACATTTTAGACTGGTTAGGTCTACTCGGTTAAGAGATTTAGCAACACTATTAAGTGTGCACTCAGTTAAGAGATTTACATAAGGATTGTTAAATCCACCTTCTTAAAGGATTTTTTCTATTTTCTACAATTGTTAGAGAGTATTCAAAAATACTTGTTAACCTGATAGTATGCATTCTTGAATTGTTGAAAATAGATCCTTTAAGTTCACTATGTATGTGTATCACCTATAGTGATTGATTAATACCTCTGTTCTGCTCGGTAGTCTTGAATCTTGTTCTTCATAACTAATTTGATCTTTTGTTGTTCTTCTACATAAAACTCTCTGTTTGATCCATAGATGTTTGTTGTGGCTACAATCATCATTGTCTGATTGATTTCTACATCTATTTATACAATGAATTGACCTATCTAGGTTTCACGCTTTACAATGAAAACTCTATGATCAAAGGTTTACAAATTGACCTTGATCTCCTAGTTTGTATTTTTACAATCAGTTAGACTGATTAAAATAATTAAATATTCTTTACTTGTCCCTCAAGAAATGGTTTAAAGATAAGCTTAAAGCTAAATATAAAAATAAAGTGTTTTATCTGACGCGTAACTCAGATCCACATTTCTCGGAATAAAACTATCTCTCGGTAGACTGGTGCTTGGGTTGCTCTGTAGTCTATGCTCTCGGTGATGTATCTATAGACATTCTGCTTCTTGGGTTGCTCTGTAGACTATATGTCAATTTACTCTATGAACTTCTCTATCGGTTTACTCTATAAAATGTGCTCTCGGTGTTCACTATAAATTGTCTGTTGGTGAAAACTGGTTTTGGTGTTTACTTGCACTTTAACATTCTCGGTGACCTCTGTTTGTTGTTGTGTCAGGTTGCACTATAAACCTCTCTTTTGGTGATCATGTTACCGATGGTTCAAAAACTCTTTTCTATGTATACTAATGACAAAATATTATCCTTTAGGATTATCTATCTCCCCCTTTGACATTAGTATCAAAAATTGATATGTGTAAAACTAAAATGTTTAGTATATACACCATGTGTTACCTTGTCAATATGACCCCCTATGTGCATGCCTTGGTATAGTATATGTACATGTTTCTTCCTTTATACATATAATTCCCCTTTTACCATTTCCCCTTTTCACCTTATCATTTCCCCCTTTTTGAAAATAATGACAAAGGTTAAATACTTATAACTTGTCAAAAATGTGGGAATGGGATTTTTGAATGTCCCCCATTATCTTCTCCCATTGCTCTTTGAGATGATCAAGGGTCATGAATTCCAAGGTGAGTCTGGCGTGCATATCATATATGTTCTCTGTAACAAACATCTTTGGGGTGGCAATTAATGTTCTTGCCAAAGTCATATGTTGTTGTAGTAATGTGAGATTTGGTAGTAGTAGAGCTTGGAGCTTGGTTACCTCATCTCAGAGTGTGGATTTTGCCTCTTGAATCTCTAGTCTCAGCTGTTTAGATTTTACAAGCTTCTCATAATGCAACTTGAATGCATTGTCATCAGTTGTGAGACCTTGTGCAATTTCCTTAATATCTTCATCAATTTTGGCTAATTTTTCACTATGCTTGGCAGTGAAATTTTCTAATGTGCACAAATTCTAAATTAATTTTACTACTTCTGCTATTATTGGTTCTATAGTAGTAACTAATTTAGAAAGTGTTAGCTTTTGTTCCGCCACTTCCTGGCATATTTTCTCAGTAAGCTTGCATAAACACTTCTGCTCAGAACGTTCCTCTATTGCCTTGTCTGCATCTACATTCTGTGATGTGATGGCGTAAGTAAGAGCTACTAATTGATCAAGTATAGGTGCAATTTGATGAATATATGTGCCAGGTACAGTTTGAAAAAGTATTTCCTTTGTGTTCTCAAGGACTTGTGAGTTCTTGTGCTCTTTTTTGATATTGTCCTGTATTTCCTTTCTTTTACAAATTTCACCATACTTTGTAAGTGACTCTAGATCCAATGTTCTAGGATTACAGTCTGGTATATCAATGATTTCATCCAATGTTATTGGATTCTTCTTCTTCTTGGATATGGTGCTAGAGGCAGGGGAATGTAGAACTATAGCTAGTTCATGCTCTTTTTCTTGCTTCATGATTGTGTGGGAGGTGTTGTGCCTTTTGGTTGCTTCTCTGTATTGACCTATTGGTTGGTAGTGGATGTATCTACATCAACCTTGTCTGTATTTGCAGTCTTTTCACCCTCAATGTTATTTTCTATGGCGTCACCTATTTTCTCCTCTCCACTTGTATCTTTCTTTTCCTCTTGTGTATCTTGTTGATTCCCTTGTTCAGCTCATGTGTCAATCAATGTGGTTGCTTTAGGTTCAGGTGTTTTCTCCTTTACTTCTGTTATGATATTGATAGCTTGTATCAATAGTGGCATGTCACCTGGTATGTTTACATGTGCACCATCCATTGTATCTATTTTGTTTTCCTTTTCTTGCTCAGTGGTAGCAGTTATATCTTCATCTTTCTTGGGCTCATCATCTCAATTATTAATAAGTATTATATATTTGATGATGACCTGTATTGAATCTGCCAATGATTGAAGTATCTGATGTACATCATCCATGGCCTTGCTTTCCTATGTTGTCAATTCAACTGGATTGTTGTCCTCAGTATTATTTATGAAGATGTGATCTGGGCTCTGTGTGGCCTTTTTATCTTCTTTGTGAAGGGTCTTGGTAAGGGCTAATACCTTCTCGAGGCTTGTATCCTCTTTAGGTAGATTAATTATTTATCTCCAAGCTTCATCACTTTCTTTGTCAAGCTCTATTAAGTTTCCCTGTAGTACTTTGTAGGCTCTCAATTTTGCTGAGAACTTCTTTGAATGCTTCTTCATCATTTCATCAATTTCTTCCATCTTTGACTCGGGTGGCCTAATTGTTACTAGGGATATTTCCCTTATCTATTTTTCATTTTTTAGTGCATATGTCCACCTTGTTGATAGGCTCTCATTAAGTTCTTGTGGCATATAGGTACATATTTGAATGCAATCATTTCCTGAATGATGGCTTCTTCAATATTCTTCTAATCCTCAGGAGATAAGGTTAGCCATTGCATTATCTTAGCATTTGATATGCTACCTATCTTGATGATTGATGTAGCAATCTCATCAATTATCATAGGAACTTTGTGCTTTTCAGGTTTATCTCCTTGTTCACTCTCATCTTGTGTAGTTCCATCTTTGTCCTATTTACCTCTGATGTATTTTATTCTTTGCCTAAGTTCCTGTTTCCCAGTTTGAGGATTTCTTTTGTAATTCCTCACTATACCTTTCTTACCTAGTGAGGAATCTGCAACTTTGGTAGTCTGACTCCTTGTTCTTGATGAAATAGTAGTCCTTGGTTTCTTTATTGGTGGTACATCAGACTCAGTTGACTCAGAGTCACTCACTTGTTCACCTTCATTGACGGGTGACTATCCCTTGGTGACCTCTTGTTGTTTTGTTCCTTCTTCATTTTCTAACAACTTCTTCTCAAGTTTCTTTAACATTTTAGTCCTCTTTCGGTCTATCTTTTTAACAACTAAGCCTGTCTTGATTCTGGCTTGTTGGTGCTATTTCTTATCCAAATTGTGCCTTGTACTTTCATAGGGTCTCCTGTCATTGATAGTGTCAAGGGTTTTGAAATTGGTATTAAAATTATTTTTATGCCTCTGCAAAATGTGTTCAAATCCTCAACCTAATTGAAAATGGTCAAAAGTGACTAATAAACCCTAAGTGCCTTGGCCGATTCTATTCTTGCATTACTTTTTTGGTCACTTAAGTCATACTAAGTCATGTGTTTGTGCTGAACGGTTTGATTTTTGCTAAAAGATTGTGACATCCTAACCACTTTAATATTTCCTAAGTCTCGCCATGTAGGTCCCTTTATGTTGTCACCTTATGTATCGTGCAAGTAAGAAAAGATCAGACAGACCGCTTGTTTGCTTATATCCAAAGCGCATGACATCTAACAAATAAGAAAATAAGCGATGCTGACACCTGTCCTTGGTGGGGCCTAGCATGTTAAGAAAGGCACTCTGTTAAGTAGTCCACAAGTTTGAAAAGATTAGACAAACCGCTTATTCGCTTAAAGAAAAAGTGCACGACATCTAACAAATAAGCGAATAAGCAGTGCTGACACCTATCCAGGGAAGTATGTGGGTCCAGTTGCAGACGAGTGTAAAAGGCGTTAAAGCCTGGAAAGATCTGACGGTCAGCTTATTCACTTATATCCAAGATGCTCGACATCTAGCGAATAAGCGGATAAGCGGTGATGACATATGGCAGTTGGTGGGCCCAAGTATTCAAAGCTGGTGGATTTTTAAACTTTAGTTAAGTTGGTTCACATCTGACGGCTCACTTATTCTCTTATATCCAAAGTGCATGACATCTAACAAATAAGTGAATAAGTGGTGGTGACACATGTCCTTGGTCAATAGTTAATAAAACAAGTTGCAGAGAGTCCTTAAGCCACAAAATTGAAGTTGGTGAATTAATTGCAGATCGCGTGATAACTCTAGTCGAATTCAATTCAAAAGATTGATTTGATTGAGGCAATAAATTGATTAAGCTGAATGCAGTCTAAATCATTCACCAAAACCATTTGAGAAAAGATGAAATTGTAGATAAAACCAGCTTCACATGACTTATGTGCAGAATGGGTAAGCCTATTGTTCACTTACATTAAAAATTTCTGGTAGAATTTGCATTTTAGAGAAGGTTTTAGAGTTCTTATTTCAGAATTTAGTTCTAGTATTGATAGAAAACCCTTAGAATGACCCCTAGAGTTGAAATTTCCAAACAGGTCGACTACCAAAAACAAAATGTTAGGGAGGATTTATTATAGCAGTTACCATTGTCTTCAGGGGATGCCACCCAAGATAAGAAAGCAGTACCACAACATCCCCACTTCAAAATTGGGGAAGGGTTATATGATTCGAGAAGGTGGGCAAGAGATGCTACTACTAGTTTAGATGCCCTTACTCTGTTCAGAGCGGCTTATAGTCAAAGAAAGGCCCCAACCCCAGATTGTAATATTTGGGAACTAGATGTTGGAAATTTAATAGCACCTAGTGTATTCATGGACACTGATTTTCTCATTCTAATAGCAAACACTTATGATAAGGTGGCTAGGGTTGTTAGGGACACTTGGGGAAATATAATATTGACTGTATCAGCTAATGAAATCAGAAGGATTTTTAAGCTGACTGACCCCTCTTAGAATATGGATGATATTGACCTTGACTACTTCAAAGAAATATACAATAACCAAAGGGATTATTACAGAGGCAAAGTAGTGAAGGGATATGCTAACAAGATAGGAAATTTGGTTGTAATAGGGCCAGGAACCCCCAAACCCTTCAAAGTGGATCTATTAATTGGCAAAGCCAGAAAAATGTACAGTTCCCTATGTAATGTTTTGGGGATAAATGAGGAGGCGGCCATGCCAGTCTAGATAATGTTGATGGTAGTTCAAATTCTACATCCCCATTTATCAGTAGTGTTTGATTATGCATCCTATATTGCTTAGGAGATGCGAGATGGTTTGTCAGGAATCCAAGATGGCAATATACAAAAGCCTATGGGTTGGTATTCCCTCATGATGCATATGTTCTTATTTAACAATGCAGATTTCTTTGAAGAAGAAATGGAATTGGAGAAATTCCAAGATGATGAAGAATTGCCT
>MU225447.1:2718717-2740973 GCA_018584345.1 Thuja plicata
TTTCATAGGGTCTCCTGTCATTGATAGTGTCAAGGGTTTTGAAATTGGTATTAAAATTATTTTTATGCCTCTGCAAAATGTGTTCAAATCCTCAACCTAATTGAAAATGGTCAAAAGTGACTAATAAACCCTAAGTGCCTTGGCCGATTCTATTCTTGCATTACTTTTTTGGTCACTTAAGTCATACTAAGTCATGTGTTTGTGCTGAACGGTTTGATTTTTGCTAAAAGATTGTGACATCCTAACCACTTTAATATTTCCTAAGTCTCGCCATGTAGGTCCCTTTATGTTGTCACCTTATGTATCGTGCAAGTAAGAAAAGATCAGACAGACCGCTTGTTTGCTTATATCCAAAGCGCATGACATCTAACAAATAAGAAAATAAGCGATGCTGACACCTGTCCTTGGTGGGGCCTAGCATGTTAAGAAAGGCACTCTGTTAAGTAGTCCACAAGTTTGAAAAGATTAGACAAACCGCTTATTCGCTTAAAGAAAAAGTGCACGACATCTAACAAATAAGCGAATAAGCAGTGCTGACACCTATCCAGGGAAGTATGTGGGTCCAGTTGCAGACGAGTGTAAAAGGCGTTAAAGCCTGGAAAGATCTGACGGTCAGCTTATTCACTTATATCCAAGATGCTCGACATCTAGCGAATAAGCGGATAAGCGGTGATGACATATGGCAGTTGGTGGGCCCAAGTATTCAAAGCTGGTGGATTTTTAAACTTTAGTTAAGTTGGTTCACATCTGACGGCTCACTTATTCTCTTATATCCAAAGTGCATGACATCTAACAAATAAGTGAATAAGTGGTGGTGACACATGTCCTTGGTCAATAGTTAATAAAACAAGTTGCAGAGAGTCCTTAAGCCACAAAATTGAAGTTGGTGAATTAATTGCAGATCGCGTGATAACTCTAGTCGAATTCAATTCAAAAGATTGATTTGATTGAGGCAATAAATTGATTAAGCTGAATGCAGTCTAAATCATTCACCAAAACCATTTGAGAAAAGATGAAATTGTAGATAAAACCAGCTTCACATGACTTATGTGCAGAATGGGTAAGCCTATTGTTCACTTACATTAAAAATTTCTGGTAGAATTTGCATTTTAGAGAAGGTTTTAGAGTTCTTATTTCAGAATTTAGTTCTAGTATTGATAGAAAACCCTTAGAATGACCCCTAGAGTTGAAATTTCCAAACAGGTCGACTACCAAAAACAAAATGTTAGGGAGGATTTATTATAGCAGTTACCATTGTCTTCAGGGGATGCCACCCAAGATAAGAAAGCAGTACCACAACATCCCCACTTCAAAATTGGGGAAGGGTTATATGATTCGAGAAGGTGGGCAAGAGATGCTACTACTAGTTTAGATGCCCTTACTCTGTTCAGAGCGGCTTATAGTCAAAGAAAGGCCCCAACCCCAGATTGTAATATTTGGGAACTAGATGTTGGAAATTTAATAGCACCTAGTGTATTCATGGACACTGATTTTCTCATTCTAATAGCAAACACTTATGATAAGGTGGCTAGGGTTGTTAGGGACACTTGGGGAAATATAATATTGACTGTATCAGCTAATGAAATCAGAAGGATTTTTAAGCTGACTGACCCCTCTTAGAATATGGATGATATTGACCTTGACTACTTCAAAGAAATATACAATAACCAAAGGGATTATTACAGAGGCAAAGTAGTGAAGGGATATGCTAACAAGATAGGAAATTTGGTTGTAATAGGGCCAGGAACCCCCAAACCCTTCAAAGTGGATCTATTAATTGGCAAAGCCAGAAAAATGTACAGTTCCCTATGTAATGTTTTGGGGATAAATGAGGAGGCGGCCATGCCAGTCTAGATAATGTTGATGGTAGTTCAAATTCTACATCCCCATTTATCAGTAGTGTTTGATTATGCATCCTATATTGCTTAGGAGATGCGAGATGGTTTGTCAGGAATCCAAGATGGCAATATACAAAAGCCTATGGGTTGGTATTCCCTCATGATGCATATGTTCTTATTTAACAATGCAGATTTCTTTGAAGAAGAAATGGAATTGGAGAAATTCCAAGATGATGAAGAATTGCCTATTCAGATGTGGAGTGCAGATTTGTCCTGGGATAGAAAGAATGCAAGTTATGTATATTTTGACAAAGTCTTTGCAACGAGACTTAAGTCACTGCTGAATAATGAGAATCCCAGGGTTCATGATGAGATGATGAGACTTTTGAGACCTATGGAGTATGCCCTAGAGTTGAAAATTTCTCACAATTGGGGAGATTTGATCTTGTACCCTTTTGCCACAGTGATTAGGGTTTATGGTTTTAGAGGTGTTCCTTTTGTGTTACCCTATAGAGTCCCACTCAAGATTGGGATAGCAGAAATCATAAGACAATTAGGTGGGCTATAGGAGGAAGCCTTAACAGGGAAGATGAAGGGAAATATCTTTCCTACCCTCACTAGAGCCCATCACTTTATTATAAAAAAAGGGGGATGGACACAGTTTAGCAAGTATTTTGAGCCTTAACATTTATCTACTTCCATAGCCAGGTGTGCAGATAATGAAGATTTTATCATGGGCATGTTCAGGAAGAGGACTAACTGTATAATTCTAAAGAATCAATTCAACTATCTAAAGGATATTATTAGGATCATATTTGACCTAGAGGTTCAAGAAGTTAGGAAGGAAAAGTGGATGGCATACAAGAAATCTTTAAACTTTGTCCTGAATTTTGACAAGACCTACAATCCTCTAAAGGATTGTTTCCCGTGGTCATATAAAATTGATTCCCTAATGAATCTTTTTGAGGGAATAATGCAAACTCTAAATGAGAAGAGGCAGAGAAAATTTGAGAGTGATCCAGAAAGGGCTCTTGCTGTCATGAATAAATTTCCACAGAGTAAAATAGTTCCACCTGGGAACTATGTAGTATACAAAAGAAGAGGATATACCACTGTTGCTCCCAGAGTTGATAAGCCCATTCAACATAAGGGAAAGAGGCCAATGGACACTGATGTTCAAGATGTACCCTCTCCAAAGAGACAAAGGGTGGAGACAAAAGAACAAGGAGGTGAATTATATTCTCCTTCCCAATCCCCTATGCAATATGATGACCAGACCATTATTGAGCAATTGCTCAAGATGAGAAATGCTAGTGAAGTAGTTGTTACTAGTCAAGAGATACAAGAGGGGATACCAAAAGAACCCAAACATACATCATCTAACCTCACAGTGGTAGAATTTACTGGCAAGGAGTTAGATCCTGTGACCAAGCAAGCTAGTGATGAATTCTTGTCTGATGACAATTTCATCAAGACTAGGGCTTTTATTCAGTTTCTATGGAGATGCCATATTGGTGAATACAATGATAAGTGCCAAAAAATGATAGAAGCTCAACCCAATGCTACCAAGGAGGACATAGAAAAGGTAGTTAAACAAGAATTAATATTGAAATTTGATAAGATTACTCCTGAAGAGGGAAGACAGATGGTCAAAAGGCAAGGGGTTCTCATATTGCCACAATGGGATTTAGCTGATGCAGTAGTTTTTAATGCCATAAGGAAACAAGCTAAACCCATAAGCCTTGCTGGAGTATCAATTAGTGCCCAATTTAGTGAAGACCATGCAGCATTGGCAATCTGGTCACTAAAGAAAAGGGACAAAAGAAGAATTAAAGAAGATGATGAAACTGAAGACACATGCATCCTAATTGTGAAAAGGGTTGCAGATACCTTAGGGACTGAAGTGGCTAACCTTGTTATATAGGTTTCCAATTTGAGCATAAAAGTGTCAGAGAGAGAGAAGGAAGCATATGCTAGTCTAAATGAAAAATATGAGTTTGTGCTCAAAGCTTACAATGAAGAGAAGGTTAAATCCTTGATGAAAGACAATAAAATTGCAGAGTTGGAGGGTAAGCCAAAAATCCAATTTGTGCCCCAAGGGATGCTTACTCAGGAACCTCATCAGCCTTCCTCCTCAAGTCCATTTATAACATATCCCCCATCCCCTGCACCTCTGAGTCCTACTACTCTAGAAGCTATTGATGCCAAGAGGGAAGAATTAGAAGCTGAGAAGAACAGGCTAATCAGTGAAAGAACAAGATTAGAAGAAGAGGGTAAGAGAGAATTAGAAGATTCCCAATCATACAAAGAAGCTGAAGAATTGGTGAAGCAAAAGCACACAGATCAAATATTTTCAAATCTTAAAAGATGTGCCAGTGAGGTCAACCTCTCTAATCTCTACCTATTGGGGAAAAAGATTGCAAGCATCACCAACAAGTATGAGGATGAAAAGGAACAATGGAATCTGATAGTGAGTAAATGGAAAGGGAAGGCATCCCATGTTAAATCTTTCAATTCCCTCTCAAAAGAGAAAAATAATATTGATATTATTTTAACAAGCACTCATAAGTGTCTCAAATTGATGGTCAATTTAGACACCAAGAGGAACATGGTGATGAAGAAGATCACAACTCTGAGAGGGGAATTTTCCAAGGACAGATACGATATGTATCCCTATATGTTCAAAGAGGATGGGAACATAAAAAATGAAGCCCTATGGCTGAGGCAGTTAAATGAAGCACTAAGTAGCAGGACAAAGAGTATTGTCACTTTGGTAAATACTGGATGGTTTGTGCTAACTATAGATATTTTGAGTAAAGCCAAGGCATTTTTTGAATCTTGGGAGGCAAAGGTTGAGAAGGCTAATAGTGATTGGGAGGAGTTCAATAGCCAAAAAGATGAGGTTCTCGATTTTAGTTGGCCAAGTGATGAGATTTTCACCACATGGGTTAGCAAGTATGGAGTAGTTACCCCGGTAGCATGAGACAATAAATACGAAGGGGAAAAAAAACACCAAGGAGGTTGAGTGAATGGAGAAAATCAGATATTGGGGTCTCTTCACAAACAAAAGAGAAAAATCAAGATGACAAAGACCCAACTACCTCAGAGCAATTTCAAGCATTCAGGCAGTCACAAGACAAATGACAACATGGCTTATAGCAAATATTGTTATCTTATCAGCCAGAAGTTTTGACTCTTTTGGATCTGTATTTTTTTCCTTTAGCCCAGTCATCCATAGCTTATTGCATCCTTATTCTCCAAAAGGATTCCAAGATGACTGTGGCTATCTATAAGTATCAAGTTGTAATATTGTGTTAAGGATGGTAAAATTAAGACTACAAGGCAGATTACTATTTTGGTCTGACCATTGGTTTTGAGTCTTCAAAATGTACTGTTATTGAGTTCATATTAATAAAATACAATAAAATATCCATTTTGATGTCAATGATGTCTTCTTGCATTTTCTAATAGTTCTTGTATGTTCAATTTGTAAGGCATTTTGAATATACTAGTTATAAGATAATCATGTTTTTGTTTGTGAGTTACTTTCAAGGAGGGTTTAAATCTTGCAGATGATTGCAGAGGGTTAGGGTTTATGCAAGGATTTGATACATTGGTGTAAGGATGAGAGGATATTTTGTAAGGCACTCTATCTGGGGTTAATTTGTGTTTCTATCAATTGTCTTAATATGTGTATGCTCTGTTATGACTCTATCACCCATGATTAGGCACTAGTCAATATGCTGACAAGTGGTTGTTATCATCTCAAATATTAAAATCTTTACTTTCTGATAGCAAGAACATACATATGTAGTTGATTGTATTGAGGAATACAATTCATTTCAGTGATTCCTTGAAGAGTGAATCAATAGGTTAGCCTTCCTAGGCCAAATTGGCATAAAAAGAAGAAGGATTGCAAATCCTTAATCCACTATGAGATTCTCTGTTGTTCAGTGAGTCTGTTAAAGGTGCACCCACCTGGGTATGTGGAGCCTAAAGTGAAGAAGGATTTTTATCCTTGTCAATTAGCCATTTCCCTGTGAGAATCCAACTTGGGTATAACAGATTCTGGCATTTATTGCCATTGTAACTGATTCCACAAGAAAAGGAGCTAACATGGCCTTAGCTTCTTCATAAGTTCCAAATCTTGGTAATTATTTGTCCAATGGTTCATTCAATAATGCTTCAATAGAATTTGTGGCCTGATCAATGTTGATTTCATAATCAAGAGGTGGTAACCATGCTGTCCTTAGTACAATTGGTTTTATCAATGTGGTGTCGGTGTCCACTATGAAACATATATCATCATTATACTATTCCACCACTTGTTCAGGTATCCTCATCCTCTTCTGCATTCTTTCCGTAAAGGTAGTGAAGTATGCATTCATGACTGATGTAAAATTTTCCCCTAGTGACTTGATAAATTAACTAATTTGTACTATTACTAGTCGGGTAGTGTCCTAATTTACATTACCGATAGATGGGAAGAAGGTTTGGAAATAGAAAAATGTACACATGAGGAGTGATCCAAACTTACATGAAATAGTCCTTGCTGACCTAATTGTCCTCATGTTCTCCTCTAATTGCTTCAGTAGAAGTTCGTATAGGTCCAGTTGTAATCCCTTCTTCACAATCTTATGGGCAGTGTCAACTACTCCACATGCTATGGTGTTTAACCATATGGCTTGGAATACCTTGTATCCCAATACACATGCACCAAACATCAGTTCTGGATCGATGATGGAATTTAACTTTAAACCTATGTCATCCCGTACTGCACCTGTCATCTTTTCTATATCAGGACGAGGAGGATGTTTGAGTGCTTTGACCTTGTCAGTTATTGGATAACTGGTTACTATGTGTAATACATCCTTGGTGATTGGTTTTGGCTTGTCCAACCACATTTTCTTCTCATGTACTCTACTGAGTACTATCCAAATCAACTTAGTTTTTAATTCCTTTGGGAACATTAGGGCATTTGTAAAGCCTTTTACTTCAATGTGTTTATGTCCATCCTTAATGTTTCCATATGTGCAAAAATTCTTTTAAGCTTCTTCAACTTTGAGATCTCTGATCTCTGCAACCTTACAGTGGACATAGGCTTGGACATCCTCGAATAGAAAAACCCTAGGTGGTATGCTTGAGAACACTCCAACATCGTCAGATTGTGAAGCAACCTCATGACAAAATTTATACTTAGGTTCTTCACATGTAGATTTCTTGATTAGGTTGACCTTTTTATCCTTTACATTCTTGATTTTGGTAACACACGATGTGGTTGTTGTGTTTCTTTAAATTAGGTTTTTCTCTATAAATAATCTGTGAGCTTGGTGAGTCTTAGTTACTTAATTGATCTACTGTAGCTGATGTAAATCTATCAGAGTAACTGTGAATGTGCTTGTGATTCACTCTGCAATGTGGTCTCTGTTGGTCGCTCTTCTCTTCACTCATAATTTCTTTGTGAAAGAATGAGTTTTCCATTGCCCTTTTATAGATGATTCCCTAAGTGGTGCAATAAATTATTTACCTACTTCTCGGTGGTCAAAGACAAAGTCGCTTGGTCATCATGCAAACTTTTTGGCTCGATGAGTATACATTTCTTGGGGTAAGTGTCATCTCAATTGACCTTTCACATGTTCACCGATGGTGCTTAGTTATGGAGAAAAGAATTCATTGTCTTTTTACATGATTATTGACGATACTCAGTTTACATTAACAACTTGGCTTTTGTATGTATACTGACGATTCTCAGTGTGTATTTACTGACAAGCTTGTAGTCACAAAATCATAACAAGTAATACCATAGTGCATCTTCATTCATGCTAATTTGGCATATTATCAATGTATATTGGAACTAATTTAAAATATAGCTTTGTATAGTGTAGTTCCATACTTACTTGTTCTGCTTAGGTGGGGGTGGTGATATCACCAGATCCATTGGATAAGGTGTCACCAATTATATTGCTTGGTCCAGCATCATCGGTGTGTGTAGCTTTCCTCTACATTTTGTTTCTCATCTTCTTGATGTCTTCAATGGTATTGCCATTGGAAAAAAATGCTTGTCTCTGTCACCCAGTCTCTGTAGTCCTTGCTTAGATGATGGACCTTATGACAGTGTAAGCATGTCATTCCAGAGTTAGTCTTGCTTCTATACCTTCTCATCCATTGTCTCATGTAGTTAGCAACTATGTGTCCATATCTACCACACACTATGCAATTTTTCATGTGTTGTAATCCTAAACATATGAGTTACCAACTCTTCTCAGTTGATAAGAATTTTCTTGTTCTTTTGGTTTCCATGCTTGCTTTTTCTTTTTCCTACATTCAACAGATGTGTGCCCATGCATTTTGCAAGCGGAACAATATTTTTCCATGTAGGGTTCCTTCTTTGGTTGTTTCACCTTAGATCTGCATTCATGTGCTTTGTGTCCATTCTTTTTACAATTATAGCATTTACCTATGAATGTAGATGTAGATTTAGGAATACCGTTAGCTTTGCTACTGCAAACATTTGATGTGTGGCCTGGTTTTCCACCGTGATTGCATGACTGCTTCCTTGGTCTTGGATTTGTGTAGACATGTTTGTGATCAACTTGGTTAGATGATTCTCCATGCTCAGTATACCCTAGACCAGTATTGTCATTGAGTATTCTTTGTCCATCCATAAAATCATCCATTCTTTTTGTAATTTCTTCATCTTTCTTGATCATATCATTGTGCTATTGCTAAATCCTTGCTTCATGCTTCAGTCACTCATTTTCTTCTCTCAGCTCACCAATAGCTTTCAATTTTCCATTGAGTTATATGTTTACTCAATTTACCTCATGACTCATAAGAACTATTTGATTGGTGATCTCATGATGATGTTCAGTAAGTCTTTGTATTTCAGATTCTCTCTCTTTTAGCTTTTTAGTGATCTTCCTCCTGTCATCAATAGCTAATGTTCTTTCTTGTTCATCTTGTCTAGAATTATTCATAACATCAATCATCCTTACCATCTGTGTATCTTGACCAATTTTTAGTACCTTTACTTGCTCTGTCAGATGTTGACTGATTTCATTCAAACTTGTAATGCCTCCTTCAGATGTGTCTGATGTATTGCTAGATGTAGATCCTGATGACTCAAACAAATTAGGTATCTCTTCTTCATGATAGTCTATTTCATTGCAATGAGATTCCATAGCTTTTCTTTCATCCAGTAGCTCTCTCATACTCATTCTTTCTTATTTGTATTGCTCATAGAAGATCTGTATCTGCAACTTTTGATTCTCAATATTCTTGTCAATCTTATACCTTTCCATTGTATGATCTTTTCTCTCAACTGATTTAAAATTTTCCAAATAAGAGATCTATCTCTGATACCAATTTTTGGAATAATGGAATGGTGTGTACTAAGAGGGGAGGGGTGAATCGGTACCCTAAATTTTTTTTATCAATTAACCATTAGTACTCTATTCTTGCATTACCGACCATTGACACCTTTTCTATCTTATGCATGTAATATCAAAACATAAACTTAATTGCATGTAAACATTCATAGAAACATTCATGAAATGTAAGTACACATGACACAAGAATTGGTAACATAGAAAATCCCTATTAGAAGGTAAAAAATATGGTGGGGATGAAACCCACAAAGATTCACTATCTGCAGAATGGAAGGTGCTAGTTAAGGCTACAAGTATGATCACTTCTGATGATCTTACCCTATTAGGAGTGACATTTTAGACTGGTTAGGTCTACTCGGTTAAGAGATTTAGAAACACTATTAAGTGTGCACTCAGTTAAGAGATTTACATAAGGATTTTTAAATCCACCTTCTTAAAGGATTTCTTCTATTTAAAACAACTGTTAGAGAGTAGTCAAAAATACTTGTTGACCTAATAGTATGCAATCTTGAACTGTTGAATACAGATCCTTTAAGTTCACTATGTATGTGTATCACTTATAGTGATTGATTAATACCTTTGTTCTGCTTGGTAGCCTTGAATCTTATTCTTCATAACTAATTTCATCTTTTCTTGTCCTTCTACATAAAACTCTCTGTCTGATCCATAGATGTCTATTGTGGCTACTATCATCATTGTCTGATTGATTTATACATCTATTTATACAATGAATTAACCCATCTAGGTTTCACACTTTATAATGAAAACTCTATGATCAAAGGTTTACAACTTGACCTTGATCTCCTAGTTTGTATGTTTACAATCACTAGACTGATTAAAACAATTATATATGCTTTACTTGTCCCTCAAGAAATGGTTTTAAAGATTATCTTAAAGCTAAATATAAAACTCAAGTGTTTTATCTGACGTGTAACTCAGATCCACATTTCTCAGAATAAAACTGTCTCTTGGTAGATTGGTGCTTGGGTTGCTCTGTAGTCTATGCTCTCAGTGATGTCTCTGTAGATATTCCACTTCTTAGTTTACTCTGTAGATTATCTGTCAGTTTACTCTGTGAACTACTCTGTCGGGTTACTCTATAAACCGTACTCTCAGTGTTCACTATAAACTATCTGTTAGTGAAAACTAGTTTTGGTGTTTATTTACACTTTAACATTCTCAGTGACCTCTATTTTCTACTGTGTTGGGTTGCACTATAAACCTGTCTTTCGGTGATCATGTTACCGATGGTTCAAAATTTGTTTTCTATGTATACTAATGACAAAATATTATGCTTTAGGATTATCAAACACCTCATCTACCAACAATAACCAAAGTAATGAAAGATCTAAAAAATTTAATTCATGCCAAAAAGGAAGTTCACACCCTTGGGAGAACCTGTAGAGTCATATTTAAGGACTCTCTTAGCTAAAAAAATCATCAAACTCCCCGAGTCAAGAGGATTTGAACCCCAAGTTAAGCCTTCATGGTGGATTGGCTCACATCATTGTGAGTATCAAAGAAAAAAGGGTCACAAGACTACTAATTGCATGAGGTTGAAAAATATGGTCCAAGATCTAATTGACAATGGCATCATTGATGTAGATGGACCCAAAAAAACAAACAAACACATGGCCTTTAAATATTTTTTTCCCAACTATGAAAAAGGATACACATCAAAATCAACACAAATCAATGATAAGAAAGGAAATGTGAACTTTTCTACTACCTATGAAAATAGTATCAACACTTTGTCAGATTTTGACAATACTATCAATGTTATAGTTATCAGGGATAAGAAAGATAAGGAAACCACTAATGTAGTCACCAGATGAAAAGCCAAAGTGACATTAAAAGGTAAACCTAACAAGACAACCAAAAATGATCTCCCATATACTTTGAGACAATACAACTTGGTTGATCAACTTCAAAAGATCCCAACATAAGTCTCAATATTGGAGCTCTTCAAAATCTCACCATGTCACAAGGACATATTTGAAAAGGCTCTTGTAGACACGATCATTCCCAATAACTTGGAGGTATCCCAATTCCAGGCTATGATTGGTCATCTTAATGCACCTCACTTTTTTTCCTTTATGAGGATGATGATATGTCATTAAAACATCCTCACAATATTCCCTTTCATATCAAAGTCCTTATTCAAAATCATAGAGTCAAGAGAGTCTTGATATATGGAGGGGCTGACATAAACATTTGTACCTTAAATATAGTATGAGCTTTAGGATTATTATAAAATGTAGTGGATCCCAAGAGGAAGATTACCATTAAGGCATGAGATGATGAAGAAAGGTCATCTAAAGGTTTTTTTGTACTACCAGTTAGAGTGGGACCTATTCAAAAGGAAATGGTGTGTCAAGTTATAGATCTAAATTTGTCCTACAACATATTATTGGGAAAGCCTTGGATACATGAGATGCAAGTGGTATCCTCAACGTATCATCAATATTTGAAGTTTAATTATCTTGGGAAGGGGATAACTATTAGTGGTTTATTTGAATCCCTTTCAATACTGTAACAACATCAAACCAGTCACCAACTCATTGATTCCCCACAATAGAAAACCTCTCCATCAAATATTCCAAATATAGAAACAATAGAAAAGACTCTTGTGTTTAGAAGTGTGTCCAAAAGGAAAAGAAAAAGAAGAGGTTAGTTCATAATGTTTCTATATCAACTTCCTCCTCCAAAGAGAAATAAAAAGAACCAAGTTCATCAATACTAGACAAAGGACAAACAATAGAAGAAAATGGCTCACATTTTTCAAACATAGATGGTTTAATGAAATATTTTGAAGGCAAGTTGCAATTAAATGATAAAGGATTAGGAGATTACTCTATATCCATGGAAAGGATGTCTATCTCTCATAGGTCTTATGGAAAACCTTCCACTTCACAAGTCAAGGAGTCACAACCTCCTCAAATATGTATTGACCACTTTATGAGAGAAAACATTTCATCAGGAATAGAAGAGGATAATGAAATTTTGCAATGGTTATACAAAGAAGAATTTGAATATGATGAAAGAGTTCAAAAATTTGAAATTCCCAAACATCAATATGGGAAAGGATTCAAGATCATGCAGAAAATGGGATATCAAGAAAATGTACCCATAGGAAAGAGGAAAGAAGGAATCATAGAGCCAATTGTACCTACCTTTAGAACAACTCAACAAAAATATGGAGTAGGTTATACCGAAGAAGAGGCTACACAAAACTTGTATCAAAATATTAATAAATTGCAAGTTTATGATGATAAAGAATCCCATGGAGAAGAAGAAGAACCATGCATATATAAATATGTAGATGTCATTCAATCATATATACCCACTATCTCTTATGTTTAAATATAAAGAACTAGAAGAATGTAAAGTCAAGTTTATTTTCAAATACCCATATTCTTAGGGAATCAAAGTTTAGGTTTTAGTCATCTTGAGGTTGGATCACAATTTATCTGAGAGGATTATAGTGAGGTCAAAACAAATCCAAGTTCTATAGACAACCTTGAGGAATATCACATTATTGACCTTAATGATACAATGTACAATTAAGACCATAACACCATCAAAACCGTAACACCAATTGATCTAAGTCAAGCCAACGACCCTTTACCACTAATACATCTTGAAGTCATTGATTGGGACCAAACCAAACCTATTGAGATACACAATTTTCCTAATAAATATTATATAAAACTTTACCTTAAGGTGATTGAGCCACCTTCCATCAGTAAGCACTATCAGAATGCATCAACTCGGGAGAATATCAAGTTTCTTAGTGAAAAAAATAAAGAAATAAAACAAAGACCTAGCAGTGAAAACCACCAAGTGGCAGTGCTAGGTCATGAACAAGTAAAAATAAAGGACGTATCCAAAATTGAAAACCTCATTGGGGCACTTGAGGATGAGAAAATTGTTATACTTCCTAAGCATTATGAGGAAATATTTTTAATCTTGATTGAACCAACATAAAATTTGAATATTAGAACATATGAGTCACCCAAGATCATAAATTTAGCAACATCCTTATTAGAGGAAGAAACACAGAAATTTATAGAATTTTTCAAAGAAAGATAAATAAAATTTGCCTAAGCTTATTCTGATATGCCTAGGCTAGATCCAAATTTAATCATGCATCATCTTAATATAACTCCAGGTGTTAAGCTAGTGAGACAACAACTACGAAAAATGCACCCTCACATGCCATTGCTAGTCAAAGAAGAGTTAAAGCTATTAGATACTTGTCTCATCTAATATATTTATTATATTGAATGGATTTCAAATATCATTCCTATTTTGAAACCAGAAAAGAGTATTAGGGTATGCACAGATTTCAGAGATTTAAATTTGTCCCAAAGATGACTTCCCACTTCTAAGCATTGATACAATAGTGGACTTAACAGCTGAAAATTCAATGTTCTCACTCATGGATGGATTTTTTGGCTATAACCAAATAAATATTACACTCAAAGATCAATTTAAAACAACCTTCACATGTCCATCATGTAATTTATGTTGGAACGTTATGCCCATTGGTTTGAAGAACATCGAAGAAACTTATCAAAGGGCAATGACCACTATTTTCCATGATATGATGCACACATTTATGGAGGATTGCATAGATGATATTTTGGATAAGTAATAAAAAAAATAAGAACATCTACCTATCTTGGATAAGATATTTACAAGGCTTAAAAAGTTCATGGTTAGGCTAAATCCTAATAAATGTGCATTTGGTGTGACATCAGGAAAGCGTCCAGGGTACATTATTCTAGAAAAAGGAATAGGAAGTAGACCCAGCTAAAGTGAAGGCCATTATGTAAATGGGATCACCAAGGAATATTAGTCAATTAATATATTTGCAAGAAAGGCTACAATTAATAAGAAGGTTCATAGCTCAATTGGAAGAAAAGTGTCATTCTTTCACACAACTACTTCACAAGGACACTACTTTCAAGTGGGATGCACAATATGATGAAGCATTTTACCTACACAAGAAATATCTAATAAATCCACCCATATTCAAATATTTTACATCCACAAGGAATATCTTAAAATGAGTATTTTATCATATTCAAAGGAATCCTGTTAGAGCTGAATTATTAATTGGATCTATGATTAAATACGAATAATTAAGAAGGAATCCTTCAAAGTATTTAAGATTATTTAAGAATATTCAAATCTATAAATGAGTATTTAAGATCTTCCTCTTTTCTCTTACTTCCAAATGATTGATTCATTTGTGCATTGATCCTTCCTTTGGGGTTAATCAATTTGGATCCTTCATTTGTGTATCTAAGGATAAAAGGAGAGCATCTCATCCATCCCTCACATTTCAATAAATATTCTAATTTTAAGTGTAACAACATCCATCTTATCTTATATCTTACATTTTAGAAACCATCTCCTATTTCTTATGTTACATTTTTGGTGAACCCGCGATGGACAAATATTTCTTTTTGGTGTTAGATTTACATCTTTTATGTTAGATCTTTCATGCATATTAGATTAGCTTTCTTTTATGTTCTTTCATTTACATTTCAAAAACTAAAACTAAAAATCTCTTGTTTCCTAAATTAGTTCATTTGCATTGCATTGGTGTATGAGCTTTACCACTTCTAGTCCTACTTATAGTATCCCAGTTAGAAGAAGCCATATACTTATGGGTTCCTTTCATCCTGAGTCCTCCTCTCCTTTCTTTAGGATCCTGGATGACAATTTGATCACTCATGATTCCAATCCTTCTATGTATTATAATTCTTCTCACTCATCTCATGATGAGGATGATGCTTTAAGAGTTCCTCCCGAACAAGTGCAAAAACTTTCAAATGAACTTGATAAAATGGGATATTGGCTTATTCAAGAAAACCATAATCAAGATTCCATCCAAGCTATAGATGATCTTATGAAAGTCCTTCGTGATAGTGATCAAGGTATTAATCTCTTGTGTGGTATCACTCAAATTGTGCATTTGAATGTTAAACCTTTAGCACAAGAGGCTCAAGATCTAAGATTTAATCCTCTTGTCACTAGTGAGGGACCTTCTTCTGTTCCTTTACCTAGCAATCCTACTTATACTCCTTTTATGACTACATCTCTCCCAATTTCATCTATTCCTATGAGTGTTCTATTGGTATCCCTACCTACCTCACAACCTTCATATCATAGTGTGCCTTTTACTTATTCCAATCCCCTTCCAGTTGTGGTTCCAAGTGTTCCACCAGTTGTGTCTTCCATTCCTGCCACTTCCTGCACTTTTCCTAGTGTTCCTAATATTTCTATGCCACCTATGTCTTCTAATGATTCCACAATTATTAGTTTGGCTCAAACTGTGTCATCTTTACAACAAAAAATTGCATCCTTAACCCAATCCAAGTTTAGCATTCCTACATGTGACATGGGTAGTCCTTTATCCTTAGACATTATTCATTCTATTGTCCCTCAGCAAGCCGATATGCCTTGTCTTGAGAATTACAATGGTAAAGGCGATCTTGTTACTCATGTTAAAACATTTCAAATCCTTTGTAGTGATTATGCTCACGACCAAACAATTTTAGCTAAAATTTTTTCTAGGACCTTCATGATAAGGATTTGCAATGGTATTTTTATCTACCTCCTTATTCTTTTCCTAAACTTGCTAATGCATTTATCCAAAAATTTCAAAATAACAATGGTCCGCAAGTTTCCTTAACTGATTTAATGCATTATAAACAAAACATTAAGGAAAAATTGACTGATTTTATTGGTAGATTTAAGAATTTGTATGCTTAGATTTCTTATCTTGTTCCTGATATTGATATTCAACATATGTTTATTTCAAATTTACAAAAGGATATTAGAGATAAGATTTTGCTTACTAAATTTACCTCTTGTCAACAACTTTGTGTAACACTTCATTATTATCAATTAAAAGTGACTTAATTTGAGAGAAACAATCCAATGGATCCTATTCCATTTGATAAGAGTGATGCTACTCCTAATCCTAATAAGTTTCAAAATCCTAACAACTATATCAAGATTAATAAACAGATGAATGCGGTTGCTGATCAAGTTGTTGTTGCTTCTGCATCCACTGCTTTTTGTATGAATCGTATGTTTACTCCTCTCTCTGAATATTTACATTCCATTATGAGTAGGTTGTTAAGTGATGATATGATTACCTTTCCTCCTATTCTACCTCTTCTCCCTACCATGATAGCATCAAAATCCTTTGATTCTAAAGTTTTTTTCCAATACCATCGCCAGAATGGCCATGACACTGAAAAATGTTATTCTCTAAATCATAAAGTTCAAGACTTAATTGATTCTAATGATTTATCTGTTGATAATTTTGATGGTACTGGGAAAAAATATTTCTCTCCTCCTAATCAAAACCTTCAAATCTATACAAATCCTTTACCTACACATGATACTAATACCATCGCTCAACCATCTTCTGTGGATATTGTTTACGATTCAAAGATAGATGATCTTAATCACATTGTTAATCATGTGGAGTGTGTTGTTTTATCTCAACCTACTATTCAAGATCCTTTTCCTACACTTCAACTTCAAATTCCACCTTAACCTCAAAAACAAACTAAGGATAAGTGACCTTGGGAACTTTCAATTACCTTTGATGATTATGAGATAATTAAGGCTCCCGATGGTCCCCTTTATATTTATTCTAGGATTTCTAAGATACCTACGCATGGTTGTCTTGTTGATCCCACATCTTTAATAAATGTCATTATTGAGGAAAATCATTTTATGAAAAACCTACAATGTGATTGTTATGATCCATCTGATGCATGGATCCAAACTTGCAATGATTTTCTCTATCCTGCACTTGGTTCTATTAACTTTCCTGTTGAACTTTGTGGAAAATTTGTAGATACTACCTTCATTGTTGTTCCTACTTCAGATCAATTTCAAGTCAAATTTGGTTTGCCTTGGATAACTACTATGCATGTTATTGCTTCTCCTATTCATAAATGTCTCAAGTTCATTCATAATGGAGAAGTGAAAATGATTAATCATAGTTTGTATCAACCTTCTAGGCCTAGAGATTGTGCTACCCTTTATTTCTTTTTGCCTTCATTACCTAATGTCCTTCTCTCCCTGACAAACTATTTCATTCATATCAAGCCTATAAAGATCGCAAGATTGTCAAGTTAAGCATGCCTCAGATAGATCTTAATTGTGGTCTTTTGCCCACTCCTTCCATACCTCCTTTATCTACTACTGCTAACTCTATTACTGAACCTCTTAGCATCGCTTCTCTACCTACTTTGAATCCTACCAACCCTCCTATAGAACCTGTGAAGGAACTAGTTTTTATTCCTCCTAGTTCTCAACATATGTCAAACAAAGCAAAACGTAACAAATTTGCTAATGAACATCATAAGAAGCGTAGAGCTAATGCTAGGGTTTATGCTTCTGTTATTTGAAATTCTTTACCTTATTTTGATCAACACATGCCTAATGTGTTGGAAAAAGTTAATATTCATAATGACGTTAAGATGAATGAGTATGATGATCCTATTTTCATTTTATATCCTATTTTAATTAATCTTGATGAGGAGGATACTCTAGATGATCCTATTGATCTTAGTGATGAATATAAGACCATTAATCTTGATACTAATTTACCTCATATGCTTTCAAATCAATTGAAAATTACACCTAGTATTGAGCATCATGATTCTCAAGAGGATCCTTGTTTGGAACTGGCTATTATTCCTACTGTATTGGATATAGTCCCTCTTGCAAGTTTCCCACCTTCCCTAAATAATATAAACCGAGATGGGGAGAGTAGGCGATGCGCTTGATTGGCTTATCCTTCATGGTAGCCCTTTTTGTGTTTGCATGCTATATTGCGCTTCTCTCATAATGTGTTTGCTAAATATTTGTTAGACTCTTTTATACGACCTGATAAAGGAATCAAACCTGTTATATAATTCCTCTATATGTATCTTTACTCTTCTATATGCTATTTTCATGTTATGTTGTACTTGTGCTATTGTTTGTAAATGTTTTCCTTGTGTAGTCTGCTTGGATCTATGACATGGTATAACTGATTATGTTTGGTCTCCATGTTGTGGTCCAAAAAGAGTCTTCTTTGTAACTCGTGAGTTTTCTTTCCTCCATTGTGATTTTAGTTCTACTTTCTTTGGGGAATTATGTCAATTCATTTGAAATAATATCATATCTATATATACATGTTATCTTATGACCATACTGACCCCACAGTAGGTAAATCCCTTCTATGTTCTTTGTATGTTTATGTGGTATTTCCCATTATTTGTCTTCGTTTGGGGGCATCTCGTAGTGGAAACATAATCAGTAGAGTTGTTTATGTTTCTGTCAAAGACATTGCTCCTGTTAAAGTGTTAGCAATGAATTTAAGGTGGGGGCATACGCTCTACTCAATTTTTGCACACATGCACATTCAAAATATTTCCAAAACTTAAAACCTTTTCCCTTTATGGATTAAAGACTAATCCTTAAAGAATGGATATTTCACTTTATAGGATCTCTTGATCCCTCCAATTTAAATTTACACTGATCTCTTGATCCCTCCAGTTTCAATTTACAATGTTTTGATCCCTTAAGGTTGGAAGGTGTCCTTAAGACCGGGTCTCCCTGATGGGTTGACTAGTGAGTAGCCACATTCACTAGACGGTTCAACTCCATCTTTCCAGTTGCACTGTTTCCTTGTGTGGTTCACAATGAGACATAAGTTCTCATTGGGCAAGGTAATCACACCCTCTCTCTTTTTCTCCTTAACTAGTTATGTCTTTCTTATCATGATCTTAGGGTTGATAAAGAATTAAGTTCCTTGGGGGATTGAGGATTCCTTTGTCCCTTTTGATTTCAATAAGATTATCTATTCTTTATGATCTCCTTTACCAAGAGTTTGCTTCGAGTCCATACTCTTGCTAAAGTGGGGGATAAATGTATAGTTAGAAAATGGAAGCACTTCCATTTTAGACTAGTTTAGCCTTCCAAGTAAGTGGTTTGGGGTCATGTCAACTGCCTTTAATGGGTCCCTTACTTGGATCTGGCTTTTCCCCCTGTTTTGCCTAATTTCCACTTTTTCTAGCTCATTTTTGACACTCTAGACTAAAAAATTGGGACTTTGACCTTAGGGTCAAGGTCAAGGTTGACCTTGACCTTGACCTAGGTCAAAATCAACCTTTTTATTACCTAGGGTTAAAATTATAGGATTCCAACATTTCCAGATGTCGGGTTTTGGAAAGAGTTAATTCCCACTTCTGGGTCGGCTGTTTCGGCCTTTGGAACAACAAATCTTAAATTATGTTTAATATAGGTCCTCTTCTAGGGGTATAGGTCTAATTTAAATTTGATTATCCTATGTATGCCTCTCTATAATATTGTGCCCTATTTTCATATAAAATAAAGTTTTCTCCTCTCATTTGCTCGAAGCACGAATTATCAAATCAAGACTAGCCATGAATTATGATCATCAAGCATAATCGCAAGAACTCAAGACTTGAAGAGTGAGATCCAAAGGTGAAGAAGAAATATTTGAAGCAAGCCAAGTATCCATTGAAGCATTCATCCATTATCAAGCACTCAAGCACTTCTCAAAAACTCATTTCATCAAGGAGATCCATTAGTGGCCATTGAAGAATTCAAGCTCCATGGAGCCCCCTTGTTGAAGATTTCTCCATCCACATTCCTCCAAACCTCTTTCTATTCAAAGATCCATTCAAGATTGGTGTTGAAGATCTACAAGAAATTGATTGGAGACATTCTACATTCTACATTCTACATTCTACATCCATTTGGTGCATGCATACTTGTGGATCCATGGATTCAAATCCACCACAAGGAATTCTACAAGCAAGGTGAATTTATTCATTTAATCTATTTTACTTATGCAATTTCAATTATACTTTGAGTTTAATTTCAAAACTGGGGTTTAACCAAGGTAAAACCCTCTTCCCAACAAACAATCCATTTTTCTTGTAGGTACAAGTTTGGAATAGCAGATCATAGTGTAAATTCATATAACCTTTTCAGCAAACTTTCAAGATCTGGAAACAAATTTCCTGTCAGAGAATTTTTAGGTTGATTCTTCCCTGGGTTGGAATTGGAAATTCTGGGTCAATGGTGACATTGAATTGAGGGTCAAAATCAGAACTATGTTAGAATAGAAAAATATTTCTTGGTTTTGTTTGTTTTTGAGTTTCTATTCCAGATTCGGTCTCAGATTTTCTAGAAACTGAGTGTAGGCCTCCAAAAACAACATTCTTCAGATCTGCAACATTTCAAGGTTAGTAATTTTCTCCTATCCATTTCAGTTAAAGTTCATAATCTATCTAAACCTATCACACATTCAAATCTATAAATGAGTATTTAAGATCTTCCTCTTTTCTCTTACTTCCAAATGATTGATTTATTTGTGCATTGATCCTTTCTTTGGGGTTAATCAATTTGGATCCTTCATTTGTGTATCTAAGGATAAAAGGAGAGCATCTCATCCACCCCTCACATTTCAATAACCATTTTAATTTTAAGTGTAACAATATCCATCTTATCTTATATCTTACATTTTAGAAACCATCTCCTATTTCTTATGTTATAGTAGTATGTATGTTTGATCTGCACACAAAATCAATGAAACATTAGTATCAAGTTATTCAAATCAATTTTAAGATAAACTATGATGAAACAAAGTGAAATGATAACATATTGAGTGTCTCATTACTCTCTATTTCCTATGAATATTGCTCTCAGCTGCATAAGAGATCATAGTGACAACTTTAGAAAATGAGAATGATCTATGATGAATGATGTAAATTTAAATGATGCACAATTTGATCTAGGATGCAATATCTTGATGAGAAACAAGGCTAAATGAAAATTGTCATAATAACCCTACTTAAAAATGCTCAACATGTCAAAATGCTAAATGCTAATGGATGCACAATTCAACAAAGTGTAATTTCTATGATGTAAAGTGGTCATGTCAATGTAAATTGGTAGTTTGTACTAAGAAATTCCTCCTATTTGTAGGGATTCCCAAGGGTAGGGGTGATTTTGATTAACCATAGTCAAGGTATAGTTGACGTTAAGGTTGAGCGATGTGTCCCCTTTGACTGGACAAGATTGATTTATAAGATTGAGTGGTCAAGATAGAAAATCCTTTAGGTGATCCATGTGCTTGCTTTCCTCATTCCCTATTGGTTGAGTGATTTTTCATCATGTAGTGGTGAGTGAGTGAAATTAGGATTTAATTAATTGAAAATAATTAATTATTTTAGCCACGTTTGATTTTAATGAATTGAATTTAGTAAATTGGTGAACTAAGTAATTAAATGATTAATTCAATTACCTAGATATTTTATTTATTTATTTCAATTAATTCAAAATAGCTTGTATTTGATTTATTTTTTCTTTGACTTGTATTGACCATTTTTAGGTGTATACAAATGCCCCTCTTTGAATCAATATGTGCAGCACATTGGTTCAAAGATTACCTATTGTCTCATGCCTGGTACTTGATTTGATGTCTAATCTGATGTTAATATGCCAATTTAAATGATGTGATGTCTAATTTTTTATAAGTGCCCCACTGATATGATACTAATGATGATAATGGCTCGATATGAATCCCTGAAATGATGTTGATTTATTGATATGAATCCCCAATATGATGTTGATGTCATTTTCCTAATAATGTGATTGTTATGTGCTTGAATGTGACCTCTTAAATTAGGCACAAACCCAACATAGTCCTTACTCAATCATCCAATTTGCAAAGATGAACATGAATTGTCCATTTTGCAAACTTGATTGAAGTGACCTGCTGCCTCCTATTTAGTTGGGGATGTCGAATTTACTCTCAGAACGAGAGCCAACAACCTTGACCATTGCTAGAATGGAGGATTTTTAAAGCATGATAAAACTTGAAATTGAAACTATTTGATATGAGATACAATTTCCATCTAAGAATTGAAATGCATATCTAATCTAGAAAGCTTGAAAAATGATAGAATTGAGCTAT